>JACRUU010000008.1:11168939-11231439 GCA_030449085.1 Kryptopterus vitreolus | reverse complement strand
TCTTGTTCATTTCCTAAAGACAGCTTTAGTCACAAAACAGAATACACACATCATTAAGGTTTTATATATATATATATATATATATATATATATATATATATATATATATATATATATATATATATATATATAAAAATTAATCTGTGTGGTATAAAAAATATATATATGTTGCTCAATATATCCAAACGAATATATATATTGCTATATATATTTTTATTTTCTAATTGTAGTGAGAGTAAATAAATAATATTGAACATTGTATGAGTTTTATTGCACACTGGGCACTTTTGTCACATGAGTCCTATAAATTTCACAGCAATTCTAATAAGGTACAGACAGAAAAAGAAAAAACCTGATCTATTGAACGGTGTCTTCGATATTCGCGTGACAAAAGAACGATTAATTCATAGCTATTTTTCATAGCTGTTTTATGCCTAGCGTAGCGTATATTGGAGTCACGTAGCAAAAGAAGAAACGCTTTGGACCAGAGGACTACATAGGTTTTGCAATACTTTGCTCTAGTAGAGTTGAAACGAATCGCTCTTTGAGACTATTCGTTCTAAATCACTTTAAAGACTTTATAAATTGTTCATGAAAGTTACATCACTAATGTCTGTATAGTGGTTATTGAGACCTGTATGTATATTATTAACATATGGTGGGGTTTATGGAAAAGCTAGATTAAGTAATAGCTTGAGTTTGAGTAGAAAACTACTGTGCTTAAGTTCTATAGTGTTCAATTAAACACTAATTTACACTGATTTATTCCGTCAACAACTGTCTAAACTCTGCACAAATCCCCACTTCAGGTCCATCAGAGAGGTGATTTCCTGCCGTGCAAGCAGTTTAGCACATACCCAGGCACGTTTTATGTTATTTTTATGATAGTCCATTGACAGGAAATGACTAAGAAAGGCAAATATAGACATAGTTGTATCATATCACTGTGATGTGTCTCCCTATTCGAAGCATTGTACTGATAAGAAGCAAGACATGTCTATATTGTGAAAAGTGATTTAATTGACAATAAAGTCGTTGTCTTTAAGTAGAAACTCACTCTGCTTAAGTTCTATCGTGTTCAAACAGTGTCTTCTTTAAACAGGAGGAACATCGACGAATGTAATTTGCTGAAACAGAAATCCCAAGCAGTTAATGGTGCTTCCCTTGATTCCTTCATCCGCTGCGAGACGTACAGAATCCGAACACATCCCCATTCCAGTCTCATCACAGAGGTGTCCAGTAGCCCATAAACTTCCTGAACTGGAAAATTTACTGCCATGCAAGCAGTTTAGCACAGACTCCAGCATGGCCTGATTGCTGTTTAAAAAAAAAAAACATGATGGTTCGATATGACAGGAAGCGAGTAGGAAAGGGAGACATAGACTAAAAGAGAAGGATAGATCTGGAGGGAGAGAAGGTGGATGGAAAATTGTTGAAATAGAATAAAGTGAACACAAAACAAGCACACACACACACACACACACACACAGAGTGGAAGAGTAAATTGGATATCTGGGGAATCTAAAACCAAGAGACAAGCACAGTTTCTGTCATAGTACCACACCACTGGGTCTACTGGGAGTTTCTGAATTAGGCTTACTGTATGTATGTATTAATGTATGTGTGTATTATTTATTTATTTATCAAAACAGTCATGTGAACAGATGCAATTCATTCATTCATTATCGGTGCATTCCAGGAAGTAGGAGCTAGCGTAGCCACAAAAGCCCTTTTTCGAGTTTATTCACTTTACAGTTTAATGGATTACAGTACGTTACGTGCAGTTGGTGCGATGCTGCGAGCGAATCTAGCGGATATTCTGTAAATACCGAGGTTGTGTCTATCTAAAAATAGCCACAGCAGCCGAACGATGAATCATCTGAGGCGCTGGATGCTACAAAGCAGCTCACAGTTGAGAGTCGAGAGTGACAGGCATTCTGATTAGTCCGGGATGGCAGTAGAGACGGCGTTCTCACATGGTTATACTGATACTGCTGTTGAGAAGAGAATCGTTTCAGCGGTTGGTTCGATGATTCAAAAGTGAATGGAAGATTTGCAGACAGAGAACGAGTTGCACAGCGGTTGTGCCATTTTGTTTAACACGGTATACTTTTGCGTTTTACTGCAAATAGCAACGGGTACAAAAAAGGAAGCTGAGGAATTGTGTATAGAATTGTGTATAGATTTGTATTTTTTTTTTCCTAGTGCAAATAAAACACAAAATAACCAGAGACATAAACAAAACACACTTGGACAATATGAGGACTAATTAAATATAAGGGTGCACATAATTCTTATATACATAAATAAATAATCTACTTAAGTAAAACTAAAATGATGCCCATTATTTTATTTATTTATTTATTTTAAAAGGTTGGGGTGGAGGACTCGAGTGTAATCCAAAAAGTTGTTTATATTTTTGTGTAATTAAAAGAACATCGTTTTAAATGAAAGTGCAGTTCCTGTAAAGTCCATGAGCCGAGTCTACTGTGAGTTCTGCAGGAAAAATGAAAATCTCCTGTTATAATGACCGCCAGGGTCCGGGTTCGATTCCCGTCTCGGCCATGTGTGTTTGTGGAGTTCTCCCCGTGCCTCGGGGTTTTTCTCCGGGTTCTCCGGTTTCCCCCGGTCCAAAAACATGCACGGTAGGTTGATTGGCACCTTGGAAAATTGTCCCTAGTGTGTGAATGTGAGTGTGTGTGTCCTGTGATGGGTTGGCATTCCATCCAGGGTGTATCCTGCCTTAATGCCCATAGACGCCTGAGATAGACACAGTGACCCGAGGGAAGATCGGATATAGCGGTGGAAGATGAATGAATGAATGAATGAATGAAAGGTAACTGCTATTCGTCAGATCTACATTTGAAGGAGGGTATACTGTAAATATTTATTTCAATATTTTAAACGGTGGGGGTGGAGGACTCTAGTTTAATCCAAAAAGCTGTTTATATTTGTTTGTAATTAAAAGAACATCTTTACAAATGAAAGTACAATTACTGCACAGTCCATGACTAAAGTCTACTGTGTGTGTTGTACAGCACAAATGAAAATCTTATAATATCGTTTATGATAATAAGAGAAATTGCATCTGTTTTTGGTCCCATCAACTTGCCCATCAACCAATCAGTGCATTAGATTACACTGCGTTTTTCTCTTTTTAAAATGAATTTAAATGAAGTTAAATACAAAACGTGTTATAATTAACTGCTATTCGTCAAAGATCTACATTTGAAGGAGGGTAAATCCACATATGGTGTTACTGTAAACAATGTATTGGGAGGGAAATTAACACTTATTTGAAAGGCACAGTTAGTATCTTGTGCGCCGCGCATTTGGAGTTTGAGGGTAGGGGGCGCTACATAGTCACAGTTAATGTAATTTGTAAATAGGTGCGAAGAAAATAACGCTAAACTGTAACTGTAAAATGCAGTAAGTGATGGGAAGTGTATCCCATGGTCATTATCCTGATGGAGGCCCTTGTGGTGAGCCATGGTTGTGTGTATTGTAAAGCTGGTAGGAGACATGACCTCCTCATTGCCATGGGAATGTGCTTTCCTGGAGAACTATTGTAGATCGACAGCGCTGTGACGCTCTTATGGGAAACAGAGCTCAAGGCAGAGCCCAGAGGGTTGACTTGATTCTCTCCGGGAATCTCTCCGGGGAGCAAGAGCGACATCCCCAGCTGAATTACTTCCAAAGTTGAGGAGGGAAGATGGGGAATGACTTGAGCAAGTATCGGAGCCTCTTTCTCATACACCCTCAAAATGGCGCCCGACATTGGGCCTGAATAAGGACTGGGCTGAACGAGGCAAGCTGCGTCTGGTCCTCCTCTTTGTCACACAAGTGCTTTATTCCACTGCATCCATTATTGGGTCTCAAAGTCTTCCATGAAATACCGTATGCAGAGATGCATCAAGAAAATATGAAAATGCCGACCTTCAATAAACAAATGTGAGAAAATACAGAGGTGCAAAGTGAGGCATAAAGACATGAAGTGCAGCGGCTGGTGGGAATTCATGGACAATTGCAATCACAGAAAACTCATAGGCAACTTCTAAATAAAGGTGCGAGGGAGAAAAAAAGCATGAACATTCTGTAAAATGTGACCCAGTTAGTATAAAAATGGCCACTGTGTCCCTGTTAATGGTCACTGTGTCCCTGGGGCTACAGTTAAAGAGGAAATGAATGAAATATAACAGACATTTGTTTTTAATGGAGTGATTATTTATTTATTCATTTTAATGCTGTTTTAATTTGTATCATTCATATTTTCTCCTAAATGAAGCTTTTTTTGTACGTAGCGGAAGTAAAAAGGGAGTGATTACAGAACAAATGCCGATGATTATAACTCTGCACTAAATGTACTTTATGTAATTATAGGACATTTACATTCACAGCATTTGGCAGATGCTCTTATTCAGAGGGATTTACGCTTGAGGATTAAGGGCCTTGCTAAAGGGCCCGATAGTGACAGCTTGGTGGTGATGGGATTTGAACCTACGATCTTCCTGTCCAGAGGCCAATGCCTTAACCACTGATCCACCACCTCTTATATAGTGGTAGATCAGAGGTGAAGTAATTATGGGTATAGATCAGTAATTATAGGAACTGACTGATATACAGTTTAGTAAAGTTTGTCATCATTAATATAAACTTAAGCATGGAGTCAATCACATAATTGATTTTAAGTGCAACTACTGGATCCGAGTTTTTTTCTGTTTGCCAAACATGTTCTGTTGATATTTTTAATATATTTTTGATATTATATATATATATATATATATATATATATATATATATATATATATAATCTGTAACAGCTCTAACAATATAAACAATAATATAAATAAATCACTTGTATTTAAGTCGTGGGTTACATATTTTTTTCAGAACTAAATCCATAATGATGCTTGTCAAATGTGGGACAATCAACAATAATTAACTTCTCTTAATTACTGGGGCAGGAACTGTGATATTATATTTGCATTAAGCAATTCCTTAGTAATTATTAGTAATAAAACCAGTTTTACTTTTACTAATTAGGTCAAAAAACCTACTGTATTAAAGGGAAAGTTAACCTGGAATGGCACTATTTGCCATAAGACTTCATTTCCAACTTTGAGGACAAAATGCCATTGACTTTATCACTGATATCTAGGAGATAATTAATGTACAGTACTAGTGTACTTTCAGGCTTCATACAGCGGAACTGGAGTGAGAAAAATGAGTTTTCAGAGGCAATTCAGCATCTTTCCACCAGTAGACTGACTAACTCTATACAAACCACTCCGTAAACACTTATGGGGGCTACTAGGCAATGACATTTATGATGTATTTTAGGAATGCTTGCAGTGGGGCCGACTACTAATGAGCTGTCAGGGAGACATCGTTTCACTACTTTCCCCTAAACAAGAAGCACAGGGGCTGGAGAAAAACCCCGGCAGCTCGTACCCCTGAGTCTACTATAAAATAGTACCAAAATGCTTAGCTAAGAGATTTAAGTAGTATTTGGACTTAACAATAACAAAGCATATTGTTACACGGTAATGGCCAATGTTTTATATCAGTAAAGTGTGTGTGATTTCGTTAGAGAACGTTTATTTTGTAGAGAAAAGGTTTTTGATATATATATATATATATATATATATATATATATATATATATATATATATATATATATATATATATATATATGTCGCTTTATCCGATCTTCTTCCCTCGGGTCACGGGGAGCCTGTGCCTATCTCAGGCATCTATGGGCATTAAGGCAGGATACACCCTGGATGGAATGCCAACCCACATGACCGAGACGGGAATCGAACCTGGATCCTGGCGGTGTGAGGCGAACGTGCTAACCACTACGCCACCATGCCCCACCTATACATATATATATATATATATATATATATATATATATATATATATATAAATATATATAATATATATATATATATATATATATATATATATATATATATATATATATATTTATATATTATTATATTTATTTTTTATTATTCATTCATTCATCTTCTACCGCTATATCCGATGTTCCCTCGGGTCTATGGGCATTAAGGCAGGATACACCCTGGATGGAATGTCAACCCATCGCTAGACACGACACACACACACACACACACAAACACACACACATTCACACACTAGGGACAATTATTCCAAGGTGCCAATCAACCTATCGTGCATGTTTTTGGACTGGGGGAAACCCGGAGAACCCGGAGAAAAAACCCCATGAGGTACGGGGAGAACGTGCAAACTCCACACACACATGGCCGAGACGGGAATCGAACCCGGACCCTGGCTGGTGTGAGGCGAACGTGCTAACCACTAAGCCATCGTGCCCCCCCTGTTATATATATATATATATATATATATATATATATATATATATATATATATATATCTATATATATACATATACATATGCAGTGTCTATATCTCTATATTTTTGATCTTATATTTAGTTGTGTCCATTCTCACGAGTATTAGTCTTTGTTAGGAGTGTGTTAGCCTTTGTTAGGAAGAAACAAAATGTTTTTTTTTCCTATTTATGGAAAGTATTATTTTGATATATGCAGGCAACGACACTTTTTTTTTACAACTTTTAATAATTGATTGAGTGTATGGAAAAAGCATAGTGTTAAAATGGAACGTGGAAATGTAGGGTATATTTTTGTCAAGCGGAAGCGTACAGTATGCATCATTTATAGAGATCCTTTTATTGTGCAAGGCGTCACACAGACACAGGCATCAATACACTACAAGCTACAATACTTTAGCTGTGACCATGCATTATCCAAAATAGAAAGATATAAAAAAAAGAAAAAAAAAAACTTTGGACAGAACAGAGATTGACTGAAGGATTTCTATTAGCTCAGCACTGCACACTATAAAGCCATCATAAAGCCCACTGTGCACTTGAAGTACTCCGAAGGATCTCGTGAGCAGAACCGAGGTCTAGTATGATTACTCATTAATTGAATCTACTAGGTCTATTTATTTATTTTTTTGGTTTTTATTTGATTTTATTTCTTGAGAAGTGGATGTTTGTTTACAGCACATTGAAATAAATCAGACATTTATTTGTTTCATATAAAGATATGCGATGGAATAGAATCAAGTTCTGTTGTGTGTGTGTGACAGAAAATCCTCACAAATTTGGAAGACGTGTCAGTTATGACAAATCAGATGAACGGGTACAAAATTAATGAATACAAATACAGTTCAAATAGAAATAAAACAAACAAGAATCAGTCACAGCGTTTATATAAGCTGTCATCCAAGTCTTTAGATTTAAACAGCCTTTTGAAAAATCTCCAGCCGCTGAAAAAGAAATGGTTTATGATACGCTGTGTGTTCCCTTTCTTCAGGTAGAGCTTATGGTAGGGACATAAAAGGTCCTTGGAAAGTTTTTTTTCTTGGCGCTGAAAATGATAAATTATAGAACGTCTTCAAAGCACAACAATGCACTTTCAATAGACTTGTGTACCTGTGCTGTGCTTACCAGAAGATGAAGGGCAAAAACCGGGGACTTTAAAGACCGGGGTTCTTGTACTTTTTTCACTTGAGATGCTTCTATAAGAAGAAATAAATTTGCTTGTAATATTTTAAAATGAATAGCTTTTGTCTGGTCTAAATACTGTAGAAGAATGGTGTGGAGGTGGTACCTGGTGGTTAAGGCATCGGGCTCTCGACCACAGGGTCGAATACCAGCACCACCATGGCGCCACTAGTTGGCCCTTGAGAAAGGCCCTTAACCCGCAACTGTTGAGTTGTAAGTTGCTCAGGTTAAGGGCGTCCTCCAAATGCATTAAATGTAAATATTCTATAGGAATCTAAACAGGGTCCATGTTAACAGCTTTAAAGATATTGTCATAGGAGCTTTAGAGTAAAGCAGAAGTGTGGAATCCAGAAGATTTAGAAACTGTTTTACTGTTTAGTGGTTGTTTTGCATCTTATTACTGCAACTATGATTTCCAGAAGGCAATAAGAACCTGCCCTGTATATATATATATATATATATATATATATATATATATATATATATATATATATATATATATATATATATATATATATATATATATATACACACACACACACACACACACATATACACAGAACACACACACAAATCAAATACAATTAATGCAGATTTAATCTCTTAATGCACTAGGCTCTCGAAATGAAAACTTCACTGCAACACACATTTGTTTTGCTACATTTACCCCCCCCCCAAATAAAAATCATTTTTAACCTCCAAACAGTGGTTTTACTGATGCACCAAGTCTCGAATCAATCACCAAAATCCTCCCTGATGCATACATCCTGCCCGTGTGGAAACGTCAGCGAAAGTTTGGCGTCTTAAATTAAAACACCATCGTCACTTTTAAACATTTGCAAGATTATTTTGTCATCATGCTTTATGTAGATTGAGTAGATCACTAATAATAAACATGCATTTGCATAAAGCATCCATATGTGTACATGTGCATGTTGATTAGAGTATAACAAACTTGAAAAGTATTCATTTAAGCTACATTTAGAACAGATAAAAAAGGGGTGGGAATTTGAACTGACTGAAAGCACTAATTATAATTATAATTAAAATAAAATACACGATGACGTCTGACATCGCTGCATTATGAGCTGTGCTTTATTTGCATCCCTGTTTTGCCTTCTGCTTAACAGCCCCCGAGGGATGCATTCGTTTCCAGTCGGGTGTGTCATTTCTGTATACTGTGCACATCACTGTACATTGTCACATTTAAGCAGTGTTATAAACTGGTTTTACTTCCTGTGAGTTACAGTTATTTTATATCCAATGGACAAAGAGGCTAGTTTTTGAAAAGTTAGACATTGTGGGCACTTTGCACTTTGTTAATTGCCTGCTCTGCGTAAAGCTCGGGTAGGGTCGGATTAACAGCAGTAGCTTCTTTAAGGTCTGTATTAGTTGAAGTGGAATGAATCTTTTTCATAGATTGTGCTTTACGACCATCAAGTCACATTTCTAAAACCTGTACATAAAGGTCAATTGCACAGTATTGTATGTCTTCTATGTCGCACAATATTATATTTATATTATATATTATATTGACGTTGACACTCGTTTTCCCTGAGTAATGATCACCAGTCACATGATTCAAATCATAAACAAGCTGACGTGAACAATACCTTTCACTATTACTCCTTGACGCTTTAATGAAATTCTTATGTTGGAATACAAATGTGAATGATACCTAAACACTGCATCGTCTGGCTGTCTTTTTCTTTTGTTTGTTTGTTTTGTCTTTATTAAAAATAAATGTCGACAAGCACTTATATTAGATATATTAGGTTTCTGGTTTCCACCAGTCAGTCACTCATATATATATATATATATATATATATATATATATATATATATATATATATATATATATATATATATATATATATATATATATATATATATATATAAATATTTTTTTTTTTTTTTTTTACCAAATCTTATAATAGTGTGGATGCGATAACAGAAAAACCCTGAAGCCCAGTGCTGCCAGTCAACGAGGTTTTGCATCTGTAGATAAAACCAGGCATATGTGTATGTATTTATTTATTTATTTTTACACATCGACTGTTTCGCACTTCGAGTCTCTCTTTGGGATTATGCATGATCAAGCAATTATATATTTTCTGGCCTTTATGGTTTATTGATGTAAATCTAATAAATAAATAATGACATTCCTCACATGACCTCAGTGAGGTCTCAAGTTTAGTTCATTTTCAATGCAAATTTCGCTTAACGCGATCCGCCGCGAATAGCATCGCAAACAGCAACATCGCGTTCCCGTGTTGTCCTTACCTAGATGGAGTAACTTAATATGACTCGAAATGATAAATAAGGCTCAGGATTAAAAGCGCGCCGGTGTTGCGCGTTAGTTTGCTTCGCCCCCACCTGCTGCGCAGTGTGTATTCGTGAACAGCAGGGATAATTACGGGTGAACAGGATGGAAATGAGGGTGTGTGGAAGAGTCGGAGGAGTTTAACACTATAGGAGTCAGAGGAGCTTAACATCCAGGGCTCTTCTCCCCTCATTAGCAGTACACACACACACACACACACACACACACACACACCCACACACACACACACAACACACACACACACACACACACTCTGTGGGAATTTGCATGCGCTGTACATATTAAAACCCTAACATTTATTTTTCTCTTTGGGTCAGAAAGGAAAAATGACACATTCTTGGCTCTGAATGTGGAGTTTCAATGCCATGACTTTAGCTTGGCATTAATGCTTAAGACTTATTAAGGGTCCTTCAGAAATACAGCACCCTCTACACTCTTTGTTACCAACACACACACACACACACACACACACACACACACAGTAATCAAATTAAGATTAAGATGCTGTGTGCGCTGCAACCATTCAGGCATACAGGCTCAATTACAGAGAGCAGGACTGAGTGTGTCTGGTTGGGGGATAGAAGGAGAGTCTGCGCTTATATTAGTGTTCGGGTGATGTTTTTTTCTTTACTTGTTAATAAATGGCCATTTTCAAAGGCACCCACTGAAATCCAAATGTTTTGTCCATATTTACAAAAGTTACGTGCATTCAAAGATGAAGAATCTGCTTAAAGGGGCTCCCCAATGTACTATGCAAATATGCTATGTTAAGTTCCAGTATAGCATATCCAGGTTATACTTTGGTTTCTTTAATAGAGTGTCTAGATCAGGGGTGCCAAAGTAAGTTCCAGAAGGGCGGAGGAGTTTATCTTCAACCATAATGGATCCAACTAATCAATTCATTAAGGCCTATTTGAAAACTGCATGGTATGTATTTTGGAGCAGGGTTGGAACAAAATAGGAAGTTTGACACCTCTGGTTTAGACCCATGGTTCTCCGACCATGGTTCTCCCCACCTCTGAGAGGCCTTTCTCTTGCCAGCTTTTTAGCTTTCTTAGACTTAGGACATACTTATTGACCCCATGAGGGAGATTATTGTGTTACAGCAGCAGCAACTTAAGCTTAGAATGTAGAATAAGCTTTATTTGTGACATATACATTGCAGCACAGTGAAATTCTTTCATCGCATATCCGTTGGAAGCTGGGATCAGAGCGCAGTGGCAGCCATGATACAGCGCCCCCTTTAGCAAAGAGGCTTAAGGCCCTTGCTCAAGGACCCAAGAGTGGCAGCTTGGCAATATATATATATGTATAGATATAGATAGATATTCTGTATGGCTTATATTTTAAGCTACTGTAAATTGCTCAGTTTTGCTAAATTATTTACTGTAATTTGTTGCATTATTAATCAACCCCGTACTGATTGACATTCTTTAAGACTACTAGGTACGTTAGGCCATGACTCATCTTATGATAAAACCGGTCTCTTAAAATAAACAAAGCATTTGTTGCCGTTTTAGAAAGATGAACGTTTTTATTGCTGAAATTGTCAAAAATGGGTGAATTGTAGGACCCTAATGGAGGATGCAAACCTGTGGCATGAATGATAATAGTCCTTAAATGAAGAAAGGCAGCAGACCGAGACAAAGGGCAAAGGCAAAACACAGTACATTAACAATCCAGGTTAAAGCAACAGTCAAACAGAGTACTGGGGAGTCATAAATAAATTTGGCAGACCAAGCAGGGTTTCAGTTGGACCACCATGGGGTAGAATGCCTTGGAGATCAGGAAAGGCCAGACGAACTGGACGGTAAGCTTCCTGGGGGCTGAGGCCAGAGGTAGAGCTATACCTTCAGCACCACCCATGTCAGGAAACTGGTGCTTGGAGATACCCTCGGCTGGAACCTGGTGCTCGCCATTGCTCTTGAGCTTGGCGACGCCCTCAGCGGAAGTCTGGATCTGGCGCCTTTGGCAGGACACTGGATCTAGGCACTTCTCCAGTAGCGGTCCACCTCAAGCCTCACTTGGTCTACCGCTGGCACCCAACCTCATTTGTGACTACCCAGCTTTTGCATTTATTAAAAACTATTATTATTACATCCGGCGGTATTACCTTTTTTAACTCTTTATGCATCATGCTCGTTTGTGACAGAAATTCCATACAAGAATATATCTAAAACCAATTGAATGCATTTAATTGCCATATTTTAACATCATACAGATATATAAATATAATATCATAAAACTATATAGGAAAATACATTTCAAATAAATAAGAAAACATATATACAAGTGGCAAGGTTGGAGTTTGTCTCTAGATTACTGTGACTGACACTTATTTTTGAGACATCTACCTCTACAATGAAGTCACTGAAAGATTGTGAAGTTTCAGAATGAATAAGAAAACAGAAGCTTGAGTTATGGAGGTGTTTCTGCTTAGATTTTGGACTTGTGTTACTGTCATACTTCCATTTGTTTACCAAGCAGTAAGTGAGAGGAGGACTGCCAGTCCATTGCAGACCATTCCATCACAGGGAATAAGCTCCAACAGTTTGGTGTAAAAATGTACATGTGCTAGATGTACTGTAAATGGACACTTTATCAAATATCTATTTAGACAAATGTTTAACAGTCAATGATTGTTTTGAACACCACACAGAGCCAGTATAGTGCACTACATTACATTTCCGCAACATGGTTTTCAAACAAACCAAGCAGTGTATTGAATTTACTCATCAGTCAGACAAAGTGCAGCCCGGTCACTGCTCACTATTAGCCGCAGATTGCGATGTAACAACGCAGCAGGTTGCAGCTTAATTTGGCCCACCAAGAATGATGCCATCAATATGTCACACTCAATCACGGTTAACATCTTATCTAATATTAGAGTTAGATTTTGGCATGTTTATGTAATCTTATTTAATCGCACATTGGAATCGTTTCGAATAGTTCTCTTTCTTCTTCTTTTCGTTTGGAGCAAAGACGAAAGCGTAGTTTAAATGCATTAACCGTGTAAACTGTGTGATTCATAACTTTTCTTTCGCAAATGTACACGTCTAGTCTTTTTAATAAGTCGGAATAAACGGTGCTATTTAGTGTAGCTCATTTCTTTTGGTTTTATTGATCCCGTCGTTTTGTTTAGTGTGCTCTGCATTGCTAATAATGCGTACTATCACTGAAGAGATGCCGTGATTAGTTTTTTTTTTTCCCCCAAGATGAGAATTTCTCCCTCGATGAAGTAAAATCAATGCGCTCTGCTGCACACGCACTACCAATGCCAGGAGTCTATATTTAGTTTTTTTTATTTAATCCTGGAAAAGTTGTTTGTTTTACTTTTATACATATTCATGGTTTTAAACCATGCCGCTGTAAGTTGCCTTCATGTGTGATAGAATAGGATGTAATAAAATCCCTTGAGCACAAAGAATAGCCTATTTGTCAGCACAGTGAAGTTCTTTCTTCGCATATCCCGGCTGTTTTTTGGAAGCTGGGGTCAGAGCGCTGGGTCAGCAATGATATAGCGCCCCCTGGAGCACAGAGGGTTAAGGGCCTAAGTGTGGCAGCTTGGTGATAAAGGGGCTCAAACCATTGTTCATTAACCCACTGCCTTAACCACTGAGCTACACTGCTCCCAAGATACAATATACATTGTACAACACAACAAGATAATCTCCAAAGATTTCCTGATTCATTTTGTTTTCTTCTTAAGACCATGTACCCTTTATTTATACTTTTTAATGTGAATTTTATGGAAGGTGGTTGCTCAGTGGTAAATTGTGCATGGCCCTTAACCCTCGATTGCTCCATCCATTAGGATTGCACAAACCAGTGCAATCTTGGTTCTGGTCCTAATCCCGGATAAACAGGGAGAGTAGTGTAAGTCAGGGCATCCAGCGCAAAACGTGTGCCAAACCAAATATGCGGATCATCCGCTGTGGCGACCCCTAACGGCATCAGCCGAACGAGGTGATGATGAAAGATTTCAATTTTATAATTGAAACCAGGGATTAAGGTATAAATCCAGACATATGCAGTGTTCATAGTGTACAAAGAATTGTAAATACAAGAAACTGTAGTTTCTTTATTTTTTTATATGCTCATTTTTGTTGTTTCTTGTCCGGGTTTCGTTCATCCGCCAATACAACGCAGAGTGAAGGAGCAGATCACGAGTTAATAATGTTAGTGCCATTAAAGTGAATATGCCTTATCACATTAATAGCTCGTTAACTTTAACAGCCGTAGTAAATACATTTAAGATTTTGGCATTTCGCAGGAACCCTTATCCAGGCCAACTTACCCTGTTACTCCCTGGTCCAATGTCCAGTGCCTTAACCGCAGAGCTACAGTGCAAAAGTACCATGTTACATTTTTAAAACTACTTTTAGAACTTGGTCTGTGGTCTGTGATGTGGACCATGATCCATGGTGTGTCCGCCATGTCACTGACACAGATTACAGAGAATCTTCAATATGGAATGGCTCAGCAGAAATCGTGCCAAACCTTTTAACACCATTTTGGAAAGGGTACAGCTGTAGCCTCGGTGGAGAATCAGAACTCGTTTTGCAGATCATGTGGAACAACAGAATGATCTATGTATGTATGTATGTATGTATGTATGTCCAACTATCCAACTATCCATCCATCTAATCTACTTAAGTATGTTGTGCTTTAACTTTTGTACTTAAATACATTTTAAATTATGTCCCTTTGTTGGAGAAAAAAAAAAGGCTCTTCTGTTGACAAATAAAATGCATCAAAAGCAAAGAGACGTGGATGAGAAAATGCAAATAGAGTTTATTGTAGTAAAACCACAATTATAAGCACTCTCGGCATTTCAGATACTCGATACTGTATGGAATTACGATTTTATAGTAATGTCACTACAATTACCCCATAATACCCCATGATACACTTGAAACATTTACATTACATTTACATTTGCAGCATTTGGCAGACGCCCTTATCCAGAGCGACTTACAACTGAGCAATTGAGGGTTAAGGGCCTTGCTCAGGGGCCCACTAGTGACAGCTTGGTGGTGGTGGGGTTTGAACCCATGATCTTCCGGTCCAGAGTCCAACACCTTTAACCACTGGGCTACACACCTCCCACAGAAACAGTCGTTCTGGGCACACATGGCTCTTGTGCATGGCTGGAGGAAAGCAGTCACTTGAGAAGCATGTAGGCTGAAATATAGGCTGCATTGATACCATCTGTAACAAACAAGCGCTTGCTTGAGGAAACTCTACAAGAACTGCAGGTGGATTCCCAAGAATCAGGATAGCATCATACTGCTTGGGAACGAGCAAATATGAATCAGATTGATTTGGGGACTCGGGAGAAGTGGTGGCTTTACAGGCATTGCCTCCAACAATTTAAGCAGGTTTTGGATCTCTATGGAAGTTCTTGGAAAGTGACTGCAGTTGTACATGACTTGCTGCAAGGCATGTTCATGCCTGTTAATGCTAGTGCTCTAAGTAACTATGGCATTTTAGTAGTCTCTGGATTCATGGTTGTAGTGTGATGGGAAAACCCAGTGAGATACCTACAGAGACAGGAATGGACCCAAATGCAAAGCAAGCTGAATTAAATAAATGTCAGAGTTGATACAAGCCAGAGAAATTTCCAAGATGTTCCCAGAAACTGAAAATCAAGACACCAGCCTGCAGCAAGACTCAAGACTGAACACTGAGCAAGAGGAGAGCTCTCTTTATGCACTATCTCCAGGCACAGATTGAGACAATTGACATTAATTGTAATTAAGATGTTCTCGGCCTGCCACTGGTTTCAGAAATCAGACGAACAATGCATCTTGCAGCTTCGTCGGCTTCCTTCTTATGGTGGGACGGCGTGTCTCCTTTACATTCCTTCCTCTCAGAATATGGCAGTGTATAACTGTTGTCTCATTGCCATTTATGAGGGTTGAGGGCCTTGCTCAAGGGCCCTGTACTGGCAGCTTAGTGGTGGTGGATTTTGAACTCCTTCTGATAAGACATCCAACGTCTTAACCATTGGGACATCCATTGTGGCAAAGGGATATCCCTTGATTTTATATGTCCTGTAACGCTTTTTTTCCTCTTTTATTTGGATTTTTCTTTTAGATTAGAAACTTCCATGCTTGAAAAGATTGTCCATGTGAATCCTTTAAAATAGGTAGAGTTTGAGGTCATAAAGATGAAAGCAAACCTTGTTCTTTTGTACCAGGCATACGAGTATTATTAAACTCGGGATGTTTTTCATTCATGTTTTTTCAATCAAGCTTTCCTTCTGTAGCACTTTTCACAGTGGACACTGATTCAAAGGAGCTTTATAGATTGGAAAAATTACAGGAAGAAATTCACATTATCTCCGATGAGCAAGCAGTGGCAAGAGGGGAAAAAAAAAACATATATCGTATGTGGAAGAAATCTTGAGAGGAACCAGACAAAAAATGGGAAACTATCCTTATCGGGGTGACACTAAGAGTGTGATTATAAATCAATAACGGATTTCAAACACAGGCGAGTGAGAAATAGCATGAGCACCGGAGTGTAATTTTACTTTTACTCATTTGTACTCGTTTTTCCAAAAAGTCCAATCCTTGCTGCATCCGCATCTTTTCTTTGAAGGTCTGAAATCTTCATTAGGTGGCGCACAACTGAATCCGGCTCATATTAGAAAGAGGAGTAAAAGAATCCGTAATAGATTGCAGTTTAATGGAAATAAAGTACTTGAACATGAAGCCTGTAAGTAAATAAGCCTGCAAGTCAACACTGTAAGAGGAAATGGCAAAGGAGATATATGCTGTACTATGATGTACAATATATTAAATTATTATAAAATGGCATTATATAAGTGCAATAGCAGAGAAGAGGGTTTTTTTTTCTCCCCCAGACATTAGCTCATACATAAGTAAGTAAATAAATAAATAAAAATCCAGCTTTATAATATGTATGTGGTTTTTGAGTGGATTTGATCAAATAGTAATGAATCATTGGCTCAACCCCCCAAATCTCTTCTCTTTATTCTCTGCCTCGAAGTACTTTTTGTTTTAAACTGTTTTAAACTGTTTCTGTCTTATTCGAGTTCCATCTGCCCAGAGGAACTCATAATCTCTCGCATCCAACCCAGCGATTGCCATTCTGAGAGCGCAGAACCTGTCAGTGTAGAAGCAACCCTCTGAGATCGAGATAACAGCCTATTCAGATACAGTACACACAAACCTGAAAGTAGCAGCACTTTTAAGGCGTGCCTGTCAGCCGGATGACTGTTCTTGAAAAGATGTTTGGGATTGTTTTGCATGAATAAACAGCGCTGTTCGCCGAGAAACGCGCTTGTTTCAGGGGTTGGAGGCCGGTGGGATGTGGTATCCAGGTCGATCACCGGGGTGGGCATGTATCCATCTGCTCTTTCTCGGAAAAACAAAACCTAAACGAGCTCCTTTGCATTCCGACAAACTCTCTCCATTTAAAAACAACAAAGATTACCTTTTACATCAATGTCAAATAAAAGTTTACAAGTGTACAAAAAGTACAAATTTGAGGAAATTGCTGGGTTCAAGAATCATTAAATCATGAAATATATGGGAACATAATGTTTTACGTGGGGAGGTGCTAGCTCAGTGGTTAAGGCATTGGGCTTTGGCCCAGAATATTGCTGGTTCAAATACCACCACCACTGCCACTATTGGGCCCTTGAGCAAGGCCTTTAACCCTCAGTTGTAAGTCTCTCTATATAAGGGCATCTGCCAAAATGCTTTATATGTTTTAACAGATGGGGAAAATCTTTGGAAATTACTATTCTTATACTGTATTGCCTATAATGCCTAACTTCTAAACTAAAAATCGTCTCATGCCGTGAAATACATTCATTCATTCATTCATCTTCTACCGCTTTATCCGATCTTCCCTCGGGTCACGGGGAGTCTGTGCCTATCTTAGGCGTCTATGGGTATTAAGGCAGGATACTCCCTGGATGGAATGCCAACCCATCGCAGGGCACACACACACACACAAGCATTCATACACTAGGGACAATTTTCCAAGGTGCCAATCAACCTACCGTGCATTTTTTTGGACCGAGAGGAAACCGGAGAAACCGGAGAAAAACCTCCTGAGGCACGGGGAGAACATGCAAACTCCACACACATGGCCGAGACGGGACTCGTGGCGGTGTGAGGCAAAATGCTAACCACTAAGCCAAGCTGCCTGCCAACATGCTAACCACTAAGCAAAGCATGCCACTAACCACTAAGCCAAGCTGCCACTCTTGGGTCCTTCAGCAAGGCCCTTTACCCTCTGTGCTCCAGGGGCTATTCTGGCTGTTCTATTAATAAACTCGATTTCCTCCAGTAAGTTGGACGGATGTGCCAGAGCATTATCCATAGCACGCAAGACTTTCAGTAACAGATTATTTTCTAGGAAGACCCAAACCTTGGTGTTAGACCTCTGATAACATTTAATTGGCTTTTCGTCATATCACTCATTTCATCTTTTTTCTTTAAAATTGTGCAAATGGCCGTTGTAGACTTCTAATTCCACGGGCGGTTAGATCACGAACTTCATGACAGCGACAGACGGCAGTTAGTTTCCCAGAGACTGGGAAAGCATGCCTCTGAATCCCGGCTCATTAAGACTGGATCCCCCGCAAGCCTGTGTCCTTTCCCCTCTGTTATTCTCACTGTACACCAACAGCTGCTCATCTGGTCACAAATCTGTCAAACTCCTGAAGCTGACACCACCCTCATCGGCTTCATCTCTGATGGGGACGAGTCGACCTACAGGAGTGAGATGGAGCGTCTGGTGTCATGGTGCGGCACGGTACAGCCCGGAGCTCAACTCTCTCAAGACAGTGGAGATGATGATGGTGGATTTCAGGAAGGACACAGCCCCCCTCCTTCCTTCCTGTCATCATCCTGCTTTCTTGGCACCACCATCACCCAGGAGCTCAAGTGGGAGCAGAACATCAGGTCCCTTACCAAGAAGGATCAGCAGAGGATGTATTTCCTGTGGCTGCTGAAGAAGTTTCTGGGTAATGGTGGTGCCAAGAAAGCAGAAGGACTCGATGTCACTGGAGAGTCACAGAGGATGACAGGATGGAGGAGGGGGAGGCTGTGTCCTTCTTGAAATCCACCATCATCTCCACTGTCCACTGGAGAGTCACAGAGGATGACAGGATGGAGGGGGGGTCGTGTCCTTCCTGAAATCCGAGATCTGTCTTGAGAGACTTGAGCTCCAGGTTGTACCGTTCTACTCCATGACACCAGACGGTCCATCTCACTCCTGTAGGCCGACTCGCCCCCATCAGAGTCATGGAGGGACTGAAAGAGTTCATTCCCAGGATGAAGGAAGTCGCCAGACATAGTCAGCACGTCAGCACTTACCCCCATATGACCCCCCACCCCCTCCAATAACATACTGACAATCACTTTCAGTCACACATTTGAAATCGCCCTGCTTTTCATGCACACTTTACATTTCTGTATACAATATTTATTTCATTCTACACTGTGTACATATTTTATATCTGTATATATGTTGGACAGTCACTTTGATCTGTACATTCTATATTGCACTCTTCTCATACAAAATTCACACTTCTGTATACAATATTTATTACATTCTCGATTGTGTACATACTTCACGTCTGTATATATGTGTGCACTCGTCATGCAAAACCACATTCTGTATTTGTTTCGTTTATTAAGTCAAAATGGTACAAATAGAAAACAAGGTTTTACAATCAGTGTGTGTCTTATTTATAGCATTCTATTAAAAGGTTGTGTATCGGTCTGTTCACCTAAAGCAGGGGTGTTAGACTCAGTGTCACCGTGGGTCACATCAGCATTATGGTTTGTAACAATAAGACAGTATATAGTGTTTGATGAGCGATGCCGCCTCATAACACAAAACACATACAGGTTTATCTCCTTGAAGCACAAACATGTATTTGCGTTCCCATTTTTCTTGGAAGCGCCTTCCCACTGCATTCATTTTTCGCTTCCTGGACATTTTTAGATAAGTTGTAGAAATTTCTCAATTATGCTTGTTAGAAAAATTGCCATAGGTAAACGCCAATGTGGGATACACTGCACTCCAGTGGCAGGATGCCGTCCCTTCACAGATAACATAGTCGCATGCATTGTGGGAGATGTAGTTTATTGTCGCCTTTTTTAAATGATCAAAAAGATGATCATACATGATTTAAGCTCTTGTGGGTGACATAAAATGAGGTGGTGGCTACATCCGGCCCGCAGGCCTTGAGTTTGATACGTGTTAACAGGATAACAGGAACCTTATAATTATAATAAATGACGCTTTTTGGACGAATTTGGACGCTTACATTTGAAAGCTTTACTCAGGTGAAAGGGAGCACATTTACTTTTGATGGAGTACGAGGTTTGTGTAGTTTGTTCGCCATTGATTGAAACAGTCCACTGAGTTGTACATCATATTAAAGAATGACTTTTTATTCCGAAATACTGGGTATAAGTCAAACTGCGGGCATTCATTGTACTTAATACTGTATGCTCTATTGATAAACTTTTATTTATTTATCTTTTAGATTTATACCAACAATCACATTAAAATGCCAAAGTTAATTCATGTCGTCAGTACAGTATGTGGAACTTGTGCATGTATGTAATGCATATGTTTGTCTTTTTTCTATACAGTGGTTTGGAGACCTGGTTACTCCAGTGTGGTGGGAAGACGTATGGCTCAAAGAGGGATTCGCTCATTTCTTCGAGTATGTCGGGACTGATTTCCTCTTCCCAAAGTGGAACATGGTACGTTCGTATGATTTATTACATTTTGTAATATGGAGTGATGAAAACATTTCATATAAACATTTATTTTATATTTAAGTGTCATTAACGTGATATACTTAAGTAATAATTCGATATTATTATGTATTTAATAATAAATAAATATAAAATAATATGATATAATGTAGAATTATGTATTATTTAAATATGTATATAATTACACAATACATGTAATTATGTATATAATTAGTTATTCTATGTAATTACACATTGGGGTCTAAAAGGCATTTATGAAATGCTACAAAACTGTATAGTTAGACAACAAAGCAGGCATATGTATCAAGGAGGGATGTATCAACGCTGTCGGCACTCCCTTAAATAATTATTGAAAATGAATATAAATAGAAGAGGCATTCTTGGAAAAAAATAGTTTTTAGTCTCCAGAAATCAATGTAGCATACATGTTATATCCTTTTAGTCATTCATCTTGACAAGGAAGCTCTTTCAGCACTATTGAGACAGATGGCTGATGACTTGCACCAGTCTCATAATGGACGAAAAAAATACATCACAGTTAAAGATGCCATTATGCACAATCAGAGCCTTTTAAAAAGCTTCCATCGTCTATCTGCCCATAATCCCCAGCGGAAAGTGTCATTACAATCACATCGAAACCACGAACACAATTAGCATGGCCAGAGGGTACAAAAATATAAATAAAATGCTCTAATATCCATTGCAATACAAGGTGCTACATTATTGAAGTTTGTAATAATTTAATTATTATTTATTTACGGTATCATTTATAGCAATTTAGTAACGCACTCACCTAGCTAGAAAAATCCTCGCATAATGAAGCAGGTGAACATCAAAACAACAAACAACAAAGCAGGTGTTCAATATATATATATATATATATATATATATGAGACTATATATATATATATATATAGATATATATATATATATATAGGGATAGAGAGAGGGAGAGAACTATATAGAGAGAGAGAGAGAGAGAGAGAGAGAGAGAGAGAGAGAGAGAGAGAGAGAGAGAGGTAGAGGGGTGTATAAAGAAAAACTGCATTAATGATGCTGAATGCGAATGAGTTCATTAAAACTGGCTTGAGTGTGTGTGTGTGTGTGTATGTGTGTGTGTATGTGTGTATTAGGGAAAAGGTGTGCCTCATTAGACACTGCTTGACCATAAGTATGCAATCATGTGTGTGTGTGTGTGTGTGTGTGTGTGTGTGTTCATTCTTGGAGCTGTCTGTATGGATTGCGAATAAGGTGAATAATAGTTGTCTATAGAATGACAAACATTTTAGTAAATGCTTTATGTGTATATGCTTTAAAAGTATGGCATTTGTATTGCGATGCATTATTTTCAAACAATAATAATAATATTATTATAATAATATTATTATATTATTGCATGAAGCGAAAACTGCTTCATGTGTATCTATAAAGCGTCATATCTTTGACTATGCATGGAGATCCGAATCACATCTGCCTCAGTTATGGAGCCACACTTTTCATACGCTAGAGGATTCCTAATCATCATCCAATCCTCAGTCATTATATCAGGCTTTTCCACAAAGGGCCGTAATGGCTGCAGGCACACTTTTGTTTAGAGGCCGACTGATTATTAAACAAGTGCAATCAGGTGTGGCTTTTGTTTGGTTGGAATGAAACCACGCAGCTGCAGATTGCACAAAAGACAGGAGACTCTTGTAGTGCACCGAGAGGCTTGATGCTGGAGGTTTAGTGGAGGCATCATAAAATATTGATAGTATTTGTGTTGTTAAACCCGGCGTTTTGCAGAAAACATTGCGTTACTAAATTGAGACTGATGAAGCACTTCCATGGTACGAGTTGAAAGTGAATGGTGTCTGGTGGAGTGATGGCTGGCTGTAATACTTGATGGGAGGTCTTATAAGAGCTATTCAGGTGCATGCATTATGTATGACGAATGCATCAGAGGGTCTCAGCGGCGTAACAGGAACGGCGTCTGGGGACAGTTACACACGTATAAAGGCAGATAGACGACTGCGTTTGGGATTTGTGTTTTTTTTGTTCTGCTCTACTTGCTCCATGCTACATTTTCTCTATAGACAAAGGAGAAAATCAAAAGCCATATTGTAAACAAACAAACAAACAAATAATTAAATGTAATGTTGTGGACTGGCTTCTTTTGTTTGAGTTGGAATCTGATTGTGTTCGTAGTTTGTTTTTGGAGGATGCAGCTTGTTCAATACACTCACAACTAACACACCCACACACACACACAAACACCTTTCCAATTACTGCTAATGTGCTACAGGTGCATCACTGACATGGAATGAAGAACATCGGCCCTTGAACATGAGATCTAGGGAGTGTTTTCTCTTATCACCTGACATGACTGTCTGCACAAGTCTGCACTTTTTATAACTGTCGGTGGTTCTGTTGCTCTTGGTTTCGTTAAAAATCCAAAATAACCTGCTTTCATGTATTTAATAGCAAACAATCTGATGTAGTTGTCAAAAAATGTTAGCGTTTCTTTCACCTTGTGCTATGTGTTCTTACCTTCTTGTGCTATGTTTTCTAGGTGAAACCTAGAAATATGTAGAAGTATAGAAAAGTAGGTGAACACAGACATAGATGGACAGACAGACAGACAGACAGACAGATAGATAGATAGATCATAAAATCGATAGAAAATCATTTTAAACACATCTTAATTTTAGCAATGTTCATGTAAACTCATGTATAACTCATGTAACTTAACTTTCATGGTAGTGGTGTTCATTCTATCCCCAGACATGTATGTGTGTATGTGTGTGTGTGTATGTGTGTGTGTGTGTGTGTGTGTAGTGGGTATAGGAGATCTATATATATATATATATATATATATATATATATATATATATCTAGATATGATATATATATCTCATATATAATATCTTATCTATATATATCTATATCGATATATATCACTATATATACCTTATATATATAATATAATATATAATAATAATATTATAATCTAATATATAACTATAAATGAGACCAACTTCGCCATTGCGTAAAAATATCTATCTATCACCTACTTTTCTATACTTCTTCTAGAATTTCCCTCGGTATCAATAAAGTATATTTCTATTTATCTATCTATCGCTCAAAAAAAAAAGAACAGAGCAGGTAATAACGCATAGGACATGTTGAAAAAAACATCAATGCTAGCTAACATTTTTCGACAACTACATCAGACTATAAATATTTGAAAGCAGGTTATTTTGGATTTGTATTTATAAGGTATGGCAAAGTTTAGCGATACTAAAAAAAATATTTTACAGCTTGGTTAAGGCCACTTGCTAACATTGTGTTTGTGTGATGTGATATCGGTCTTAAGATTCATTTAATTTCATTATAAAAAGTCTTAAAGTTGACTTGAAACCTTTTTAATCCCGGCAAACGGAGGGACAGACTGTTTGAATGATAGATTGATTAATTGTTATATATGGACAATGACACCGGAGTGCTTCTGGGGGATTTTCTTTTGCTCACATGTAATACATAAATATTCACTAGGAATTGTGAATGAGTAGGGTTAAGTTTGTTGGATCTGCAACATACCTGTAAGCAGTAAACTGTTATTAGTCTTATACAACAGGTAAGGAATGTCAAGACAAAACTAACTGTACAGAAATTGCTCCTAAGTGTACTTGATAGAGGAGCACCTTCACTGTGCAACAAGGTCAGCGATCAATTTTGTAATTGTATCTTCAGACTCGCGGCAATAAATTTCGGACCCTCTGGAATCAAGTGACTCACCCTGACTCTTTTCCTTGACAAACATTATTAATTGAAAAAGGCTGCTGGGATAAGAATTCAATATCAGTTCTGTGAAAGACCTAAGATTGCACAGACGATAAAGAGTTTTGCTCTAACAAAGACATGATTGACTTATTGGCGTCTGACTGTGCATAATGGAAAAAGGAAGCTTTTTGCAGATAAAAGATCCCCTTAATTCATGGCTACAAAATATTATTCAAGTGTCGTGGTGAATGCTGTCTAGATCCAAATCGTCAAGCAAGAATCGTGCTCAGAAAGAGACGATGATCAGGCGCTCGGAGAAATCCAAAGGAGAAAATACGACATTAATGTGATAATCCAATACGTGCACTAGCATGGTACGGTAATACCAGAACAATATGTTGTGTACAGAAGACTCCATTTATATAGAGTGTATCATTGGGTAGATGTGTGCATACCTACCTAAGACGGCCATATTGGGATGGCATATTGGTTGTTGGGAGATTGAGTTTCCTACAGACTGTGACCGGACTTACAGCATGCCACCAAGCCACTGACTAGACATGGTTGTAGTCCATCATAACCCCTCAGGGAGGTGGTAGCTCACTGGTTAAGCTGGTTTGGGCTCTGGACCGGAAGATCGCAGGTTCAGATCCCCCTTACCATCAAAGCAGCCACTTGACCAAGGCCCATAATTTCTGAGAAATATGACTTTTTAGGAGGACAATGTCAATCTCAAGAACACGTTCAAAGCAACAAATGCATGGGAAAAGGTACAGAAAGTCAAATCAATGTCCAGATTTTGATCCCATCACAAATGTACAGTATTTTATGTATACATTGATTAAATCCTCTATGATAAATGGGCGATCTCGCAACTCTTTTGCATACTTAACTGTTAACTATTAACTGTTATTAAAGGTGTTATTGCAGTGAAAAAAAAAGTATGGAGGAGTTTAATCTTTTTTTTATACAAGTAAAATCTGTGAAAACTTTCTCTCGAAACATCTGTTGGCAATGAAATTCGTAATGCACTCTGCAATGATTCGATTAGATTCGATCTAACTTTGTCATTATGCAGAGTACAGGGCCAACTGTATATTAGTAAATAAATATTCGGGTTGTCAATAGATTAAAATATTTCATCGCATGATTTCCATGAGTTTTTTTTGTTTTGTTTTGTTAAATGGATACTATTCTTATTTTTAGTACTATAACTAATTATAGCATTTATTTTGTATATAAATGCCACTTAAAATCTATCCCTTTAATAACATTATTAATTATTTAATATTTATTGTACTCTGGAAATTATTGTTTTAATATTAATCACGAGTTAACTCATTCGTATTGAATCTTTTAATCGATTGACAGCCCATATATATATATATATATATATATATATATATATATATATATATATATATATCTATATTTTTTTTTTTTTACAGAGATAATACAATACAGTAATGGAAAGACAATAAAAAACAACTGGAATTGACAATACTCACTAAATCATCAGAAGCTAGTTGAAGCTGGTTCAGACATGTTTCAGTAGTGCTTTATTCTGAGTTTAGGTAGCACTATGTAAATCTGTACCTCTTTGTGGTTGGAGAATGTAGGGCAGATCCAGGACCTAAATCCTTTTCTTGGGTTAGGATTATTAGCCAGAAGGATCTGGAATGTGACTGAAGTAACTTTGTTCCTGCATAAACACACATATAACATTATTTTTCATCCTCTCTAGCCTGAGATCACGCTTCACGCAAATGGAATATGGGCAAAAAAATCCGTGCTGACCTTCTCAACCACTTTATGAGTAGAGGAATAAATGAATAAATCCATAGTGCATGGGTCTGAACAAAAAAGGGTGGCGTCATTTGTCCAGTGGTCCTTGACTGGAAATGGCTTTGAGTTTATTGAAAACGTTTGGTTACAGGGGCATTGCAGCAGTTGTACAATGAAAGAGTCTTGAATGATGGCTGACATGTTGCCATGACAATTATCAGGCCTGGTGTGTTGCGTCGTAATTGAGTAAATGCCGCATGGAATGTCTTCGCCCCCTTTTAAACCTGTTAGAATTTTGCTTATAGCGTTGAAAGAAGTGATAAAAGTTTACGTGTTATTGGATTTTATGGCGTGTATTTGAGAAACGAGAAAAAGGCAGGTTTATTTTTTTTTACATTGTCTCAGGCAGAACCCCGGACTGTAATTACAATCCACCTACCCCACATGGATATTATTAAAATGTTTCACTACCTGCACTAGGCATTAAACATTTCACGACACAAACACAGTATCGTGTAGAATCTGCTTCAGTGAAAAATATTCAGCAATTACCATAACACGGGCAAGAGAAAGCGCACTTATGTTGAAGAGGCTCTTAATGCAGTTATGTGGCGATAGACAGAATCACTCCAGGCTTGTTGCGTGGGGGGGGGGGTGGAAGGAAGACCATCAGAATAACAAAAAGCAAGGTTTTAGCACCGACTGAATCGTGATGATTGTGTTTACTATTCTGGCTGTTTATGAATCGGAGTTGGAGAGAGTTATCTTTTGCTGTAGGCTTTATCCGTGTTATTAAAAAGTCATGCTTCGGATCCGACATGCTTCCGGTTATTTTGTTGTGTGTCTTGAGTCTTGTTTTTTTTCAGTTTTTTTTTTTTTTTTCTATTTTGACCCAATTATTGTGTCTGTATTTATCACCCATCATGTTTATCCTGCAAATAAGCAATACACATTTTATCATGTTTATTGCTTATTCTCCCGGCTTAATGGTGAATACGTCCCGGGGAATCGTAAGTGATGTATATCAGGACTTGCTGCCATCGGGCACATCAGTTCCTGAGGAATTTGACATGTTTCAGCTCATTTCACTTGCTGATTGTGTCTGTCCAGTTTCATCAACACACTTTGCCGGTTCTCAGCAAATGTCCTGATTCTCCTGCTTGATGAATGACATCAAGTAGCACATCATTTCATCAAAAATGCAATCGTCCTTGTTTTACGTGCAGAACATGTTTCATATCGGAGTTCCCTCATGAACATATCAAGGTGTAGACTCTTGTTGATTCTTCCTTGCACTTTGAGCGCAGCTTCGCTGTGGCTGCCTGATCAGCTTCAGAAACACCATTTGGACTAAGTATGAAAACGTAGATTTTGGTATGCGGCGGCAAACTATATATATATATATATATATATATATATATATAATATATATATATATATATATATAAATCATTCAGACAATATATTGATTTACACTTAGACATTCCCCTGAGCCTTTAATTATTCTGCAATTAGAAAGCAATAAATGGAGGTTTAACAGAGAAAAGCAGAAAGAGGGGGGGTTCTCTTACAATGAGAAATTCACCCTTGTTTTACGCATATTGACAGAGTGAGTGAATGAATGAATTAATGAATGTAGAAAAAAGAAAGAAATATATAAATCTATAGAATATATATGAATCTAGAATTAAATATGTGTAATGAATAAATAAATATCTTGTGTGTTTCTTAAATGCAGTTATTTGTTAAATTATGCTAAAAATAAGTAAAAAAAGTA
Source organism: Kryptopterus vitreolus (assembly GCA_030449085.1). Lineage (NCBI taxonomy): Eukaryota > Metazoa > Chordata > Actinopteri > Siluriformes > Siluridae > Kryptopterus > Kryptopterus vitreolus. The sequence goes on along the minus strand of JACRUU010000008.1, from coordinate 11,203,414 downwards.
AAAAAAAAAAGAAAATGAAAACCGTGTATATATACGGTATACACGCGCAACACACACACACACACACACACACACACACACACACACACACACAAAAGCACATACAAAGATACAAAGTATGTGTGTGTTTGTGTGTGTTTACCCATGGGGTCAACAAATTAAAATTAAATTCTTTTAAAAAATTCCCATTGATTTAATTGCATTTAACAAGTTTAATTTGTGGCACACAATGAGTGTTGTACAGAAAAGTTTCCGAGACTCTTAATACAAGGACATTAGCTACGATGGAAACATTAGCTGAATTCCGATGCGCGATCATTATCACTATAAAACCCATTATGAATAGTCATGAATTTAGCACCTGCAGCTCAGGCGTTACAGTAAGGAGGCGGATGAGGAAGGGGCGAGGAAGAGCAAAACCGTTTGAAAGGCGTTCTCCCGAGCCGTTCCCGCATTCTATTATCCGCCATATCGTTTAATCATTCCACCCGACAAACCTCACTGCAGAGCGGAAAGTTCACGACAGATACGAGTTAATTACGACAAAAAATATTCTCCCGAGCTCATCTCGAACGCGATTCATCATCCGCCAAGCGGATTCCACCGCGATAAAGCCGCGTCAAAGCGCTCGCGATTATTAACTGGTGGATGTTCATTTTTGTGCTGAACTAACACACTTCCTTCACTGTATTTCCGAGTCGGAGCGTCACATCTGGCTAGGTGAATGAGAAAGATGTTTATGAAACATCTATTATTATGAAACCTTTCTATTATTGCATTCTGTGCCGGTGTCGTCCGGTCCAGTTGTCAGGCCTTTGGTTCTGCCAGATGCATACAGTAAGGGCTAGGTGTGTGCTCAGCTGCACTCACTTTGCACTTTACGTTTATGGTCTCCCTGTACGAGAGAGATCAGAGACTATAAATGAAACGGTGCTGAGCGTCATCACTCTAATAAAAGCGCGTACGGACCAGATGGAGACTCTTTTAACAGCACTCATTTTTATTATGCACTTAAGTGACTTGTATGAGGAACGATAAATAATGCCTATACAGTTGGTCTCCCCCCACCCCCCCTCTCTGTCTCTCTGCCTATCTCTCTTAAACCTCCAATTATTGCGTTCTAATTGCAGGATCATTACAGTCTCAGGTGAACGTCTCAGTTTAGGCCAAAATATTGCATAAATGATTTCATAGTTCTGTTGCATTGCGAGCAAATTTGAGCAATAAAATAAGCAGCCACAGTTTGTTTTTACGATACATTTTTTTCGACACGATGAATTAGCAATACATATGAAGTATTGTACATTACATTTTCAGCATTTGGAAGACTCCCTTATCCAGAGCGACTTACAACTGAAGGATAAGGGCCTTGCTCCAGGGCCCCATAGTGGCATCTTTGGGGTGGTGGGATTTGAACCTGTGATCTTCCAGTCCAGAAACCAATGCCTTAGTAACCAGATCCCTTTGCAATACGGTGCAGAACATTCTCTTTTATTTTTTGGGTTCCGACAGACAGAAAATATAAACAGTTATTTGCTTAAGTGCCTTCTGACCTCAGAAACAGTCCATTGTTGTTCAAAAAATAATAAATATATTAAATATAATAAATAGCTTAAATAAAACCACATGTTCTTTTCCTGTTCTGTCTCCAGGAAGATGCAGCTCTACCTCTGCCATGTTAATCTCTCAGCAGCGGTGCCGAGAGCTCTACTTTACCAATTAGCAGTCACTTTCTAAATTATAAAATTATCTTCTAATTTGTAACGTATTTATTTGTTTGTTTGTTTGTTATTTATTTATGTATTTATTTTTGTTTATTTCTTTATTTATTTTTTAGACACACGGTGGTTTAGTAGTTACTACGTTCACCTCACACCTCCAAGGTTGGGGGTTCAAGTCCCGCCTCTGCCATGTGTGTGTGGAGTTTGCCTGAACTTTATATGTTCTTCCCGTGCCTCCGTATCGTGAATGTGAGTGAGTGTGTGTGTGTGTGTGTGTGTGTGTGTGTGTGTGTGTGTGTGTGTGTGTGTGTGTGTGTGTGCGCCTTGCGATGGTTTGGCGTTCCCTACAGTGTGTGCCCAAAGGCGCCTGAGATAGTGCCCCAGGTTGGCCACGACCCGAGAGAGAAGTCGGATAAAGCTGTAGAAGATGAATGAATAAATATGAATATGAATGAATAAGCCCATCAGTGAACTTACCATCCCTATTTCACAGCTGTGTTCTGGTTAGATCTGATGTATGGCCATGAACAAATTTCCAGCCAGTTCTTGTACACACTCTCTCTCTCTTTCTCACACCCAGACACACATTATTTTTTTAAGACATTAAGTTTTGAAGTGTGATATATTTATTTGAAATAGTTCTCAGCTACCAAAACCTTATTTCGAAAGCAAATTATAGGAATGAAATTGATTCAATTTGCACAAAGATGGCAAACACAGAGAGTAGACAATGTATCTACAACGCACAGAAATATTTCTTTTATAAGATAATAAAGATTGGAGGAGGAAAGAAGGGATTATGGGGATATTACAAATTAAACACCGCAGTGAATTTGTTTCTTCATGCATTGAGTAAGAAGCTGAAGAATTGTCATCTCGTTTTGTCCCAGTGGCTGATTTTTTTTTTTTATGCTGAGTCATGCTTTGTATATTCGATCCCAGCAGTGCGTCTCAGCTGCCGTGCAAGAAATATTCAAAAATGCATTCGCAAGGCAGACTGACATCGATGTGCATGGGAGCAGATACTGAGGAATTGCTTTAAATATGCAAATCAGAAGATGATGATTTTTTTTGTTTGTAACCTATTTTTAAAATAAAAAAAAAAACAGAATAGAATACAAATGTTAACAAGAACCATCTTTTTTTGTTTTGGGGTGCCAATTCATATTTGCAGTTGAGTTTGCACGGTCGCGCTTAGCGCCCCCTCTGATCAAATCGCAGAATTTTTACTGTCAATAGATTATTGCTACATTTGCGTAACTTTAGTTCTCACTGTTTGTCGTCTATAACGGAGTTTTTTTTTAGTTTTTGCACCCTGTTTTCACCTTAAAGTTGCAGGAGATTTAGCGATCGAATCGCCGTCACCGAAAAAAAATGCAACTTTTGCTTTGAAACTTTTAATCCCGGATTTGAAGCAGTGCATAAAAGGTAGGGCACAATCTTCTCCAATTCACTAATCTGCTTTTCTAATATCATTAAAGTGAAATATGGTAGAACAACCTCCCCTTTTTGATGGAGCTTATTGAGCGAATCACATTTCCCATTACACTGTTGCATTATCCACAGTTAACTGTGCCATGCACTCAATTCTATTATATGCAATTTCACCCTACATTAGCATCTGTTTCTTTTAGTAATAGAAACTTGTTGATGCATATCGCTCATATCCAGTCAGGGGGTTCTTGGTATAGATTTGGTGTTTTACACTAGTTTTATTCACTCTTTTGGTCCATTGTTAAAGCTGTTTTATCTTTTGCATGTGTGTTAATGAATGAGAAATAAAGAGAGAGAGAGCCTAAGAACAATAGAATATTTACCTGAGCTGTAAATATGACACTATACACCGATCGGGTATAACATTAGGGTCAGTGGTTTAAGGCTTGGAAGGTCGGGGGTTCGAGCCCCAGTATCGCCAAGCACCTGTCCTTGGGTCATCGAGCAAGACCCTTAACCCTCTGCGCTCCAGGGGCTGTATCATGGCTGAACCTGCACTCTGACCCCAGCTTCCAAACAAGCTAGGATTTGCGAAAAAACAATTTCATCAAAATCTCTTCACCATGGCACATGTTAGTGATATGTACCGTTTTAGGCAGCAAGTAAATGTGTTAGGAATAATGGGCAAGTGGAAATATTAGAATTTGACAAGGACCAAATTGTTACAGCTAGAAGATTGGGTCAGAACATCTCTAAAACTGCTTTTGTGGGGTCTGCAGTGGTCAGTTATCAACTGTGATCCAAGGAAGGAACAGCGGTGAACCGGTGACAGGGTCGTGGTCAGCCAAGGCCCATTGATGTATGTGGGGAGAAAAGGATGACCCATGCAAACAGACAAACTCATGTTACTCAAATAACTGGAAAAGTGTATTCTTTTAGGGCTCGATGGGTCAGGACTGTTTTGGCAGCAAACAGAGGACCAGCACAATATGAGACAGGTGGTCATAATGTTATGCCTGGTGTGTACTGATTATTCATTACAATCTGGTACATCATGCATTTTTAGATGTCCGGATTCTTTTAAAACGTCTGACTTGTCAAAGTCCTTGTACTTCGTCATTGTGGAATTGAAAATAGCTATTAAATCTTCGACTATCAAATGACGTGAAAATGCCAACATGATTCTGTGCTTTCTTGAGGGCGAAGGCGTGGCCTGCTTTAAACCTGATTGGTTAAAGGAACAACTTCACGCAGTATGGCTTTGAAGCTACAGTGTCAAGAGATGGCTGAAATCTGATTTGAACAAACCTCGAGCATAAAACTTACAGCAGCACACGTGAGAAACACCATGACATGAAGAGAATACACTATTGGAAATCATTTATTATTCATTGGAATGCGGTACTTCAGCGGTTAAGGCACTGGGTTACAGATCATAAGGTCGGCGCGAGCCCCGGTATCACCAAGCTGCTGCCCTTGGGCCCTCCAGCAAAGCCCTTAACCCTCTGTGCCCCAGGGGGCGCCGTATCATGGCTGACCCCAGCTTGCAAACGAGCTGCTACATACGAAGAAACAAATTCACTGTGCTGTAACATCGGCTGTAATAAAGGCTCTTCATAATCAGTCATCATGGATAAAAATATATATTAAACATAAGTCAGTTATTCGGACACTGAGTTTACAGCCTCTGTGGCTCTGACGGCTTGCCGCTGGGGTAAAGTGTTTATATGTACTTTTATCTGTATGGTTAATATGATGTATTTTTATTATGGGGCCTTTTAATGGTATTATTATTATAAAGATCCATTTAACAATTCTAATGATATATGCCTGTTTTACGGAGCTTTATACTGCAGTCATAATGCCCTCCCAAGCTGAACTAAACATTAGAAATTGTCTCGAAGCTTTTATTTTATGATGTACCTAATATAAATTGGGTTTTGTTTAGTTTTTTTGTTTTTTGCCTTACTTGTCACTTTTTGGATTCCAGAAAGAACACTGTGTTATCGAATACCTTTAGAATAATATTATAGTGAAACTATTGAATTTTGGACTAATTGTTCTTCCTGTCCCTTTCAAGTCAGAATTTTTTTGCTGCTGCTAATGTAATGCATATATCAATTCATTTCTTCTTGTGTGTGTGTGTGTGTGTGTGTGTGTGTGTGTGGTGTGTGTGTGTGTGTGTGTGCTGCAGGAGAAGCAGAGGTTCCTGACTGACGTGCTTCATGAAGTGATGCTCCTTGATGGTTTGGCAAGTTCTCATCCCATTTCTCAGGAAGTTTTCGAAGCTGCCGACATCGATCGGGTCTTCGACTGGATCGCTTACAAAAAGGTAAACGCCTCATTGTTATTCTGATCAATAGATATCATCAATGAAAAGCAGGTGTGTTGTAGGTTAAACTGTGATTAATCCTCGCTGTCTCTAACTAGAAAGCAAATATTAAACACTGCAAGTTCCACCTCCCCCCCCACACACACATTTTTGTTCAAAGACGTTGCGAGTATCTATTATTCCATCTGTAATGCTTGTGTAGCAGATATCAAGCAGCATCTTCAGGACAGAAGCACGACTGCACATGAATGGGATGAACAGTGGGATTCATTCCTTTAAATATAAGAGTAGCATGAGGCAAAATGAGCACGACATGCCACGAGGCTTACTTTCTCACATGTGCATAGAAAAAGGCATGTGAAGATACCTTCACAGAAAATCGCTAATTACCTGGATATGTCATAAAATTATATATATATATATATATATATATATATATATATATATAATATATATATATATATATATATATATATATATAAGGATATGTAAATGCGAAGACTGTAATAGGATATAGACAGTAAAGAGGATATATAGGATTATATATATATATATAATATATATATATATATATATATATTTATAACAATATATATTCCCTAAATTATGCATTATACATTAGAATGATATTCAACAGAATTATATAAAATAAAATAAAAAAAATCATAATCAACTCTATTCAAGTCAATGACATCACAAAACAGACTGACAAAGTATAATATCACTCTTTCAGTATAAAACCTCAAAACAAATTGAGTTCTTCAATAGTAAATAAACTGCATTTAAACAGAAACTGTCGTCTTAAATCCCTTACAAAACCAGATATCAGTTATGCAGGCTGTGTAAAGACATATTTTTGTAGTATAAAAGCAAGATACTATTAAAATAAAAGTTATAAGAAGATACATAGAACATAGTTTCCACTTTCATTATTCAACAGTGTATAAAATAGCACTTGATTCAACACATTCTATTATTTTGCGACTAGCAGATACATTTTATAGTGCTTTTAAATTGTTGATTTTACACATCAATTGATGAGTAAATACTGCCAATGATATTGTTAATTGTAAAATATCATATCCAGTGGATAAAGTGCATAAACCAACGTGAGTTAAAGTAGAAATCCACTCTGGAAAATATTACTTCAGTGAAAGTGCTCCCTTTTAAGTATTTGCCTTCAAAAGTACTTAAGCATTCATAGCACTATGACTTATTATGGCTATAATGTTCCTATTATCAATTTTGTCATAAGACTTTTACTTACTCAACCCTAAGACTCTCTTAACATTCCAGTCTATTAATACAATGATATTCATAAGTCAAACACTTGATAGCTCTTAAATTTATCTTGAGCCGTAGACCTTTTCAACTATTTCCACAAAAATCACACAAATAAAGCCACTTTTGTTATGGCAAGTTATTACTTTCAAAATGTTCTTCATGCTGTTGAACTGATGCTGAAGTTCTAAACAGAGTGCGCTCTACTCTGATTGATGGATTGCTGTGTGCTTGATCAAATGGAAATATTACAGTAAAGTACAGATACGTGGGGAAAAAAGCTACTTAAGTACATTAGCGAATTATTATTATCCAGACTATTGTAGTTAATCTAATGGTCAGGCAGTGATACCGGGGTGAAAACAGCAACTAAAACACATACCAGCTGTACATAACATTCACAAAATTCCTAAATAGATACGGCTCAGATCGAACAAAGACGGATGAAAGCAAGGGATAAGGAAAACTAAGAAAACGATGCATGCTAAAATGTGGTAAGATCAGTGGGACAAACAGTAAACAAGTCTACGCCTATAGAAAGTGCTGAAGAACTTCGAAAATGACAATCCACAATCCAGAAAGCCACAGAATAGAAACAAATCAAAGTTCATTAAATAGTCCGTTTCCTGACCCTTGAGTCATTTAAAGAATTTCAGACGTCGTGTATTATATTATATTTGGTATTACTGGATTGAATACTCAGACTTTCTTTATTTGCACAAAATTTGAATTAATCGCCCCGGCATTCTAAGTGAAAAGATTAACTTATTTTTTTTTAGCCTGTAGGTAACAGAGAACATAGTTCAATTAAATTTATTCTTTAATATGTCTGCATAAAAGGAAAGGCTTGAATAACAAAATAAGGTTTCAACCTCAGGGTAGAGGCGGTGCAATATACAGCTCCTATTCCCTGTGAAGTATATATATATATATTCACATGGGTTTGAATTAAACCAGTAAATGAATAAAAAGTGATAATAAAGTATGCTGTATATGTTATGCATTAGTGATAAGAAGACATCTGCGTTTAAATTGCGTTTAAAGAATGTTCACCATGAAGAGTCAATGTAATTATCTGAAATATCTTTGATTTCAATTATCAATATGGCTTCCAGTCTTATCAATGGGAAGTGGTAGCTTAGTGAACTCATACCAGAAAGTCGCAGGTTCAAATCCAACCACCAAGCTGCCACTAGTTGAGCAAGGGCCATAACCCTCAAGTGCTCAGCTGTAAGTCGCAATGGTAAGGGTGTCTGTTAAATGGCGTAAATGTATGTATAATGAACTACTAATAGCACTTAATAAAATAGCACTTGATCCAGTGCATCATATTATTTTGCCACCTTATAGTAAAGATACAATTGTCTTGTATGACAAATTAATGAAGCTACTACATCAAGATAATAAAATCCTAATGTCTGCATGGGATTATTAATAATATCTGATATTTTTTATATTTCTTAAAATCTTTTTATTGTAAATGTGCTCCCCTATAACAAAATCATCGAATGATTTGAAACATTTAATGATGCATATATGACGCGAATATATTGTCTATATTTAAACGTTTTCTTCCGAGGGGAATTATGGGATCTGGAACTGGAATAATATGAAATTTTTCCCCATAAAGTGCTTCTGCTTGTTGATGGCTGCTTTGATAGCAAAATTATTCACTTGCATTATTTGCTTTTTTTTGTAAAAGTGATAGTGTTATGTGTGCTTTAAAACGGGGGAAAAAAAGATTGCAGTTAATTGGCTCCCTAGTAGCCTGACAGAAAAACATTGATTCGGACATTGCGAGTTCAAATCCCTGCCATTGCCACAGCCGTCTGCGGAATAGAGACAAGAGATCAAAATTGGCTGTGGGTGGACAGGAAGGCATTCTCTCATGCCTGTCAGTCACAGCATCACTGGGTAATTGTTGGCTTCGGTGAAGAGGGTAGATGCAGTGTGTGTTTTTATGTATATTTCTATCTAATCTATCTATCTAATCTATCTATCTATCTATCTATCTATCTATCTATCCCATATATATCCATATATATATATATATATATATATATATATATATATATAAATTTGTGTTTGTGTGTGTGTGCAGGGTGCAGCACTGATCCGCATGTTGGCAAATGTCATGGGACAAGCTGTTTTCCAGAAAGGCATCAATGTAAGTGAACAAACAAAAGCATTTCCTCTCAATATTTCTCATTAAGGAAATGTCCATAGCCTCCTATTTGTATTTGTCCATCGCTTTCTATTAACACACTTTAAAACATGTGCACGCGATGTTTTTAATCTGCCCTTTCATGTGGATCTTAACAGTCCTCTAATTTTTAATGAAGCAATTTTATTATTGCTCATTTTAAATTAACATTTATTGCATTGAAATTAATGGATTCTTCTGACACAATCTTCTGATTCAGTTTCTGAGAGGCACTTTAATACGAACACATCTCGTTCGAACAAATTAGCATGTTTTTTTTGTTTTTTTTTTCCTGCCGTTTCTGAAAGCTGTTTATGTACGAGACACTCTGGTTTGATTGCTGACTTAATAATGTTTCGAGCAGCTAATAGGGTTCACAACCCTCAGTCACTACACGAGGAAAAACAACATCAATAACAACAACACATTTCTGAACTTATTATTAAACCTCTTAAACTCTTAGTTCTTTATTCTATTAGGGACAAATTATTTTCTTTTAAAGTACTCTGATTTGTTTGGTAATTACAAGGAAACTAATAGAAAAGGCTTTAAAATGTATACTTTGTGTTCTTGGAGGTGAACAGGGAATAGGATTTACATTGAGTGTAAAAACTGGGGTGGGATATGTGTGTTAACGCAAATTCACTTTGACAGCAAAAACTATTAACATTTCTGTTTGACCATTTTTTATTACAATTATATATAAATAAATATAAAAACATAATTCAATAATAACGCATAATTCAAAGCAACACACATTTATTCACAAAATCCTTTCTTTATTTTATATATAATATATATAGATATATATATATATATATATATATATATATATAGTATATATATATATATATATATATATATATATACTAACGCAACACGTGTGCATTACTATATGCGTGATCTGCTTCTCCACTCTGCGTTGTGTTGGTGAATGAAGGAAACCCGAACAACAAAGAACAAATGCATAAAGACACTTCAGTGCATCCACTCACGCTTCCTAAATTTCCCCTAATTACGCCTACAATGCGCTTCCAGTGTATATAATCCAGTCTATTTTTATTAGCAGAGCACTTTTAATAACGGACATTGTCTAAAAGGAGCATATTTGCACAGATAAAGCAAAGCGGTTATACATTTTAAAAGAATGTATATCTTTGCTGCTTACACTACCAGTCTAAAGTTTCTCATTTAATGCTTTTCTTTCCATATAAGCTAAACGTATCACCAGTTTATATGGAAACGCAACCGGAACAGAATTCTTAAAGGAGCCACGTCCCATATTTTACAATTTACAATTAAAACAACCACTAAAGAAATAACATTGAAATAAATAAAATAAATATTAAATAATCAATCATTTTAATTAAAAGGAGAGAGAAATGTGTATAATTACAGTTAGTTAGAGTATTCGAAACGAGAAAAGTATTAATTTATGCTATTATGAAAACGAGTGATTAATGTCCGATTAATCACAAGTTAACGCGTGGCAATCTTGCGATTAATCACGATTCATTAATTTAATCGATTGACAGCCCTAATATATAAAGAAAAATAATGTGCCTAATAATACATGTTAATCACTAGACATTTATTTTACTGATGCAGCAAATTTCCACACAAACACAAAAGTTGCGTTTGGTTTCCTCATGATTTATGTCATTTAAAACACCACAGATACTTTTTAACAAAAATATTTTGCCTTCATGCTCTAAATTGAGTTTGGTTTTAATAATAAACACACGTAAATATTAAAATGCACACAGTTTGCATAAAGCATATTCGTCCATGCCCATGTTGATTCAATTATTAAAAACGTGAAAAGTGTTAATCTAAGGTACTTTTGGAGCATGTGTGATTAATAGAATCATATATATTTGAATCGATCGACATTTAGAGTAAAAACCTCTAGAACATTTCATGTAAACATTTCTGTAAGCGTGACGCAAAGCAGGTATCAACTTACTGGATGGATCCGTATAAAATATAATTTTCGAGCTGCAAGTCTGTTATGAGATTAGTCAGAACACACCCGGGGTTGTGTGCGGAGAGTATTGTGTAAGTTGAGTGTACAGAATCTGGTGAGCAGAGCAATGGGAAAGAAACGGACTATGAGCCTCCTGCTGGGCAAACATTTCACACCTGTCCCAGTAAACAGGAGGAAATCCCATTTTTGGCCTCTGGTGGGGAAAAGAAGGGAGGAAAAAAAAAGAATTTGGTGCATGTTGCTTTTGCAGTGCTGCTCCAATGACCTGTATTTCTTTTAGCATTCTGCTTTTCCTTGCTGTAGTAGATGTACTGTATATCTTTGGTTTTTATGTGTTATAATGTATCTTGCTCATGGCACTCTTATACAAAGTCTCGTAGTCATCAAATGTTATTTAACACCATGTCACACATGACATAACTGGCTTCATCTACATGCAAAGATTTTTGGCTGTTTTTTTAACTAAAATTATTATTCAGTCCAGTCGATTTGTATAAGCAGAGCACTTTTACTAACGGATATTTTGTCTCGAAGCAGCATATTTGCACAGATAAAGCAAAGCGGTTATAAAGTTTCAAAGAATGTATATGTTTCGTGCCTACACTACCAGTCCAAAGTTTCTTAGTTGATGCTTTTCTTTATTTCCATGACTATTTACATTGTAGATCCCCACTGAAGGCATCAAAGCTATGAATGAACACATGTGGAACTTATGTAGTAAATAAAAAGGTGTGAAATAACTCAAAATATGTTTCATATTTTAGATTCTTCAAAATAGCCATACGTAGCTTTGAATACTACTTTGCACGCTGTTGGCGTTCTCTTGATGATCTTCATGAGGTCATCACCTGAAATGGTTTTCCAGCAGCCTTGATGCACTTGGGTGGTGCTTTTGCCTTCACTCTACGCTCTGTCTACATCCCAAACCATCTCGATTTAAGTCATGTGACTGTGGAGGCCAGTTACATGGCGGTTACATGGATAGACCGTTGCACTTATTGTGTCTGGAAATGTTGCCATGGAGGGTTTAATCCAATCGCTACATACGCTTCACGATATTTTTTCATCCTGCTACTCCCTGTACATACTCCGACAAAGAGAGCGCCACTGCCACCCACTGTAGTGGATGTGCAATTATATTTTATTCTAGTACGGCAAAAAAAGCATATTCCCCAGGGTCACACGCACCCCACCTGGCATCTCATATGTATTTGAGAACCACGGCTTTATTACTCATTGCAGTTCCATCATTCAACATAAATCATTTTTTATCACTTGGACTTTGTCTCAAAGCACACACTGTATAAGTGTTCTGTATAAGTGTAAGTTTGTCCCGGTTGCGACTGCAGTAAGGAATAACTCCCTGAGATGGAAGAAACTTTGAGACTCAAGAGGGAACCCGTTGTTGTGAACTTTTTCCCTTCTAATATCCAGGGAAGACCAGGAGACTTGGATATGTTTTCAGCAGTAGTCTTTATTGCAGAAGAGCCCACACATCAGAGTGTACTGCTTCATCGCTGCAGTCATCAAGTCTGCTTAAACCTCTTAGTACTGTAGTTCTTATACACATGGTGGAGGCACCTCCCCTCCAAGGAGAACAAAGCACTTGGGTGATAAGTGAAAACAAAGAATACATGGGAAGTAGCTGTTCTCGACCAGATTACTCCCTCCCTCAGACCCCTTCATTACCACAGGGATACCAAAAGGTTCACACCAAAGCTTAGATCTTTGATAACATCACGAGCAAAGGTTCATCCACACAGTAGGAGACTGAGTGTAACCTTGTCCCTTTGTCTTATGCAAAGAAGCTTTGAGAGCTTGCACCCCCAACCAGCACCCTGTTTTTATATCATCATGTAATTTATGCTGTAACTTTATGTGTCTCCTAAAGATATATTACATGTATGTATAAGTTTGCAGTACAGAAGAAAAATAAAACAACACTGTAAAAAATTACATTCCAAATGTAGTGTAAAGTGCAGCCTTGACTCTCAATCCAGGCTCCAGAGTGATCCGTCGTTTCTCAGATATGCAGGTTGTAGATGAGGAAGGCCCGAGTGAGAATACCATCCAGAGGCATTCTGGGACAAATTGTCAGGTCCGAACAGAAGGGCAGGAGCACTGGTCCCTCAGGGGCATGTATAACTCTTGATACTAATATAGATCTTGATACTAATTCCAGTCCAGGTCCCTCCTCATCGTCAGTATCATCACAGATCTTCAGGCTGTTAATATGGAAGCGTCTTTAGCCGCACAGAGTGACCTTCAGGTGAAAGATAAGGGAATTATACTAACCTGACAGATGTGTATATTCCCGCACGTATTTATTCACAATAAAGAAATACAGCCTCCCAGCATGACCCTTGTAAATGTACAAGTACAAAGGGAAGAAAAAGTGCTTGATAAGAAAAATCCTTTTCAGGGAAAATGTACATGTCGTTGTTTGTTGTTGAATGCCAGTGTGCGAGTAGAAGAATTGCTTATAGACTGTCATACATGTGACACTCAGACCCTGAAATCATCTCTCTTTTGTGTTGCATTTCAAAACACCATAAACGAAAAAATAAGGAAAAGGCTTTATTCTTTTTTTTGCACCATGAAAAGGTCGCTATTTGCAAATCATCGGTTTCGTATCCAACTGTGCTTTTTATTCTGATTTATACTGTCGTGATCGAAACACGTTTCACAGGGTGTCCTGTGACAATTTTCTTTTCACTTTCGCGTTTCCGCATAAGCGTCACCACGCTCTCGTTAACTAGCGCTCGACGGACGAACAAGCTTGCGTTGGACGTACAAACGCGGCAACCCGTTTTGACAGTTTGACAATCCAATAAGCCGCCTTTTGGGCTTTTTTTTCCTTCCAATTCCAATTCCTTTCATTTATTTTATTTTTTATTTATTTTTAGACTATGATGTTAAGTGCAACTTGAGTGTAGCATTTAGTTCGCAGCAATCGGATTCATTCATTTCGAAAGCTGGCAAGATTGCCTTCATTCGTTCATTTCCTGCAAATTCGCCGAGCGTACGTACCGCACGAGGGCCTCATCAAACGCCAGGCAACGAAGCCGAATACAATAAATAACTGCGGCGCTTTGAATGGCGCCGAGAACCTTAATTCGCGCTTGCATTCAACATAAGGTAACTGCCGGGTTTTGTGGACGGCGTCACGTCTTCTTTTTCCTCCCCCCTTCCCTCCTTTCAGTATAAAACGGATACGATGGTCGGGTGAAGGAGAATGCTATTGCCTGGTTGCCGTTTCTAATTGCTTACATCCGTCATTCATGTGTAGATACGTAATGTGGAGCGTAAAAGATTGTCGGCTTGCTCTCGAAAACCTCTTCCCCCTTTTACTGTTTTTACCCAGGGCGATTTTTACAACAAGCGGAATTGAGAAATTCCTACCCCAAAATGTCCAGAAAGTGAAAAACAAAGGGAAAAAGGAAGAAAAAATGCACGATAAGAAAAAAATCTTTTTCAGGGAAAATGTACATGTCGTTGTTAGTTGTTGAATGCCAGTGTGCGAGTAGAAGAATTGCTTATAGACTGTCATACATGTGACACTCAGACCCTGAAATGAGATGAAGATGGAAGGCACTTCCAATGTGTCTTGTGTTATGAGGCGGCATCGCTCATCAAAATATATAATGTATAAACTCTATAACACATATATATATATATATATATATATATATATATATATATATAATATATATATATATATATATATATATATATATATATGACAGGATATATGGATATACAGAATGTCATCAATTCAAACACTAATCCCCCGAAAAAAAACTAAAAAAATTGGGACTCTGTGAACTGCAAATCTTATAAACCCATATATTACTAACAATAAAACATACAAAAGTTAAATCTGATGAAATGTACAATTTTAAATTAAAAAATATGGTTTTAAAAAATGGCATTGCTTATGTTTAGCGTTACGGGTAGCATTATCTTTCCATTAACAACAGTCTGTATATGTCTGCGAACTGAGGAGGCCCCTTTTTTTCTGGTTCGGCTTTGTTGTAATGTTCAATTTACGTTGCATTTTTTCCCCTCATTAGGTGCAAGGTTTGTGCCTGCAGGTAGCCCACTTCAACTCTCAAACTTAAACAAGCATGCTTTTGTAACAGATGTGGTTTAGCGCTGAAATACGCAAAGTCATCCTTAAACAGCATGTCGTCTGGATGGAAGCATATGTTCCTATAAAAACCAGTATATACCTTTCAGCATTGATGGTGCCTTTCCAGATGTACATGCTGCCCGTTCCATGGGCTTTAATGCCCCTTGTACCATCAAAAATGCAGGCTTTTGTACGGAATGTTGATAAGCCAGATGGTCTTCCTTCACCCTGTCCAGAGGAGTGTGGCGTCTGTTTCAGAAACAACGGCCGCGTTTCCGTTTCATGTTCACAAATGGCAAGATGGAACTTTAAGCTGCAATTGTAAGTGGCACAGAATCCAGAATCCAGATGTTTCTGAGCCCATGTAGTGACTTTGATGACAGAATCCCGCCTGTGTTTATTGCAGTGCTGCCTAAGGATCGCAGATATCCACTATTGATTTTCACCCCTTTATTTTCCTTTGAAATTTCTTTTAATTATATTATGTATTGTAGATGATGAAATATTCAAAGTCTTCATAATTTGATATTGGTAAACCTCTTCCCGTCTTTGCTTCTGAGAGAATGTTTACCGTTTTCCAATTATTTTAATTTGATGCACAATATTCCATCAGCTGTTTGTTTTTTTGTTTTTTTATAGAAAAATAATTTTAGTCATATTTATATTGAAATAAAACGGGAATCTATTGCTAATATGCAACAGAAGATAATTGGACACAATTGTTGAATTATATAAAAATACAAGAATACAATAAATGTAAAAATGCAATAAAGATTTTACCTGCGGGACTTTTTGCGAGCCGGAGCAAGAAAAATAAATAAATATATATTGCAGAAGCCTTAAAAATTCTGTCCAGTGCAGGTCTGTAGTGTAAACATTTAGTGAAATGAAAGGTAAAAGATATCAGACACTAAATTATTTCATCAAATTTTTTTTATAAAAATGTAAAAAAAAATTGTTGTATTATATAGAAACTATTAATTACGATAGAACTGAAATTCTTGCTTATAATGATGGAAATCAATGCAAGTACTTTTCTAGAATTTCCATTCACATATGGTACAGTATAGTGTAAAATAGGAAGACCTCAGTTTGCGATAAAGACACACGTTTGCTCAGATCTTGATTACTGTCTGAGCATGTTGTTCCTGTGTCTACATGACATTTCCTCTTCCGATATCATCTTGGTGATTAGGAAAGATAAATTTTCCCCTAGACGTTAATTCATGTTTAAATATTTGTATCCGTCATTTTCTGAGATGGACAAACATGTCTTTGGTTTGTTGGCACATCTTTTTTTTTTTTTTTTTTTTTTTTGACTCCAAGGATAACACGAGTAGGTCAATGTGAGTGTGTGCGTGTGTATGGCTTTTTAAAATTGACCTGTCAGTGTTGATATTATAGATGACATCTGTCACACACCATAAGCTAAAAGTAAACGTGAGCATTAATCCCTCCATTGGTTTTTTTTTTTAGCTATGACTAACGGATAAAACTTCAAGAAAAAAGCAACATTACATTGTCATGTGCTGTACATGATAAGTAGAAATGGGACATTTCCTGAAGAAAATGTAAGTGATGCTTGCCGATGCACATCTCAGCTCCGGGCGCGATCCCTTCGAGCCTGGCCTGTTTTTTTTAGTGCTGACATCGAAACGCGAGCTCTCTTGGAGTGAGCTTTTAGACAACAACAAAAACGCCTATTTTGGCTGTTTTTTCGGGAGGGGGCGAGGTCAGTGACTTCACGTGACATCAGCAAATTACCCATCGTCCGAATCGTGTCAGTGTGCAGAGCATTTAGACATCACATGGCGTCAATTCTTGCCAGAGATTCCCCAGACCATGGCGAATGGTTTGTCACATGTGTGGGGGTCGGTGCGAGATCTGAGACGTGGTAAGCTGATAGGTTTGGGCAGTGGGCATGGCCTATGACATCATCGATTCTGCCAGGGATCACACTCCCCACTGTGCTGTCATTTGACATATCACACGCCTGTTTCTGACAACGTTCGTGGGACAATGGTGGGGGCGTGGCGTGGCTTTGCCGATTTCCCGGAATTCCGATGTGGAGTTCGAGGGGCATATGATCGCGGTCCACTCCAGACACCCTACAAATGGATATGCCATATGTGCATGTCGGATGCTCTCGAGTCCCATAGAAAATTAATGGGGCTGAACGCAGTGGTTTTTGGCCCCGGGATCGGAATTCCACAGGGCGTTTCCTTATAAAAGTAATAGAATACCTCACACAAACGGGCCGCACGATATGAGGTATGATTTGGTGACGATCGGAGAAAAACTGCATGACTAGTTGCGCACTAATTTGACGGAAGCTAAAGAGAGAATACAATAGCAAGCATCACTAAATATTTGTATCATGTGACGTACGTGCGGTTCGCAACAAAGCCTTAGGAGGACCTTATAAATAGGCACAAGGGAACATGTTTTTTGTTTAGTTTTTTGTAACATCATTAAGGTCTACTTGTACACGATGTACCTCATTCCAGATGTAGATGGCGCAGTGATTTGCTGAAATCTCTTTTGAGAAACTGAACAATTTAAGTTATTGCGAGTCGTCGCTTCTTCCTCGCTGCTTCTTTCGCGATCCGTCCTTCAGAAACCGCGCAGGATCGGTCTGTGTGAGTGTTTGCGGTTGGCAGGAGTCTGGCTATGCTTGACCTATCACCCTCTATTATATCCCCTCGCCCCGCGTTCCACTCTTTCCTGATTAGATGCCGCTCGCAAAAGAAAAAGTAGAGATGCACTTTAACAAGACCCAGCGAGCCTTAAATTAGACCTCGGCGCCTCTGAAAGCTTTGAGGGTGCGACCTCGGTGTCCTTAATGACCACCAGGGCTTTTTTTTTCCAGCATCATTCTGAATTGATTCACCATTCTGAATTTTCCCTTTAATATAAAAGTAATCATTTAACAAACGTGCCAATATAAGAATGAGAAAGTCTCCTGGGCGAGAAAAAAAAAATAGCTTTTAATGAGCTTAATGACATTTTATTGGTCCGAAAATTAGCATGAATTAAACATATGTACTGCTGTGAACAAACGAATTCTCCTGCGCCACCATTTGCTCACATTAACCTTTGACGGTTGATGAAAAGCTACAGTAGAAATCTGGAAATTCACTTTTCGAGTCTCTGCAATGGTACGTCATGATCATTATTCCACATTCTCATCAACTGTTTGAAGCTCATTCATATTGTTGAATCAAATGGTTTCAACCAGAGACCTGCACTCCGCGCGGGAGCACCTCGGGACCCGGTGCAAACAGGGGCAGGACGAGATTTGATGGGTAAATACGGTCAGGGCAGATGAATACTCAGGTGTGTGTGTGTGTGTGTGTGTGTGTGTGCATTAGGAATAAAATTATTTGTGGGTCTGCGGCAAAATGGTTATTTGTCTGCTGAACAAAAGCAACAATGACAGCTAAAATAAAATAGACTGCTAGAGGACACCGAGGTGAAATGTCCGAAGCGCAAAACCGTGGTGAAACACAGAAAAGTAAAAAACGGAAAGTTTCTTTTTAATTTTGCATTCAATTGGGAACCAAATAAAACACAAAAAAGCAGAGTTGCAGAAAGATGTCAGTGTGTTGGAAATAAAAAATGCGATCAAAATTTTACCCGTGAGATTTTTTTGTGCAGGAGCAGGAAAAAAACGTAAATATTGCAGGTGGGAGCAGAAGACAGGAGACACGACCTTGCGGGACCTTAAATATTCCATCCAGTGCAGGTCTCCAGTTTAAACATTTAGTGAAATAAAAAATAAAAGATATCAGATACTACTTCATCTATCTGATTAATCTATCTGTTTATTTCATGACCAATCATTTATTGTTAATACTATTATTAGCATTCATTATGTACCTTATATCATTTTATTTTTTATTTATTTTTTGCTAGTGAGTGAACAGGTAACACATATAGCTTTACTTAATGCAATGCAAACCATTAGAACAGATACAACATGCTAACTTTGGTCCAGTTCCTGATAAATATGTATATTTTTTAATCCTTTTATAAAGTAATGTTTTTTTTTGTTGTTTTTATCATTTTTAAAATCATCACAGTGGAAATCTTCTTTGGCCTCGTTGCTAGAGGCAACAATGAACCTGCCGGTCATATAGCCTTAGGGGCCTGAGAGAATGCGCAGGTACAGCAGCCGAGGGCAGACCAATGAGGCGGTGAATGTGACTTATCTGCTTGATCCCAAGACGCATTTCTCAGAAGATTCTTTTATTATTATGATTTTTTTTTGGTTCATACCCTCAGGGTCAAAGGGCAGCCTGTTTATGCCAAGCAGTTTGGGTTCACTGGCTCCTGCCAGAGGCTCACCATAGGCTCAGAACACCACCGCACATTAATACGCAGAACACCGCAACAGGGAGCTGATGAGAAATATCCGTTTGTGTGTGTGTGTGTGTGTGTGTGTGTGTGTGTGCGCATGTGTGTGTGCGCATGTGTGTGTGTGTGTGTGTGTGTGTGTGTGTGTGAGAGAGTTTGTGAGTCAAAAAAAGAGCATTCAGGCCACAGATTGTTACTCCTGCATGTTCACATTGAATTCAGACCAAACGCATTGTCTTGCTGCTATTTTAGTAGACGCATGTGTTAAAAAAAAACAACAACAACAATAACAAAATAAATTGGGTCTGGAATATATGGTAAAATATTAAACATTTAATGAGACAGGGGATGTTTCCTGAAGAAAATGTAAGTGATGCTTGGCGATACAAACCGCAGCTCCGGGCACGACCCCTTAGAGCAGGGGTGGCCAACTAGTAGGAGGCTAAGAGCCTTTTTTTTCTGTCTTACTGCAAAGAGCCACATCATACACATGGGTACACATGAACATCATCCCATTCCCATTGACGCATGTTATGTGAAAGCTCCTAAAGAGCCGCATGAAACTAGTTAAAGAGCCACATGAGGCTCGGGAGCCACAGGTTGGCCAGGCCAGCCTTAGAGCCTGGTCCATTTAATATTTAGCGTTGACTTTGGCTTTTTTTCAGGAGGGGGTGGGGCCAGTGACACATGTGACATCATCAAATTATCCAGCGTCTGACTCCTGTCGATGTGTCGAGCGTTTAGACATGTAACATGACCCTGCGTCCGAGTTTCACTGTTTTGCATATTTGTCACGTTTGCGGCTACGTGACGCCATACAGCAGTCATATGTTCATGACCTATTCCATCTCACCCACAAGAGGAATGCGCATTTTGGGTGAACACGGGCCGAACAGCGGAGCGTCAAATTTCCTCATTCATTCTCTATGGGACCGGAATTTTGCGGATTTCCCGAAATGCAGAACGGGTGTGGGGTTAGTTACGCGCCTAAAATATGCCCGAAGCTAGAGAGAGATTATAATAGTGATGCTTTTGCAAACACCACTACTGAAACAAATCATTGGTTTTCCTTATTTAGAGGGAAAATGTCTAAATCAATTGGAATATCAAGCTCAATATCGCAAGTTCAAAAATACAGAAAGTAAAAATCAGTTTGTCTTACTTTCACTAAGGGACTAAGCCTTTATTTGTCACATATACATTACAGCACAGTGAAATCATTTCTTCACATATCCCATCTTATTTTAGAAGCTGGGGTCAGAACGCAGGGTCAGCCATGATACAGCGCCCCCTGTAGCACAGATGGTTAAGGGCCTAAGAGTGGTGTTGCTCGATGATACCGGTGGACGAACCCCTCCAACTTCCCTGAACAACACCCCCTTCCCCAAATAAACACCTCACGGACAAACAGAACATCATTTCAGCTCATGCTTTGTGTCTAGACTTTCACGGTACCTGAACTTATTTGCATTAATGACCTCATTGTTTTGTTTGTGGCGGTTTTGAGGGTATGAAACGAAGAACACACAATACACACACACACAAACACACACACACACACACACATACACACATATATATATATATATATAGTCAAAAAGTAAGGGACATTTGTAATACATTTTATATATATTAAAATCCCTTTACTTTTTGATTTACCCTCGTGTATTTATATGGGTGTGTGTGTGTGTGCGTGTGTGTGTATGTGTATGTATCATCGGGTCATAATTATACAATGTGATGTATGCATTGCATTCCACATTTAGTCCCAATACAAATAAATAATTTATATTTAAAAAAATTAACGTGTCTGACCATATACTGTTGACATTTATGTCATTTAGCAGACTCCCTCATCCAGAGCAACATTGGGGCCTTGGTCAGGGACCCAGGAATGGAAGTTTGATGTGGCTTGAATTTAAATGAACCCAATGCCGTAACCACTAATTAAACCAATAAATAAACCATAACTAATTCAACCAAGGGGCACGGTGGCTTAGTGGTTAGCACAATCGCCTCACGCCGCCAGGGTCCGGGTTCGATTCCCGTCTCGGCCATGTGTGTGTGAAGTTTGCATGCTCTCTCCCCCCGTGCCTCAGTCCCCCTTCCTCAGGTTTTTTTTTTTCTCCGGGTTCTCCGGTTTCCCCCGGTCCAAAAACATGCACAGTAGATTTGATTGGCACCTTGGAAAATTATCCCTAGTGTGTGAATGTGTGTGTGTGTGTGTGTGTGTGCCCTGCGATGGGTTGGCATTCCATCCCCCCCCCCATCCAGGGTGTATCTTGCCTTAATGCCCATAGACGCCTGAGATAGGCACAGACTCCCCTGTGACCCTAGGGAAGATCGGATAAAGCGGTAGAAGATGAATGAATGAATGAATGAATGAATGAATAATTCAACCATTTAAGGAGGGAAAATGTTAACTTTCTTTCTCTCGTTAATTCTTCCTCATTTCCTGACTAATGATTGTTGTTGATCTATCTATCTATCTCTCTCTCCTCTCTCTCCCCTCTCTCCTCCATCTCTCTCTCTCTCATCTCTCTCATCTCTCTCCTCTCTCTCTCATATATACTCTGATATATATATCGGTTATCGGTATATCGATATATATATTATCAATCAAGATATATCGTATATGTCTCTCATATATAACCCCAGATATATAGTTTAAGAGATATAGACCAACAAAAATCTCTCTCCAAGACCTCCGAGAATCTCCGAAACGAAGTCCAGTGAGGTCTCTGTATATTAAACCCCGAAACCAAAATGCCAAATCTCCCCTTATATATATAGTATATCTATATATATATATATAAGTTTTATAACCGAAGACTCAGAAGTGTTATTAGAAACCAAAATGCCAAATCTCCCCTTTCTCCTTGTAATGTTTTCTGATTGAGTGCACTTTTCTCCCCTGAACAGGTGAAGTGTGTCATTATAAAACAAAAAACCTGCTGGATGTCTTGACTCTACATAGTGATTAAGGACATAATAAGGTTGATTTCAGGTCTTGCATCTGTAATAAAGGCTCACTATGTCCGGCTGATTGGGGTTTTGCCCAAATGACTAATGCAAGCACATTATTTTTATAGAAGGAAGGTTTATAGTAATCAGATTTTATCATCAAACGTATGGTTTTGTTTTTGTGTCTACATGTTGTTAAGCTTTATTTTCTGGAAATAGCAGAAGCTGTTGTTTTCCTTTTGAAGTAGTTGTTTAAAAGCAACAATTATTTTGTCCATCTGTAGAAATTTTTGTCCTTTGCCACACGCACCCACCACCCACACACAACACACACACACACACACACACACACACACACACACAGATGCATTTGTCTGTATTTAATTGTCAATCGCGATCACGTACAGACTTCTCTGGCTACAGACAGGATTTGTAAGCACTGTACTGAATTTAAATGGAACGTAATTGACTTGGGTTTTTTTTTCTTTTTTTCTTTTTGTCCTTTCCCACTCTCCTATGCTTGTTGATCCCAAGTGCTGCTGACTCATCAAATTATCACCATTTCCTTTCTTCTTGTTTGCCAGGACTACTTAATGACGCACATGTACGGAAATGCAGCAAGAGATGACTTATGGAACAAATTTTCCGAGGTAAGATTCCAGTCATAGGATCTCTATATCTATTTGATCGTTTTATAGACTGCCGCTATTGTTACTGCATTACAGTAAAGGGGGTAGAGACAGTCGTCAATTTTGTTTTTTCAGTCTGTCTGTCATGGAGGATATTATCAAGCATATATATATATATATATATATATATATATATTATATAATATATATATATATATATATATATTATGGCATTTGTCAGACGCCCTTGTCCAGAGCGATTTGCAACTGAGCAATTAGGGATTAAGGGTCGTGCTAAAGGGCCCACTAATGGCAGCTTGGTTGTGGTGAGATTTGAACCTGCAGCCTTCTGATCCAGAAGCCAATGCCTTAATCAGTGAGATACCACCTCCCTACATATGAGCCTATTCAAAATGGAATAAGTAGTGTAACTTTTCAATTACTTGATAAAATTAAATCGATAACTTTTTGATTACTTTCACATTTCTAATAGATATTTCCAACTAAATAATGTATAACTTTATAACCATTTATAACTTTACAGTTAACCTTACAGTAGTAACTCAACTCTTGTTTACTGTAAAATCTTTCAAGTTTATATTGATTTGAATGTTCAGACTTCATAAGAAAAAAAGAATATTTAATACTGTTTTGCATAGCTATGACAGGACACACTGGCAAGTAACATGACGGAGGCGGGAATCGAACTCCCAACCCTGGAGGTGTGAGGAGAACGTGCTAATCACCCTATGTCAGATGTAACCCTATGTTTAATCTTTAACATTTTCTTTAGTAACTATAATTTAATTGTGCATTTTAATTATACATCGTGTAAAGTATTTGAGAAAATGTACTTTGCTACTGTGCTTAAGTATATATTTTTGCTTCTTTCCAATTTTAGTGTCATAGATATAAGTAACTTTTACACCCTTTCAAATGTACTGATGTTTTAGGGTATGTACTTTTTACTCCACTATATTTTAATTGACAATGACTGAACATTAAGGCTCAACACAACATCTGTGACCTTTTTATTTATTTATTTATTTATCTATTTATTTTTAGCACAACTGGCCTTATTTTCAGTCCTAAATTGTCACATAAATACATATTATGACGTATCGTGACATGCTTCTTACGACTGTCCAACATGTAAACATAAAAAAGAAATACGTGAATAAATGGAAAAATAAAAATATTGTATAAAAAAACTGTTGGTAAAAGAAATAGCAGTGAAGTAAGAATAAGGATAAGAATTAAAAGTACAATGGATAATGGATAGTATGTGTGGCAGATATGGCAGTGTTAAAGTGTCAGTGTGTGCAAATGTGCAATATATGTCCTTGTTTGAAAGGGAACATTGTGTAAGTGTTTGTGTTTGTGTAACTGTTGTGCAGGAGAGCTCCTATTACTACATGATACTATTATTACTGTTACTCCTATTACTAGGATACTACTATTATCCTATTCCCTATTTGTCCATTGAATACTAATGGTTTTTGGCATCTTATTTGTTAATCAAATGTACTTTTATTCCAAATATCTTTTTCATAAATGAACCGTTTTTTTGGATTTACAATAACGTGTGTCTTGGCGTAGAGGACTAGTGTATCTTTGAGCGAAAAGAAATGACGAATTGGAAATGGTGACTTTTAACGTGTCAGTCTGTAGGAAGATACTGCGCCGTATCACTCAGGCCAGAGTTCCAGACTTCTTCCCGAAGCAATTTGAGCACGCGGACTGTGTAATAGGAGCTTTATCAAATGATTTTCCCTGGCCGAGCAGCAGTACAGAAGATTAGCAGCACTGTATGCAGTGATAAACATTGACTAATGTGGTGTATAGTCTCCGCAGCAGCGGGGAATCGTGCTTTTTAATGTGGAAAAAAACAGAGGGACAAAATCTGGGTTTGGAGAATGCCAGAATGAGTTTATTTAGCAAGTAGAAAGAATGGTGAAATAGGGCTTTAAGTGACAGTTAATGTTATTAATGCTGCGTCATAAAAAAACGCATTCAGGATAAAAGTGTGCATGCAGTGGATATAAAGGAACTTCATTGGTCTGCACAGAGCCCGACTTTAATTTCATTGATGAAAGGGACGGAAGGATGGATGGACGGATTAATTCATTCACACCATCCCATCTACACTTAACCTCACACAAAAACAGAAATAATACTCAGTCACTATTCTTGTATCTGATTGGATATCCAGAGAGCTTTGGTAGAGGGTCAGAGGAAGTATGGTGAAGGGTAAAATAAATAAATAATTAAGTATTTAAAAGTTAAAAGGTGCCTGTGTGTTTTTTTTGTGCCATATTTACACTACCGTAATGTATAAACTTTACTTTGGTGTATATGTGGTAATGGACACGCTCTGTTATATTGTCCGTGACGGGGGTAAAATTGTGAGAGACGAGCACAAAAATCGCAGATGAAAAAAATTGACTGAGACAACTTTGAAATCATGTTAAAATGAGTGATAATGTGTATATTTTACTTTTTGTATTTCTCTTTCAAATTGAACTGAAAGCTACACCGTGTTAATGCTCACCAGCTGCTTTGGTCTTATTCATGTTGTTTCAAGGTCTTATTCATGATGTTTTCTGAGAAAAGGGAACAAAAAGTATAGTATATACGTGGAACCTCGGTTTACGTGTGCACCAGTGTACGAGAAATGACCAGCCGGGATTCGTAAAAAAAACAATTGTATCGACGTACCAACAAAATTTCAGGTTACGAGCGATACGAATTTCTCGAGGCTGAAATTTGGGGGAATGAAGGGTCTTGTGAGACGCAGTTCGTGTTGGATTCATAGCAAGAGCATTGTCATAGCATTATATTACATTCTTACATCGCTGTATTTAGTCCGGAAATACCGAACTCATTTATCTGCTATTCTCAAGGAAGAGTAGCCAACATAGAATGTTTTCCTCTTTTAGATATTAAGGCAGGGGACACAGTGGATTAGTGGTTAGCACGTTCGCCTCACTGCTCCAGGGTTGGGTTTTCGATTCCCTCCTCCGCCATATGTGTGTATGGAGCTTGCATATTCTCCCTGTGTCTCAGGGGTTTTTCTCCGGGTTCTCCGGTTGCCTAGTGTGTGTGTGTGTGTGTGTGTGTGTGTGTGTGTGTGTGCGCCCTGCAATGGGTTGGCATTCCATACAGTGTGTGTCCTGCCTTGATGCCTGAAGACGCCTGAGATAGGCACGGGTTCCGCACGACCCAAGAGAGAATCGGATAAAGAGGTAGAAGATTAATGAATGATATCAAGGCACAATTATTCAATGCTATTATTAAATAATATTAGTGCGTATTAGTTGTATCATCATTTTTAAAATAATATTTGTACTCATATGGAATTTCTTATGGGGAAATTCGTTTCAACATGGAAGCATTTCGGCTGACAATCTACGTCCCGGAATGAATTAATAAATGAAAAAAAAAAAAACGTCCATAAAAACGTCATTTATCTGTGCATATTTAGTTCAATTCTACAATCGTTAACTCCTGTTCCATAATCCGAGAACAAAGCCCAAATGCAGAGCACAAAAAGCTGATATGCACTGCACTGTATTTAGTTCTAATACACCCAAAAATCCAATTTGCCACAATAATATACCAGTGTTAAATTCCACAAAGCCGTTTTTTCCCCTCCCCAAACCCAAGAACTGTGACTACACCTCCTTTAATTATTTCTGCTTGGCACCAAGGCACTGAAACATCACTTTGAAAATGAATCTTAAGATAGACTTGCTTTACTCACCATCTGTCTGCCTGAGAGATTCTATAGCTGCTATGTGCCATATTAAACAAACCGTGACACGCTGACAGATGTGAAAACGCCTGCCTTGCGAAGACTTTTCCCCCCGTGCAGTTTACGTACTAATACCGTGAAAACGAATTACAGACGAGCAACATCAATCCCGAAAGTGTTTGCTTGCCCATGCGCCAATCACTCTCAATGTACAGTATCAGATCAGCTGTCATTATGTTTCTTCCTGCAGAAAAACGCTTCTTTTTTTCACAGTCCTGACCTCACTTTACCACAACAATCGCTTACAAGCAACAAATCGCTGGACTTTCATTCTTCTTCAGAGGAAACTTTAATAGACTTGGTCTCCAAGGTGATTTTTTTTAAATGTACATTGATAGAATGGTGCAGCTTATTTATGTTTACAAAAAAACAGCAGCATATTAGCAAGCATATAAACCAGTGAGGCAGTTACTTTTAATGAAAAAGAATTTTTTGTTCATAATAGGAAAATGTTATATATATATATATTCATTCATTTATTCAATCATCTTCTACCGCTTTATCCGATCTTCCCTTGGGTCACGGGGATCCTGTGCCTATCTTAGGTGTCTATGGGCATTAAGGTATACCCTGGATGGCATGCCAACCCATCACAGGGCACACACACTCACTCACATTCACACACTAGGGACAATTTTCCAAGGTGCCAATCAACCTACCGTGCATGTTTTTGGACCGGGGGAAAACCGGAGAACCCGGAGAAAAAAAAACCCTGAGGCACGGGGAGAACATGCAAAAAGGGTGCAGTCGGCTGGGTCAGGGCATCTCAAAAACTGCAGCTCTTGTGGGGTGTATAAGGGAGGTGTTTGCTCAGTGGAGAAGATTGCAGGTTCAAATCCCACTACCGAGCTGAAACTAGTCGGCCCTTAACCCTTAAGTGCTCAGTTGTAAGTCGCTCTGGATAGGAAGGCGTCTGACAAATGCCATACATGTAAATGTAAATGTATCTGGTCTGCAGTGGTCGGTATCTATCAAAAATGGCCCAAGGAAGCAACAGTGGGGAACCAAGTCTTTGGCAGGCAAAAATTCATGTGGTGAATGAAGGCTGGCCTGTGTGTTCTAATCCAACAGATGAAATGGTTGTTTTAGCAGCAAAAGGGGGCCAATATGATATTATGTAGGTGTTCATAATGATATGCTCGATGAATTTGTCTGACAAGGCAACAAGCACGAGAGAAATAGTCAGTGGAGGTGGTAGCGCAGTGGTTAAGAGTCTTTTGACCTCTGGACCGAAAGGTCCAGAGGCCACTTTTAGCCTCGCCACTTGAGTAAGGGCGTCTGCCAAAATGAATGTAAATAACACTTTTCATTCTATGGCATTTTTTTTGTGCAGGCCATGCAGAGTGAAGGGAACGACATCAACGTCAAAGAAGTGATGGATGGGTGGACTCTCCAAATGGGCTATCCTGTGGTCACCATCAGCAAAAATGAGAGCCTGGACAACATGGTCACTGTAAACCAGGAGCACTTTATCTACGACATGGAGGCCAAGAGCAGCAAACCGGACATTTTCAACAGCAGGTACCGAGCGTCTAGCATATAGTGTATGATTACAGTACAGCCATGTACATAAGAGTCAAGATTATGACTTGTAATGTTGAGATAAGGCAGGCAATTTAGTCTCCTTCCGCTCAGCTAAACGACATCACCCTCGTTATTTCAGGTGTTGCCCTGCTAAAGAAACACGTGCATTTGTGCAGCGTGATAGCTTTTCCCGGTACGCTAAATGCACAACGCGGAGCGCCGAGGACTCGTCGGGAATAGCCCGTAGTAAATATACCCCTCGTTTATTTCTAGAGTGTACTATAAAGTTGAAAGAGAAAATGACTGGTTAAAGAAAGAAATAACTCGAAAGCAGATCTGTCTTCTAAAATCTGGTCAACCCTAAGATTTTCTGCACGTTCCACGAGCACAGTGTTTAACTACACAGGTGTAATCATTTACATCTCCTGTCATTTCTGCCACCATCACGAATGCTAATGAGTTTGTCTTATTGTTTATTGTTAATGCGTTGTTTGTCATTTATTATTTTTGCTAACCTCTGGGTGCTTTCTGAAATGCTGCAGCATTTACAACAGAAGAACGGGACTGCCAGGAGCTGGCATCAAATTTAGCTCTCATTAATGGTGTCATAAATAATTCATCATGCCCTCTGGAAGCCTCCGGTTCTTATTTGAGTCCAAATGCTGGCAGCTACACTTATCGGCCAGAGAATGTTAATGTTCGCAGTATCTCCGCGTCTGTGCGGAGGTTGGCGGTGTTTTGAAGAATCAAGAATAGATGTAAAGGAACGTCTTTACGACGATAATGACGTTCTAATTCACGACTGTAGGATTAAACATAAAAATGATGTGGTGAAATGCAGACCGTGGAAAAGCGTTTTAATTGAAGTACATTTATATTTCCGTCTCTTTATTAAAATTCAAATGGAAAATACAGGGAGGAAAAAAAAAACACACAAAACAGTTCAGAACAAAATTGCTTCTTCAGGCAAAAGAGAGTATTTATAATGACCTCCCTTTGCCCTATGCACATCGCAGACTCTTTCAGGGAGACTGTCATAAAGTTCTTCTGAAGTAATCTTCTGGTACATTATACCAGCTCTCCTTCACCCCTTCCAAAGAGTTCTACTTTAAGATTGAGCTTTTTTATTTATTTATTTATTTATTTATTTATTTTATTTGTTTATTTATTTGGTATCTTGGCTGCTATACATCCACAAAGATAAGTCTAAGGGTCAACCCGACCAACCGCCAGATGCTGCGCAAGTCTCTCAAAAAAGAAAGTTCTCCGGTCCAGTCTTCCAGTCTTGTCTTTTGTCTCTGACCACGCCTGATTTTTCAAAACAGCTCGACCGCCATGTCCAGTTTGTCAAGTCACCTTTATTTGTATAGTGCAATACAGTTTGTGTAAAAGCAGCTGTAGGGTATTAAATAGGAAGGTAATATATCAATAATACGCAGAAAGAATTTGTTTGCTGAATTCCCTTCAAGAGCGGCCTCGATGATGGAAATGTCTGATTTTTATATCTGTCAAATTCTGTTACCCTAATAATTAACTTTTTTTTTTTAGCTTCCAAAAGAGTTTAACTCATTGTACATGAGTGTAACGTTCAAGTCGTCTTATACACATCGGATGTAATAATTGTGTTTCGGAGCAGTTGTCGTGTTCTGACATGAAATAGAAGAGAAGTGTTAGCCATGACATTAATTGATTCCTTCTAGGTTTATTGGAACTAGGTTTGGGACTAGGTTTTCCAGAGTTTGGGAGCAGAGCGGCTGAAAGCCCACACTGCTAGGTTGAGCAGATGGAACAGAGGGATGAATGGAAGAGGAAGATCTGAGTTGCGAGGAGTGGGTTTCGGTGATGATGCGTTAAACTTGAACTTGGTTTCCGAATCCGCTTATCGATTCCCGGTTCCGATTCCAAAAACGGTGAATCGACCGCAGATGCTTAGTCATGCCGGTTGTGACACCTTTCTTAACATATTAGTTTTTTACAATAATTACACTTAGCTTTGTCTTCAGCTTTTACAAACTGCAGCCACACTTTTGATCGCTTCCCTGCGGGCCTTTTAGCAGCCGGGTAAATCCAATGTGAGACGCAAGGTGCGAAAACAAAATCACCCAGAAGGTGGAAAAAAAATGAGGCGCAGACGAGAATCATCCCGCGGGAAGCGCTGTGACATGGCCGCCGAATCAGAAGTGCGCTCCATGAACACGGCAGTCCAAAGTTCGCTTGTAGGTCCACCTTGTAAACTGATGTTTAGATTACCATATACAGTCCTAATAGGTTGCCAGGTGAAAGAAATGCACCCACGAATCGATAACAGGAATCTTTTTTTTTTTTTTTTTACAAATTTCCAATTCTTAAGTATCCGATTCCAGAATCAGAATCTGGAACATATTTGTAATAATTGAGATGTACTTTTGTGGACATGATAAACTATGATCGTACTTCTTTACATTTCCCGCACTGGAAGTTTGACATCCTCTTGGTATTATGGATATTAGGGCTTAATTCCAGTTCATTGCCAAAATATCAAATTCCTTCTGCATCCTACGGATTTCCTTCTTCATCCGTGTACCAGTCATTATGTGTGTTTTAATGGTGTGTAAATGAGTCCTCATTTGGTGCTTTGCTTTCACTTTCACCTTACTGTCAGCTCAGTAAGGGATCCAGGTCTTCTGTATCGCTGCTGGATGTTGTCTCCGCATCCCACAGACAAGTCAATGAGTTGTCTCTGTGTTTTTAACAAACAGCCTGGGACATTCAGGGACACGGAGTCTTAACTGTACCGCTTTTCACCTGTATTTACTCTGTCACGGCTATTCAAACCCACTCTTTTTTTCCCTTCACGGCACAGATACAGGCTTTGCATTCAGCCGCGCAATACGGACACGGTAGAGCTCCAGAAATAATCTGATTTATAGTACCATACGTGGGATTGTACACGGGTCATTGTTTCATTGAAGGGATTCTGGGTTTTTTTTTGCTTTGTTTCACTTGTTTTTTTTTATTAAATGAAGCACATTTTGTGTACAGATACATTCAGTGTGGAATGGTAGCAAAGGTAATGTAGTTAAAAAGCTTTTTTGTGTATCTGAACTTTACTGAAGTATTACCATTTTTTATTTAACTTCACTACATTTTAAACTTTTTTTTTTTTTTTTTTTTTACTCAATTACATTTTACAAAATTAGCCGTTCCTTTTTAGTTTATCCACTCATGAGTGGATAAAACTGTTCAAGCACTCACCAATCAGGGCAGAGCGTACTCCGATCTAAACTTTTGATTGGTTCTTGGTGGTATTTACTTAACACCAAAAGAGAAGAACATTTTGACAAGACAGATATTAATCAGCGTTACGGTCAGTAATATCATTCTATTAATATATTGTTGAACTAAGAGTAACATTACACTCCTTGCACATCAATGTAGTAGATTAAGCAAGTGTCTGTGACAAAAATACTAAACAAAACATTATAGTACTTTAAATACTTAAAATACATTCAAGGGAGTACTTTGAAGTACTTTATCTTTCTTCAAGTACATTGATAGAAATAGATAGTATATAAGGATGTTAGTAACTCATGGAAGCCTGATACCACCACGTAATAATAAAAAAAGAACATTTTAAAACAAAAGGTTATTTATTTCACAATGCTGACATTTTTTCTACAGTATTGTGAGAGAAAAATCACAAAAGCGAGAAACTATATAATACAGGAGTCCCCAAACTACGGCCCTCGGGCCGAATGCTGCCACATTTCGTCCGCCCTTTGAATAATGCCCCAGCCATATTTTAAAAATGTAATTTTAATATATGTGTAAAGGATTCACTGGTCCGATCTGGAAGGAATAGAGACAAACAACAGATCAGCAAGAAGAGCCATTTGTACCACACAATACTGAGGAAAACGCACGTAGATATTGCCTTTTATTATATTATGTATTATAAACATAATAGCTTTTTTGAAAAAAATCATTGGCAAAAACAGGTTTCCACTTTGTCCACCTTAGATGTAAGACATATTTTATAAGCATTACTAATAGAAAACATGAGGAATTAGTTTTTGGAAAAAAACACCTAAAAATCACTATTTAGTAGAAAAAGAAAAAAAACACACGTAAATAAAATAATGTATTATAAAATTAATCTCATGGACCACATTTTACCAGATAAACAAAGTCTTGACTTTTTGCAGGTTTTCTGTCTGAAAGTATGGCCATAATGTCTTCTTCCAAAAACTAAATCCGGAGATTTCAAGTCTAAACAAGATGAAGGAAGCAGAATTAGGGGGAAAATGTAATATTAAACCCACACTGTGAAATTACCAGTGAAAAATGAACACAATCAGAGCAAGGGTAAAAAAAAAAACAACAAAAAACGATTTGTTTGCTAGTTCTACATTTCGTCAGCAGATGTGAAGACGAGCCTGCATGTGATCATTTAACATTCAGCATGTGGTCTCTTAGATTAAGCAGATGCTCATGCTCTGTAGTCGCATGCGATGTTTTAATGTCTGAGCGATTTCGGGAACCTAATACGTTCAAAGGCGTCCGTGTAAAGAGTAAATGAAAGTAATTAAAACGGAAGAGATTGTCTCGAGGATCCGTTTATAATTCATCGCAGGATTGGTCAGGTAGCGCGCTCTCGCTTCCTGAGACACAAATCATCCTGGACTGGAGATTAATTCGAATCACATCGCTCGGCTTGTTGTTAACTGGTACCTTTCTAAAGCAAGCGTCTCTTGTTTATATGATAATGCCACCGTCCTGCGTTTTTGCAAAGGAGATCACGTCCTCGGCAGCACTCATGGAGAAAATAGATAACTAAATCGAATTAGAGGTCGGAGCCACAAATTGATTTCCTTGTCACCCGCCGAGCTGCATGAACGTAATGGGGGGGCCGATGCAGTTACTTTTCTTAATTACGTTAGCGCCATGCTCCAGGTGAGTGCGGCAAGGATCTGGGCATATCTCATTATACTCAGCTAGCCGTTAGACCACACCAGGTGCTGTTATTGTAAGAAAATTGCATTAAATTTTACTAGTGATATACTGGAGCTCCACCTAGATTGATGCATGGAGATAAGCTCAGACAGTTGATCAACGCTGTATTGCTAAAGGATTGTGGACACCTGACCATGACACTTTAACTTCCCGCTACAGATTTAGTTCCTCCAGTGCTGTTATAATAAGCTTCGCTCTCCTGGGAAGGATTTTTTTTTACTAGAGCATGGAGTGTAGCTCTGGGGGTTTGTGCAAAAATAGCATTAGTGAGATCAGGGACTGATTTCGAGTGAGAAGGTCTGGGATGTAGTCGGCGTTCCGGTTCATCCCTGAGGTGTTCCGTGGTTTAGGTCACGGCTCTGTGCAGGAACCTCAAGTTGGCACAAAGAATAAAGAATTGGAGAACAGAGTATAATATCCACAAAGTATAGGCTATAACGCATGTACCGGCAACAGAATGGTGCACAGGTTAGTCCAGTGCTGATGAATGATAAAACGCTATGTTTTTTTTAATGCAGAATGGCTTGGCATTGGTCATTATATAATCTACACAATATTTTTTTTTTTTAATAAAATAAAAATATTTTTCTAATAAAATAAAGAAAAAATGAAATGAGTCTTTCTCTCTTTTGCCTCGATATACTTTTATATCAGTATGACCTTATATAAGAGAATATAGACACAGGGATTAGCCTAAACTTATAATTAACCTGTGCATTTTTAGTATATTTTATCTCTGTAAAATAAAAAAAATAATAAAAAATCATTCAAATCAATATACATTGAAATGCGTTGAATTGAATATACTATAAAAGCGCGTTATTTAAAAGTAATCTTAACTAATAATTAGTTTTAATTAATCAATTTGATGTAAAATTGGTCAAAATTCATGTAGCAATTGATTGAGGGAAATGGCAATGACAACCTGCGATTCTAAGTTTAGATTTTGGGCTTGTAGACTTTTAGTCAAACTTAAAGCAGGGGTGTGAAACTCATCGTCACCGTGGGCCACATCAGCATTATGGTTGGCTTCGAAGAGTCAGTTGTAACTATAAGACAGTATATAGTGTTTGATGAGTGACGTCGCCTCATAACACAAAACACAT
>JACRUU010000008.1:11013939-11163939 GCA_030449085.1 Kryptopterus vitreolus | reverse complement strand
AACGCTCAGAGGGATGAGTGATGAAATATAAAGAGCACATCCTCCAGTATGAGACTAATTTTACAATGAACTGGAAATGACATTTTTTTTTTCTTTTTTTTTTTTTTTCAAACCTAGGATGTCTCATAATTGTAGCTTGTGCAAATGATGCAACATGTGCAGCATATCACCAGTGACAAATCCATTTTTGTTAACAGCATGTTAATCCCTTTGCAGTTTTTAGCCTTATATATATATATATATATATATATATAGCCAAAGTGATTGGACAAATAATTCAGCTTAGTTGTATATATTTGTATATAATAGTATATAGTATAGCTTAATAGTATATATTTGTATATACAATTATAGTACCAAGTGAATACATGGGCTAACAGAAGATTTAGTAATACTACTACTACTACTAATAATAATGATAATAATAATTTATTCATCTTCTACCGCTATATCCGATCTTCCCTCGGGTCACGGGGAGTCTGTGCCTAGCGCAGGCATCTATGGGCATTAAGGCAGGATACAAACTGGATGGAATGCCAACCCATTGCAGAGCACACACACACATTCATACACTAGGGACAATTTTCCAAGCTGCCAATCAACCTACCGTGCATGTTTTTGGACCGGAAGGAAACCGGAGAAAAAATCCCTGAGGCACGAGAACAACATGCAAACTCCACACACACATGGCCGAGCCGGGAATCGAACCCGGATCCTGGAGGTGTGAGGCGAACGTGCTAACCACTAAGCCACCGTACTGCTGCTGCTGCTGCTGCTGCTACTACTAAAAAAAAATATGGACAGTGTTGGGGAGTAACTAGTTACATGTAATGGCGTTAAGTAATTTAATTACAAAATAAAATTACCAGTAATTCGTTACAGTTACTAAGAAAAAAAGGGTAATTAAATTACATTTAATTAAGTTAATTTCATAAATGTTAAAGATTACAAATCCCAAAGAAACCCACGAAAAAATTTCGCCCACATCCTTCCCACCCTTTTTTTTTTGACTCAGGATGTTATTTTCATCAAGTGCCACCTAGTGGACGATTACAAGTAGTCCAAAAGCAATCAGTTACTTTACTTTCATAAAGTAATGAAAAAATTACACTACTTATTGCATTTTGAGTAGGGTCATTTGTAATCTGTAATCTGTTACATTTCCAAAGTAACCTTCCCGATACTGAATATGGGTAATAATAAATAATTGCAATAATAATGCTACTAATAAAATAATAATATAAAAATTAACAAGTCACATAAAAGCTGTCCAGAAAAAGTAAGTTTTAAGAGCAGTTTGAACACATTAAATGATTCAGCCTGTCTAATCTCAGTTGCGTCAAATAATCAGGTGACATATCACGTGGAGCTTTAGGAGTTATCTTGAGAAGCAACTTACATCACCTCATAAATACAACTGAGCAGCTAAGGGCCTTGCTCGGGGTCCCAGCTTGGTGTGGCTGGGGTTCCGAAGGCCAATGCCTAAACGTCTAACCTACCACCTCCAGATTTTTTTTCGCAGGCATTTGTAATTTTCAGTTCAGTGTTTTTTCAGTTTGAGTCCAGGCACTGATGTTTTGTGTGGAAAGCCGGCTGTTAGATTACATTTCCTCCAAAAGGTTTTCATTTTGGTTGAGGTCAGGGTTTTGTTCAGGACAATTGATGTCCAACTGTGCTGAACTCGCTTTGTGCATCATAAACAGACATATGTTTAATTTAAGCTGCAGGCAGAAAAATCTAAATGTACTGTAAGTGGGCCTGAATGTAGATGAGTCAGGTTCTGACCAAGGTCCTGACTCTGTGGTCATTAAAAATCCCATGATGTCTTTTGAAAAAGAGTAGAGGCCTGTCCTCGGCATCCTGGCCAAATTTGCGCATTGGTTTCTGACCATCACGCCTCCTAAACGTCCCCGTATCTACTGATTGGCCTCATCATTCTGTCTCCGATCCACCAGTAAGCTGGTGTGTGGTGGGCGTTCTGGCGTACTACTATCATCCAGGTGGATGCTGCACATCGGTGGTGGATGAGGAGATCCCCTCTTATAATGTAAAGTGCTATATAAATGTAATGAATTACTATTATTATTATTATTATTATTATTATTATTAATGTAGATTAACTTTTTTATTATATATATTTCACCCAACAGTACAATGGGAAAGGATGAAAAAATGGTTGAAAATGTCAGCGCTAATGCACCAGTCAAGACACATAATAAAATGTAATTATATTATAGATATTGATAATATCATCAAATATCATTCTTTTAGGACAAAGAAAATGCGAAAGTATATAAATCACTCTCTCCATACGAAGTGAATACCTGAGCTAACAGAAGACTTGGTTGAGCAAATATTTAGAGAACTATGATTTTTTCGGAGCTCGAACCCTGGCGTATCGGCTGGTTTTGTTTGCCTTGACATTGTGTGTAACATAAATACACGCTATCATTTGTTTTTGCCCGTCTCATGTAGAAGCAGAGACATGATAGTGTGGAGATATATTAATAAAGTGCAAAGTACTAATAAGCAAATGTAGTCTACGTCCATAATCCTGACATAGTACCTGCTGACACAGCACCTCTACTGGTGAGTCTGAGCAAATGTTTCCATAATGTGGGTAACA
Source organism: Kryptopterus vitreolus (assembly GCA_030449085.1). Classification (NCBI taxonomy): domain Eukaryota; kingdom Metazoa; phylum Chordata; class Actinopteri; order Siluriformes; family Siluridae; genus Kryptopterus; species Kryptopterus vitreolus. Next base: position 11,161,313 of record JACRUU010000008.1, on the reverse strand, counting down.
TTTCTCATGTTGACCTGCGCAATCTCCTCCATTAAGCCTCTGTGCAATGCACCATAGCTTTCTGCGTGGGACAGGGGCTCGGCAAAGTCGATTTAGATGTCTGGGGAAACTTCACAGATCAGATTGATGCTTGATGAGAACATCGTCATCAGGCGCATAGGCAGTTTGTACCCACATGCAATCTGCATTTTACTGGATTTGTACTATGCACAATTACAGTAAAGTTTAATCGAATCTAATCGTAAGAAATGTTCTCTGAAGGGAAGCAAGAGTGAGGAAAAGTATATATGAGATCGCCTCACCACGTGATAAACATTGTCAAGCTGCATAGTCTAAGCAGGGCTCAGCAATGTGGTCCCCCCCAAGGACGATGGATAAATCATAATTGTTAGTAATAATAATAATAATAATAATAATAATAATTATTATTATTATTATAATTATGATTAACATGTTCGCCTCACACCTCCAGGGTTGGGGGTTTGATTCCCGCCTCCACCATGTGTGTGTGTGGAGTTTGCATGTTCCTCAGGGGTTTTTTTCTCCTGGGTTTCCCCCCGGTCCAAAAACATGCACGGTACCTTGGAAAATTGTCCCGAGTGTGTGTGTGTGTGTGTGTGTGTGTGTGTGTGTGTGTGTGTGTGTGTGTGTGTGTGTGTGTGTGTGTGTGTGTCTGTGCGTGCCCTTCGATGGGTTGGGATATAGGGTGTGTCCTGCCTTGATGCCCGAAGACACCTGAGTAAGGCACAGGCTCCCCGCGGTAGACGATGAATGAATGAATGAATGACTCAGTAGCTCTACGTTTTAAAAAGGTTGATGACACCTGGTCTAAAGTAACTTCTGAGTGGCTCTTAAGGTGCTTTCCATGTGCTTTATGCTCAGCAGGACTAAAGACAAATCCTAAATAATACAGTGAGGTACATACATTTGTGTGGAATGATTCTATCCATAATAATGACAAATTGAAATAAGTGACTGGTTGATAGATGAGGGTTTTCTTATTAGCAGGATTCTGTCAGACAGTCAACAAAACAATGTTATGTAGTAGGTGTTTGTGATCGTTGCTCATACATTGACTTTCTGTCTGTTTTTGACGAAGCAGTTAACATTTTCACCTCCCTAAATTTACCATTCAAACAATGTTTTTGAAGACCCGAGTCAATGTGGCATCCACTTCCGCCTCTGGTAAAAGCCCTTTTCTGTTTCATTGTTTTTCTTTCCTCTGGAACTTTACGGTGAAAGCGTGTTTTGTAGGCGCCACTCAAAACGAGTCGTGCTGTGAAAATACTTCAGAGGGGTTTTGGTGTCAGCACTTTCAGTTCAGTATGATTAATTCATTGTTCCTGATGCTTTTGTACATCTGGTGCAGTTTTTTTTATTAATGTGTCTCACGTAAACAATTATATAAAAGCTTACTGGAAGATAACCAGTAAAGTTTGATAAATGACACCCATTTCTACGGAGCACTTTTCAACTTCCTGCCAAACAATCAGGAATGCTGCCAGAATATCGTTTTCCGATCTCAGCAGCCCGGCTTTTACTGTTCATCATTCAGTGGTGGACTTTGTCCTCTTTGACCTGTTCGCATGCTCATTCCTGAATTGTAATCATTTATAAATACAATACACGACAGAGGCACAGGAAAACCATAATGAACTTTTACAGTAAATAGTAAAAAAATTGACACTCGGGTTAAAACAGGGGGTAAAATGGTGTAAAAATGTCAAATTTGAGTCGGGTTCCAATCATGGATTCTTCCTCGGTCCATGTCAGGGAGTTTTTTTCTTCACACTGACAGAGAATGAGTTTCAGATTCAGATTATATATATATTCTATATATATATATATATATATATATATATATATATATATATATATATATATATATATATATATATACTATATATGTATATATATATATGTGTGTCTATATATATATATATATATAGAGGGGGCACGGTGACTAAAATGGCTAAAAGTCACAGTCATTGGTGTCCATCTTTGTTTAATCTATAAAAACAAATATATTTTTTGTAAGTAATGAAAAATGAATGGACTCTATGCTAAAACCCATAACCCAGAATGATTGAATGAATATATATATATATATATATATATATAATATATATATATATATATATATATATATATATATATATATCCCATTATCTCTATGGGAAAATGTCTATTGGTTAAAATACTTGTGGGAAGTAGTACTGTAGCGCACAAATTTCAGGTTCTTTTCAACTGATCAGACAGATGATGTTCAAGCCACAATTTCACCAAGCTTGGGGCCCCTGAGAAAGTCCCTCAACTCTGGGGGCGCTGTGTTATTGCTGACCCAGTGCTCAGACCCCAGTTTCGCACATCAGAGGGGTTTTGCAAAGAAAGAATTTCACTGTGCTGTAAAGTACATGTATACTTTCTTTCTATTCCTTTTTTTTCCTTTATATTAACTTAGATTGAGCATCTTCTTATTCCTCTTTCGGCTGCTCCCATTAATGCTTTCCACAGCGTATCATTCTTCTCCATACCACTGTGTCCTCCACATCTACCTCATTCATCCCAAATACCTGTATGTCTTCCCTCACAACATCCATAAACCTCCTCCATGGCCTTCCTCAGCGTTCTTCTCTCGATGTACCCCCACATGTCTGAACCCTCTCAACACTGCAAAAAAAATATCCTCCTTAAAACAAGCAAGATTCACTTATATCTAGTTAAAATGGACTAAAATCAAGCAAAAAATCCAAAGTGACCTGGTAAGAATTCTTGAAACTAACATGGAAATCTTATAATAATAATAATAAATATAATAATACATTATTTATTAATACGGATTCTATTCATTAATAAGGGTTATTAATACATAATCCTATAACCAGACCTAAAAGTCCAGTTTCAAGCTTTTTTTTTCTTCCTAACGCAACCCTCCCAATTTATCCGGGTTTAGGACCGGGACTAAAAGTGTACTGTCTTGTGAATCCCTTCATGGTTGGGGGTTCAACAATTCTTGTGTTTTAGTTCAATTAAATAAAGTTTAATACAATTAAAAAGAATATTTAAAGCTATATTACATTTAATATAGCTGTTGCTCAGAGGAAGAATCCATGAAAGGAAAATGGAACCATACTGAAATTGTGTTATTTTTACATCACAAAATCCTTCCGTGTCAATTTTTAAATCTACTGTAAAAGTTGGTTTTGCTGTCTGACTCCGGCGCTGTGGTGTATTTTATTTAGTGAAGGAAAAGATGAAATGAAGCTGGAAACTCATTGCATTTTTAACCCTGCGCAGTTCAGAAGAATTGTATATTGCAAGTTCAGTATATTAAGTCCAACCTTCGATGGATTTTCCCCCAAAGACAGCGGTTCAACAGGTTAACATTCTCCATATCGCAATCCCATCATGAAGGAAATGGTTGGAAATAAAAACGGAGGAAAATATATACTTTTTATTTATTTTTTACTGAAAGAAAAGTGTCACAAAAACTGGAACACAACTCAGAAACCTCTCAGACATATTGTTTGAAAAGCATGCTAGGGGGTTATTGTCTTATTGCAGCTTGATACATGACTGATCAGTCACATGACTGATCACATGTTGTTTTTCTGACTCAAATGAAGGTTTGCACAGCACGGAATTAAGATGTCATGCTGTATTTCAATTTGTTCGTATTTGAATGGCGTGTCTTGTTTGGCTTCAATTTTTTTAATATATACTTTTAAGTCATATTTCACAAGATTTTTATTCTATTTGTGCATTTAATTGAAATAAATATAATTATGAAACATACCGAATTTGTCATCACAAGCTATATCAGTGTTTGTGCGCGTTTTATTGTTTTTATTGTTTGGTTTTTTTATCACAAATGCTCATGAAAATGGTTAAAAATGAATCCATTCATATCCATAAAATACGGACAGATTTCAAAATCGGAAATCTAAGCCATTAAACAAAATACAATTAACTATTAGTTTATTTACACTTAGGGCAGTTTTGGCCTGCAGTGCATTTGTTTTTTGTGTTACTTGTTGCCTCTTTGTGCTTGAACAGAACTCTAATGTGCTGTTATCATAAGTAGATACTGTGCATAGCCATCTGGGGGTGCACACGGCTGGAGAAGCTGCCTCGGTGATGTGCGCTCCTGCTGCTTCTAAGTGAACATGAGGGGTAAAGAGAAACATCAGAGGGCCGAGCATTACGCCCATTATGCAGATGAGTGTGTGCTTGGCTTTTAATAACACATGAGTGATTAAGGCGCTGATGTAATTGTGTTTTATCAGCTGCCTTTAAAATCTGTTGCATAATTAGACCGCGTGGGTAATGAATCCACAAGGGCCGCAGGATTTATTCGCCTTGTGGGATGTTTAGCGTTTTGTGCGGTTCTCACACGTTAGACGCGTTCCGGTATTCGAAACTCATTAATCATGAAACAACTGTGCATTATTAGTTACAGAATGTGCTTTCTAGACACAAACTAAATACGCAAAAATACTATTTAAAAAATATATATATAGTTTCAGACCAAACCAAAATGTTTCTGCCTTGGGTTAATATTAATACTTATTGAATTCTTTACGATTAAGACTTTTTGTTTTTTTCCGACGCTAATAAACACCAAATGGCTGTAAAATGGTCTCAGTGAGGTGGTTTGAATCCTTTCTACCCGCTATTTGGTGCATGAATTCTCCTCACATAATCTTAGGAAGCCCTGAAAAGCCCCAGGTTTGTGGAGAGATGGGTCTGAAATGGATGGAAGTGGTGTAGAGACTAATATTTGTGATAAAACACTGAGTCATATTTGCCTCAAAAAGCCTCTAGAATGCTACCTTGTGTTTGATATGCTACGTTTGATGACAGTGGATGGGGTTTGAACTTCTCTTCTAGTGCCAGTGCCTTTTATCCTCCCAGCTTCTGAGAGTTTATGGTTTTCTACATCGCGAACCGTACTGGGGCGTTAGAGGGGAATGTGCTTTTAGAAGTATTTTTCCTGTAAAGCTTTATACATGGCACTAAGACTCCTTCAGATGCTCGTATGATCTATATACTCATAAAACACACACTTTTGGCAAATGCCGGGAAAGCTTTGTCACTTCGGGGCAACGTCAGGTTCAAGGCGATCCAAGGGAGTGGAGATAAGTCTGGGCCGAGCGATTTATTTGTATCGGCCGTTTTGTTTCTTCTTCATAAACGCCGTACTCTCGTTCCGCTGTCCTTTGTCTTTTTAAATATCTGTCTCATCAGGCTCTTTCATTCTGGGTGTCTCCACAGAGCTGGCTCTCTCCCACAGAGCATCCCTTTACAGATCATCTGCTACCTGTCTGAGGAGGATGAGTTTTTACCCTGGCATGCTGCCAGCCGAGCGTTGTACCAACTCGACAAGCTGCTCGATCGTACCAAGGACTACAGCATCTTCAGCGTACGTTTATCTCTCATAGCCCCTTTGAAAGGCATCGACATCTTTAGCAACGTTGGGTTTGGTCCCTTTGAAATGAGATTAACATATCGGAAAGCTCCACGAGCCTCTTTGAGCTTTCCTATGAGCTGCCTCGTGTACAGAAAATAAATAAATAAATAAATAAATAGATAGATAAATACACAGACACGTAGTTGGTATATGGACGTATCAAACCAGAAACGCTCGGACCGTATTTCCTGTCATCCGCGAATTCTGTTTTTGTTTTTTTTGTTTTTTGATGAATTACTTGCCATGTTTGTTTATTCATTTTAATTTCCTGCTGCGTAGCAGGATCGTAACGCGTTTGGATTCTCATCTCACTAAGGAAGCATGACAAGCCTGCGATAAATTAAACCTGTTAGGTGCCCTAAGTCGACGTAAACAAAAAAACACACGCAAAATGCACCCAAAACTCTCGCGTTCCTTTAGCACCACCTCTCTATAAACATTACTGTACGTTTCTGTTTGTCCCTTCCTCCGCCACTTATTTACTCTTCTTTATGTCCTGTGTGTTCAGAGCTATGTCTTGAGGCAGGTTGAGCCGAAGTACCATAAATTGGGATGGCCAAGTGTGAATGCGGATGGCTCCTTTCTGCAGGCCTCGTATCAGACAGAGTAAGTACCAAGACTTAAGTGAGAGACACAATGTACAGATAAAGAGGGAATCTACAAATCCACAGAGTTGTATTTCAGAGTTCCTGGCTTTAGTCATTTGCAGATTTTTACTAATAATTAATAATTATAACTAATAATTGTCCATAGAAAGAGCAAATATCTTTAAATAGTTACAATATATGTTATTAATTAAATATATTTATTTATATTTATCTTATGAATACCAAATAAAAGAACATAAATGACATTCTTTATTTTAAAGCCAATGTATAAAGTTTGAAATGTTTTGAAAGTGTTTTAGTTGCATATTTAGGTTTTAAACTATGAAAAAACGCATTTATAGGCATTTTTGACCACATCTAAAATTATTTTTTTCCCCAAATAGTGGGTTCTCAAGGAACATTTTATTTAGCACCAAGGTTGTGGAGAAACGTCTCATTTCACTGTTTACAGTGTCTCATATATATATATATATATATATATATAATAATATATATATAGATATATATATATATATATATATATATATATATATATATATATATATATATATATATATATATATATTAGAGCTTCCTTCTACATGGCAAGCTTCTTTGTCTCTGAAGCCAGCACCACTTTCCCCACACAGACCCACGAAGAGATGGCGCTTATTTAACTAGATCCCTGTTTTCAAAGGCGTGTGAACATCATCTTTATTCTGGAATTACTATTTTCGATTAGACCTGTGCTAATATTTCCTGTGTATATAATATATATATATATATATATATATGTAGCCATGCACAAGTTTCTCACAATTCTTTCCTGGCAAAACTTGGGCAGCTCAGACGCTTTTGTGATTTTGTTGCCTTTGCCAGATGTTTTGTCAGACACTATCTTGTTTTATGTAGCACCAAGGATGTGGAGAAACTGTGTGTTTCTATCATATATATATATATATATATATATATATATATATATATATATATATATATATATATATATATATATATATATACACATATATATATATGTATATATCGATATCGTCTGAATTACCTGGATAGAATTGTGAGAAACTTGTGCATGATTACACCAATAAAACAATGGTCACCAAACAAAATCTATGCAAACTTTTACAAATCTGAAATAAGTCCGTATCTTAGCTATAATTTTGAAATAATTGCAGGGAATATGAAATGTGCTGAATTCACTTTCTCTTTGGCTCATCTCTCCTGTGTTTTACTCCTCTAACTTTCCGTACCTCTTTTCTGTGTTTCTTTCTACGGATTCCTTCTTTCCCTCACTAGAGAACTACAAAGAGCGGTGATTATGTTGGCGTGCAGTTTTGGGAATAAACACTGTCACCGGCAGGCCGTGTCCCTCGTGTCCGAATGGATCTCAAGCAACAAGAACAGGTAAAATACACACACACACACACACACACACACACACACACTCACACACATACACGTTTTGTTATATTACCTTACGGAAAACCTTTGTCATGTAATTATTCATGTAGCTAATTAATGCTAAGACTAACTTTAACCTTGTTTTTTAAAATTACAATTATATATGTAAAATAACCTTAACAATAAATCAAGAAAACAATAAAAAACAAACAGATACATTTTTTGATGTGTTAATTAATAAATTACTTAGTTTCTTTCATCTAATTCATTCGATTCTTTTGACTTTTTTTATTCGAATTTGCTAAAATGCTTACAGATAAGATACAGTGGATCGTTTTGGTACATCACTTGCATGTTTACAGACACAAAAACAAAGATTATGACTGTATACGGTGAAACAGGAAGGAAGCTCGATTGTGTTTTAGGGCTACTTTGCTGTATCTGGCATTCAGAGCCTTGAATCTGTACAAAGCAAAATGCTATACCATCTCAATCACAGCTTGTGTATGCTCTGGCAGGATACAAAAACAAAACATGTAGCTAAAAGCACAAAATAATGTTTTAGAATCAGTGCTATATGAAGTACACAAAGCATGTGCTTGAGGTAAAAAAAATATTACACCAGTCAAAGGCAAAGAGCTTCCTTTAAACTTTCACTTGAGTAAAAAGTACAAAAGTGCTTGCTTTAAATTGTACTTGGGTATTCATTGTACTATGATTTATTATTTTTTCTCATGTTCCTGTTATCATTTTTGTCACATGATTCTTCCTTACTCAGCAGTAAATGAGAAAAAAAACTAATAGATAACTAATAGATTGTTACAATCTATTAATAGAATGTGTCAAACACGTGTCAAACTCAAGGGCCAAAGGTGTCCGATCGTCTTAAAATAAGTGACGCCATCTTACCACTAGAGTGCAGTGTATCCCACATCAGCCTTTACCAAGGGGCGATTCTTCCAACAAGCGGAATTGAGAAATTTCTACGAATTATGTCCAGGAAGTGAAGAATTGATGCATATGGAACACACTTCCAAGAAGTGGAGGGGTATAGCACAATGGTTTAACTCCAGGTGGCGCTGTATCATGGCTGACCCCTGCTTCCAAAAAACAAGCTGGGATATGCGAAGAAAGAATTTCCCTGTGCTGTATTGTATATGTGACAAATTAAGGCTATTAATATTCTATTCAGAAGATGGAATTCGGGAAAGCGAATACATGTTTGTGAGAAAAAGCGCTATGTGTTTTGTGTTATGAGGCGGCGTCATTCATCAAACACTATGTACTGTCTTATAGTTACAACTGGCCCTTTGCAGGCAAACCATAATGCCATAAGGCCCACGGTGACGATGAGCTTCACACCCCTGATCTACGACATACAGAAATCTCCTGCTTCAAGTTTGTGCAATTAAATATAAGGTTATGGGTTTTAGCATAGAGTCCATTCATTTTTCATTACTTCCAAAAAATACATTTGTTTTTATAGATTAAACAAAGATGGACACCAATGACTGTGACTTTTAGCCATTCCGTGTTCATTCATTCATTCATTCATCTTCTACCACTTTATCCCATCTTCCCTCGGGTCACAGGGAGTCTGTGCCTATCTCAGGTGTCTATGGGCATTAAGGCAGGATACACCCTGGATGGAATGCCAACCCAGCACAGGGCACACACACACACATTCACACACACATTCATACACTAGGGACAATTTTCCAAGGTGCCAATCAACCTACCGTGCGTGTTTTTGGACCGGGGAGGAAACCGGAGAACCCGGAGAAAAAAAAAACCCCTGTGGCACGGGGAGAACATGCAAACTCCACACACACATGGCTGAGACGGGACTCGAACCCGGACCCTGGCGGTGTGAAGCGAACGTGCTAACGACTAAGCCACCATGCCCTCCCATTCCGTGTTATTTCAGAGAAAATATCTTTTTAAAATAAACATATGAAATATATATATGTGTGTGTGTGTGTGTGTGTGTGTGTGTGTGTGTGTGTGTGTGTGTGTGTGTGTGTGTGTGTGTGTGTTGTCTGTGAGAAGGCTAGTGGTATTTAGACAGAAAGTGTGTGTCCGTGTGGCTAATGTGAGCGACTGAGTGCATTAATGTTGGAGCACGTTGCATACAGGGACTGAGAGTGGTGTGTGTTGACAGTTTGACAGCTAATCGATATATTGCACTCAGGAATCACTCCAAGCCTGGTTGTGTGGCCCGCTGTCTGCCAAGCAACCATGGCAACACCTATTTGTTCGCCTAATAGCTTTTGTCCCCAAACAGCCGTGCATGCATGGCAGTGATCCACATATAGACCTTACGGGATAGGGGAGCAGCTGCGGTGTATATGTGTGTCCATATGTGTGTGTGTGTGTGTGTGTGTGTGTGTGCGCATGTTCATTTTCTTTCTTCATATTATTATAATAATAATTTTTATTATGTCCTTGACTTTGTTTCCATCCTTCTATAACTGAGAATAAGTGCTAATGCAATGTACTATAGTACGCTGGGTATCCGTATTCATCATTCTTATTTACCCCATTTGGCTGAAGCTTTTAATTCAGAGCGTCTAACACTTGAGACAAGAGACAACCAATCATGGTTAAGGACCTCGCTCAAGGGCCCAACAGTGGCAGCCTGGTTGTGCTGGGATTTGAACACAGAATGGAAGTTGCCAGGTTTTTCACGAGTAGTGTCAGAAGACAAGGACTTCCAAAAGCAGCGCCGCAATCCCCTCGAAAAACCACCGCGCCTCTATTTTCCATCGAGTTTTACTCCATAAATGTTGTCCTGATGATAATAATCATCCCAAATCGGCTTACATTTGAAAGTACGCTTCTGAGCCACATTATGCAACTACTTACATAATAGCACTGGATGGAGCCCGTCTTTTCAGTTTAGCATTTTATAAGACCTTGATCATTGCTTGTGCCTGCTGTTTAATATTAGCTGTATGGATTGTAGCAGCTCACTGCTATGTGGAGCTGAATACAGATACACAGACTCAATGCTTGTGGTCTGACGTGAGCTTTATTCTTTTCTGTGTTGAATAGAGAGGGAGTGTGCAACTAGGAGAAGGAGTTGGATAGCTTAACTCCCAGGTCTGAGCATTGGTGTTGGTGTTGGGTGTTTTCATTCCCTTGAGGTTGGGGGGGTCTGCAGAGGAATCAGTGAGATATCCGTATTAGTGAAGATATCCGTATCCTTCCTGAACTGGTGCTATGGCCATCTTCTCAAAGATCATTATTTGCTGCCCGCCGTGTCTTGTTTCTCTGCCTATCCCCCCCCCATTGATTTGATGGCTTCCCACAACACTGGTGCTATACGTTCAGCACCATGCCCCATCACTTGGAGAAGCCTTTCCTTTAGTGGGTGTGAGCTGAAGTGCGCACAAATTTCTACTAGTAATAAGATAAGTGGCTTGAATATGCAAAATTCTTGAATTCAATTGCAAGGCTATGAAACAAAGACACCCAAATAACAAATCCAAATCGTAAGCATGAGCGAAAGCAGCAACCAATAAAGACAAATGTGAGAAAAAGATTACTGTGAAATTTAGACTTGCATGGAAGAGCTAATCAGAGATGACATGAAACTTATTTTCATGTCTTATGGTGTGAGCATGCAGTGGCTGATGGACCATAATCCTGACAAATAGCCGACTCAAATAGCCAGTGTAAATCTAAGTATGAATAGTATGGAAAATAGAATGTAGTAAAGTCTGACATAGATACATTAAACTGACATTACAATTAATTCAGTTCCCAAATGAAGCCTATATTATGTACAACAATGGTCTTTAACCGAAAGTCAGACTGCTAAAGGTAGCATCTATCTTGCATGGCCAACAATGTAAACTATAATAAATCCTCACTGCATTTGTGTATCTGAACATATACGCAAAATCAGTCTTTTTGAAAATATTACTGTAGCTACAATAGCACGTAAAATGTTATGTGAACTAGTTACACGAATGCCATAGTCTTTAAATCTCTGGGTTATTTAGGGTTCAAGCAGCAGGATTGCCAACCTGCCATTCTTGGTCCTTTGAGTGAGGACTTTAATGCTGTGTACTCCAGGAGTGCTGTATCATGAATGACCCCAGCTTTCTAACACCGCTGCCATATGTGAAGGAAAAAACTTCACTTCTGCTTTGAATTATATGTGACAAGGAAAAAGCAGCTTTGTGAAGGTTTTTTTCCCCTTCCTGAACTATGTACAGGAACATCAGAACAGATTTATTTCACCATAGAGCAAAAGTATACATCCATTGATCCATTCAGTGCATTCCAGAACTACATGTATCTCATCCCGAAATGCTATATAACCTAAAGTCTATTTCTAATGGAAATTCTTTAACATCATTTAAAATCATCTTAATCATTCTTTAAACTTCCTAAAAGTGGAAAGGAAATAGTCTCCATTTTGCATGCAACTATTAAATAGATATTGTTTATTTGATTTACATAGTCTGACCAGAATTCATCACCTTATTTGTTATTTCAACTAATATTTTTTTGTGGTTTTTAAAAACACTTTTCTTTGATTATGATTTGTATCATACATATCCAATATGGACACTGATAAAATGATGAAGTGTGTTTGAATTATTCTATTAAAATGTAAATCGAAATGTAAAAAGAATGAACAAATTGACCATGTTTAAGAATTAACTACACAAAAAAAAAAAGAAAAAAGAAGATTATAAATAGGAATAATTCATTACAGGTCTCGGAGTAACCCTGGAGAACATGACATACAAAACCTTATTTTGTATTCCCTTATTTTACATTTACCCAGTTTGTAAAGACCAAACTGCAACAACACTCCCCCTAATTAACTACAACTCAAACTGCTCAGTCTCAAAAGTTGGCATTAGAATTAATGGCTGAATATTTTCAGCAGTTGTCCTGCTTATTACCAGAACATGATGCATAATAATGCAGCAAGTGGGGCATGTAAAGTGGTAGTTGTTGCCAGAAAGAGCACTCGTTGGTCTCTGTCGAGGATGTTCCGGAAACCCTTCTTTAAGCTTCCAACCATTCCACCCTGACGGCCCAGAACCATGAAGAGGTGGACAACTTGCTATTTCAGGTTCTGTTGCATCAGGCGTGAGTTTTACAATGGTTGCTTTCGTGCACACACTAACTCTGTATTGCTGTATAATATTTAGGAATGTATAGCAAACTATGCCTTATTATTAATATAAGTAGTAGTAGTGTAGTAATAATATTATGTGGTACTCCATCACCGTGACTGTCCTTCAACAAGTGTTAATGAGTTATAATCTGTAATTAAACAGGCCTGCTTTCTGGAGAGATCATCTTACCCCGCCTCTCTGAGTGATGAGGCTGGATAAATTGCAGGGACATCACATAAACATCTCATTAGAGAGCCAGAATAGCAGAGCCTTTATTTGTTCAGCACAGTGGAATACCAGTTTGTTTGGAAGCTGGGGTCAGAGCGCAGGGTCAGCCATGATACGGCTTGTCTCTCTCCTCTTTGCTCTGTCCCCGCCTCCTCTCTCCCTTCTTCCCTCTCTCCCCTGCTCTTCTCAGAGCGTGACCCTGAGGACAGAGGGTGAAGGGCCTTGCTAAAAGACCCAAGAGTGGCAGCTTGGCAATACAGGGACTCGAACCCCCCGACCTTCTGATGAATAGCGCAGCACCTTAACCACTGAACTACAGCAGTCCTTATTTCCTGTTGGTTGTGATGAAATGGTCGAGAAATGGTTTTAGTTGGAAGACTAGTGATAGAGCACTGTAATTAAATCCAACCTCATCATTTCTTTTACCACATTTGGCTGATCCTTTTATCTAATGCAGCTTACGCTTGAGCTGAGATACAATGTGCAGGGATTTGAAAAGCAGATGATGTATTGCTTTACATCCATATCTTGCTAGGGCCGATTATTTTAGCTATCAGACATTCGAACTATTATTCTGTCGATTATTCGAGCAAGTGGATTAAAGAGCAATGCTAAATAAGAGAGAGAAAATAAGACAGGTCTCTTAAAATGAACAAGTCATTTGTTTTTCTTTTTGGAAAAATCTGCATTTTAGTTAAATGGACTATACGAATCATCAGGGCACATTCATTTGCCTCGATTCATTTTTTTTTATTGAATTACTCGAAGAATTGTTACAGCCTTATATATTTATATATACTTTTTGGGTGTAGAAATTTCAGAGACAAGAATATGCATGGATGCATTTAAGCCGTCAAAAATATGAGGTTAGAATGCTGTCAGATGTAAGATAAAGAACACTATCTTAAGTGAAGTATACTGAATTATGCAAGTGCATATTCCTCTCTCCAATAGAGGAATAAACAATGCTAAAGCCGCTGCCTCAGTTTACATCATGAATCATGAGGCAAAAAAAAATGACAGCAGTTTGATCTTTCACCTGAAATTAGGCCAAGTTAAGAGGAGGGAGCATAAAATGTGATTTCGTGAAAGTGTAGGCCACTGTGTGAGTGTGAGGTGGGTGCGAAAATCTAAAGTGACTTAATGAACATTAATGGATTAAGATGCTTCGGTAAACACTGCTTGAAATTAAGAATAATTATTAGCATTGGGTTTATTAAAAATAAAAAATAATGAGGTCATCAGCACTACTGCGAATGTTTGTCTAGTTACACTATATGCAAGTGCCGTCCCGGTGTTCATATCGCCTTATGCACCAATATTTAACAGACGCGATGACAGTTATGTGTATGTGAATTATAGAACAGTATTTTTACTGCAGAATAACAGTACCATAACATATTTGGTTATCAGGAGGAGCACAATATTCAGAAATATGAACTGAAGCATTATTGTGTGTATACATATACACTCACACACACACACACACACAAACCTCATGTCCGGTTTGAAGCATGTATTTTCAAGGCTGCATGGTGTCATACTATTTCTATACATTTTCAATAGGATTCAGAACAGGGCTCATACTAGACCACTTCAGTATAGTCCAGTGTTTTGTTTGTAGCTATTTTTGCGTTGCTTTAGCTATATATAATGGCTCATTATCAGTACATTTGCGGTGCAATTTCAGTACATTTTGCTTGACAGTTTTGAGATTGTAATGTGCCCTGAATATATCCAAGGCTCCTCATGTAAGATGCAGCAAAGCAGTTCTGAAATATAATAAAGCCTCCTTCATGTTCCTCAATAGGTATCGTGCCCTTTTCTTCTTCTTCCACAGTGTATGTGCCTGGCCAAATAGCTTCAGTCTCTCCAGATGCATTGCTGCTTGTTGATATACATTGATATATCAAGTCTACAATATACAGTTTAGCATCATTGCTAAATAAAGTTTCGCTCTTCTCGTATGCGAGGAAATTGCACACACATTCCTCACATGCTTATCCATAACGTTTAGGAACGACCTTGGGTTTGTTTATGGTAACCTAATCATTTCAACCCTACAGGATTCCCCCAAACATCAGGGACATTGTCTACTGCACAGGTGTCTCGCTAATGGACGAAGATGTCTGGGAGTTTATCTGGATGAAGTTCCACTCCTCCATGGCCATCTCTGAGAAGAAAGTTCTGTTGGAGGCCCTAACCTGCAGTGACAACACATACCTACTCAACAGGTCAGATCGTTTATGACCAGTAGCTCAGGAATATGAAGATTTAACGTAGCTATGTGGACAACAGACAGGATGCCAGCATTTAAATGCTTTATTGATATCTGTTTTACAAGGGAGACTCTTTTGCATTGAACACAGTGCCATGGATATAGTTAATGCGATAAAGTTATAGTAGATCAGTGCTCCTGAGTGATCACAGAACAGCCTACACCAAGATGTATTACATGCACTGTGTTATCACTAGGGTTGGGTATCATTTAAATTTTATCGATTCCAATTCCCCTTAATGATCCCAATTCTAATCGATTCCCAGTTTCGATTCCAGACGGTGAACCAACTGCAGATGCTTAGTCATGTTGGCTGTGACACCTTGCTTGCAACATATTCGTTTATTACAATAATTACACTTAAATAATTAATTATTTTTTGTCTTTTGTCTTCTTTACAAAGAGTAGCCACGTCTTTGCGCCTATTCCGCGATCCATCTTGTAAACTGAGGGTTAGATTAACATATAAGGTCCTGGCAGATTGCACCCAGGAATCAATAAGAGGAATTTAAATAAAAATATATAATAACAAGTATAATAACAACGTCATAACAAGTATCGGATTCTTAATCCTAAATATCCAATTCCACAATTGGAATCGATTGTCGATTCCCAACCCTATTCATCACTGGCCCAACACTTTGATATAATAGTGAACCTTAAACCATTTGCTCAGAAAGAACAAATATTTACCCAATATTTATGTGTTGTTCTCAGACTTTTTTATCATCAAAGAAAACTGTTTAAAAGACTTTTTAGATTAGTTCATTTAATAAATGTGGGCAAATTGGTAGTAAAAACCAACATACAAATGCATGCCTGATTTTTGTAATCAGGTGTGCATTAGCAATGAAAAGCAATTCTAATTAGTAAGACAGCACGGTATTAAATAGAGTGTACTATTCATAACTGCAAGTGTTAGAAAGTATTGAAAGGAAAATGTCAACTAGCTCAAGTCAAATTATAAAGTATATCGCAACCGTATTTGATTCAGTGTTAGCGTATGTCATATGAGCATTATCAGCTCTAATAATAGCACTTATTATCTGAATGATCTGACAGGAAGGAACCAGGACGGTTTGGTCTGCACATTTAATTCCCACATTGAGCCCAGTTCTGTGTTTTTATTTATTTATTTATTTTTGTGGAGATTTTAAGAATAGTTAAAAATGAGTTCTGTGCTATCAAATTCTATTTCATTCACTTTCATTAATAAAACTAAAAAGTCACACTAATACCATTTACTTGACTTAATTTTTTTTTTTAATTGGTAGGATTTTATTTTGAATGGTTAGGAAAGTTTCCATGCTTAACGAATTTCAAAACAACATTAAATGTACACTATGCATAGGCAATAAACTTGGAATTAATATTGAAGGCTGTGTAGGTCAGGGGAGAATAATCCCACATCTGAAAAAAAACAATACATTCAACTAGACATGAGACATTCCCTGAAGAAAATGTGAGTGATGCTTGCTGATGCAAACCTCGGCTCCGGGCGCGATCCCTTAGAGCCTGGTCCATTTACTATTTTGGCCGTTATCAAATTACCCAGCGTCGGTCAAACTCCGGCCGAACAGTGGAGCATCAAAATGTTCCCCATTCATCCCTATAGGCTGGAACATTGCAGAATTCCCAGATTTCTGAGTGGGTCTGGGGTTCGACAGGCATATGTTCTCGACCGACTCCATCTCATCAACGAGTGGATGTGTCAAATGTGCATGTCGGGGAACACGGGCCGAACAGAGGAGTGTCAAATTTCCCTATTCATTCTATATGGGGCCGGAATGCCGCAGATTTCCCGAAATTCCGAACGGGTGTGGGTATATGATTGTGATCCACTCCACTCCACACTCCATACGCTCACAGACCGAGTTGTGAGGCATGAAAGTTTAGCCCCATTCTGAAGCTAGAGAGAGATTATAATAGTGATACTTTTGCATCACTAAAGATTATAATAGTGATGCTTTTGCAAGCATCACTAACAAAAACGTGGGCTTTGGTATTTTTTTCAAACAGACACACAATTAAAGTGAGGTCACTGGTTCAAACCCCACCACCACCATCAAGCTGCCACTAGTGGGCCCTTGAGCAAGGCCCTTAACCCTCAATTGCTCAGTTGTAAGTCGCTCTGGATAAGGGCGTCTACCAAATGCTGCAAATGTAAATGTAAAGTGAAAAATAAGACATTGCATGAAAGTTATTAGGTAATTTGTACTTCTTCGAAAAGAGAAAACTAGCATTTAGCATCTACACTATCTCACAATGTGGTGTGATTAATAAATTCCAAAGTAGAAAAAAATACCTTTCATCCAACAAGGTCAGATCCCCCTGCCATGGCACAGACGTCCTCACCGCTTGAAAGCATTCACATGTCAGAGCTGATATTCACATATATCCAATACATTTTTTTACGATGTAAGAGATATAAGAATTTCCATTTACTTTATGTACAAGAATCCATCAGATGAGGCATAATCTCTCGCTAGTTATCAAAGCAAGTAGACCGATATAGAATGGAAAGTGTTGCCGTGTGTAATAATGGAGAAATTCAGCCAACCATATGGCCATGTTGTATTGCAGTTCACACAGAACAGCCATATGACACTAATCTACTTCACAAATCATTCTAGATTGTAATGTGAATGTGTGAGCCTTCCAGTGTGGAAGAAGAAAAACAGAAGGAGTGATGATTGTCAGCGATTCTCCCAGTTGTTAGCGCTGAATAAAAGATTCTCGGGCCTGTAAACCACATTTTCACTTCTCCTACACAGTAACACTAAAAATACACGTTGGCATGTATATGCCAAATTGGCAAAGGCTGATATATGAACATAAACAGTGCCTCCAGAAATTGATTAAAAAAACAGTGAGAGAAAGAATGTGGTTAAGGAATGTCTAATAAAAAGAAATAGTGTATGCTATTTCCATTTGAAAAATAAGTAAGCAAGTAAATAGTGTGGAGGAATAATTTGCATGTGGCGTCTGATTAATTGTCTGTGTTGTGGGTGATTTAGAATGAATAATTGCGTAAATGAAAGTAGGGAGGAATATTAAATATGTTTTAATTGTTCTCAATAGCTGTGGCAGGTGCGGTTCTCAAAAGAAACACTTCTGAACAATTAGCTGCATGCTGTTGGACCATCTTACTTCCCACTTTATGCACAGAGCATCTCTAACTTTATGACCAGTGACAGGGGCCGTGAGAAACGCCGATTATGTTCACGGCACCTGTTAGTGGGTGTCAGGGAGTGAATCTAAATACTGATTTTGACAAGGAATGCATGTGTGTTTGTGTGTGTGTGTGTATATATATATATATATATATATATATATATATATATATATATATATATATATATATATATATACACTATGTATATAGTATACATATGTATTAACATCACTGATTAATGCGCCATTAGTGTAGAGTGCATTACTATGTGAGTGATCTGCTCCTTCATTTTTCATTCTGGACAAATAAAAAACCCAAATGAATAAAGTCCGTGTCCTTCCCAGATAATTCCAGTATTGACCTTTCCTCAGACGTGCATCACACTTGTAATGTTAGGATGGAATATAAAAGAGGAGATCGATGTGTTTTATTATCAACAAACACACAGCAACGTGCCTCCACTCACACTTCCTAAATTTCCCCCGAATTACACCTACTAGCTGTGCATTCACAACAGGTATGTTCTCCTCACTATATTACTGTATATTACTGTGTGGAACCTAAACGCATCACCAGTTTATATGGAAAGCAATCAAAACCGGAACATAATTCTTAAAGGAGCCAGGTACCATATTTAACAATTAAAACATGACAGAGAAATTAATTTAAAAAATAATGAATTAACAACCAATTAATATTAAAAGAATAATTCAGCTAGGGTGAATACATACAGATGTACGCAGCCCTGGTGTGTGGCAGGAATGCTCTTTAGCCCTCTGAAGAGAGTCATTTTTTTTTACTACAACCATTCCATCTAAATAGAGTGGTTATGCAGCATCCTTAAATCTGTATAGCCAAACTCTATATCAACAATTTAAGTGGACCCTGAACCATAGGCAGTAACACAATTAAAAAGATTAACCTGAGGTTCAGAAGAAAGGTTACTCTTCCCCTTATTCTCTTAGGCAGTCGATTTAAGAGAGTAATTATAATCTGCAAAAAGATCTCCCTTGCCCCGGATCATGGATGCTTTAAAAAAATAATAAAAAAGCAATATAATTCATAAAAAATCATATAATGCCATTAAAACCTGCTATTTTAATGTTCACTTCTAAGGAATTTATGTACAATATGGTTTCATACTAAGAAAATAAATGATAAAAAATTTAAAAAAAATAAAAAAAAAATGAAATTTTGTTTGCTCTCCTTTTTTCCAGACTTCTCAATTTGTCTCTAAGCTCAGATTTGGTTCCAGATCAAGATGTAATCGACATCATCATCCACGTTGGTCGCAACCCACATGGTAGGCGTTTGGCATGGAGGTACTTCAGAGAAAAGTGGGACATATTAAACTCTAGGTATGCTTCTCAAGATGTATTTTTCACACACACACACACACACACACACACACACACACACACACACACACACACACACACACACACACACACACACACACACACACATATATATATGAATATTCAGTATGGAGCTATATAAATGAAATGTACTATATGTCCTGTATATTGGTGATATTTCTGCATAATCATTATTATCCTTTTGAGCAGGTATGGTGAGGCTTTATTTATGAACTCTAAACTGATCAGCGGTGTGACGGAGTTTCTCAACAGAGAAAGTGAACTAAATGAGGTAAGTTGGCCTGAAGATACGATTACACCTTCATCACTATGGCTGCCAGAACCAGAAGCCGTGCCTTATTTTACATTTACATTGATGGCATTTAACAGACGCCCCTATTCCGAGCGAGGTACAAAAGTGCTTTGAAGACTCTATCAATGAATTAATCAACACTGGTATAATAAATTGCAGACTTGGGATGCCATCAGCATAAAACCCTGTTGGGAGGAATTCTAGCGAAAGGCATAAACATAAAGTGAGGAAATGACTTTTAAAGTGTGTATGGAAGAGGTAGGACTTTGGAAAATGGGCAGTGACTCAGCTGTTCAGACAGACAGACAGATAGATAGACAGACAGACAAATAGGCAGACAAATAGGTTAAAGATAGATAGACAGACAGACAGATAAACAAATAGATAGATAGATAGATAGATAGATAGATAGATAGATAGATAGATAGATAGATAGATAGATAGATAGATAGATAGATAGATAGATAGATAGATAGATAGATAGATAGATAGATAGATAGATAGATAGATAGATAGATAGATAGATAGATAGGCAGGCAGGCAGGCAGGCAGGCAGACTGACAGACACAAATAGGCAGACAAATAGGTTAAAGATAGATAGACAGACAGACAGACAAATAGATAAATAGATAGATAGATAGATAGATAGATAGATAGATAGATAGATAGATAGATAGATAGATAGATAGATAGATAGATAGATAGATAGATAGATAGATAGATAGATAGATAGATAGATAGATAGATAGATAGATAGATAGATAGATAGATAGATAGATAGATAGATAGATAGATGGAAACACTGTTTGAGTAACAGGTAAAGAATATGGTATGGTTAAACAAAAAGATGAAAAACCTGACGCATTTAACATGAAGTAGTTGATTTACACTTTTTTATTGACTACAGTAAATGCAAATGAGCAAATACACATGTATAAGTGAGACCATAGAGGATAGTATTAATCACATGAAACAACAAATGCGTGAAATGTGTCACTGTGAATGTTGGGTGGAAAAAAACAGCCTCAGTGTCAAAAAACAGCACAATTACGACAAATGATTAATTCTCCTGTTAAAACATTATACAGAAAAATGTAATTTGGTAATAAGGAAATATAACAAACCTTTAATACAGAAAAATGTATGTTAATTATATTTAAATTAATCCAAATAAAATAATCCAATTAATCACCCTGATTACCTGAAAACCGCACATGGTTTGTGGTATGTATGCAACGACTGAAGACGGGACTTTTCAAAAATGAAATATTTGCAGAAGCGCCACTCAAAGCGAGCACGGCTACATCACGGCAACGCGGCTCAAGTAACTGCGAAGCCATTCAAAATGATGATAACAAAGAAAAGCTTCTATGGCCAGTGGATATCTGTGATGGAAGATCAAAGCTTGGAACATTTGTATCCCCAAGCTTTGCATCTGCAGCTCTACTTCAACAACAAACCCATGTAGAAATAATAAAAAATATATATTGTAATAATACAAACACAACCCATATAAACCTGAGCATTGGTTATGCTGTATGGAGATTTACATGTTCTCCGTCTGTCCTTCAGGGTAACTTTTACCCGAGGAGAATTACCAGATCTAATGCATCTCTGCCCAAGCTCAAAGGGTTACTGAATATAAACGAATGATAACACTACAAGGCCAAGGATTATAAGGATTACAAGGATTATAAAAAAAAAAAAAAAAAAAAAAAAAAAAAAAAAAAAAAAAAAAAAAGGCCATGGTCAGTTATTAAATGTAACCTAAAATAATGTACCTAATGTGCCTTACTTTAGTGTATTTAAAGAATATCAGTAGGAATGTGTTAATAGAGTCATACAATATATGTCTCAACGTTTGTCTAAACACTGGCCATTATAATAACCATTTACATAGATTGTCTATTTTGTATGATGTAACATCAGAGTTTTAATTAGTTTTTTGATTTGTTTAGCACTTTTAACAAAAGCAGCTTTTACACAGATGATGCAAGAATAAATAACTTTGATCCTTATAATTGTCAGTTTGTCCCTAATGAGTGAATAAGTGATGACTATGGGATGAAAAACCTTCCTGAGAAGGCATAAAGAAGAAATTTATTTCTTCTTTATGAGAAGAATTTTTGAGAGACAACCTCATTTTGGTGCCACTTTATGTCCATTTATTACATTAAATCGTTAAGGTTTGCAGTGATAAATGATTAAATACGACTTGTGGTCGTGAGCCGCTGTAGCGGACTATTGACTACCTGCAGAGCCATGGAAGTATAGAGAAGCTTTTGTGGATGAAATACTTCCATGGCTCTGCAGGGTGTTGACGCGAAACCATCCAAACTTCTGCGTATAAATGTGTTTTCAGCCGAGGCTTAAATTATCCAGTCCTAAACTCTAATTGGAAGGCTGATCTATATTGGGACTTTGTCAATGGAACTAAGAAACCAGTTCCAGCAGCTGTGTGAATGGTGTCACAATGGTTAGAGTGGAAGAATTTGGAGGGACGGAATTTCAGTGGCTGTCTAAACCTTCTTACCCAACACCAGACCTCAGTAATGCCTTGTAACTGAATGATCCACCACAGCTATGCTTCCTAAAAGAGTGCAGCTTATTATAGCAGCAAAGGGTGGAATGTTCAACAGGCACATGTGAGTGTTTGGATAGGAGTCGTCGTACATTCCACTGAAGCTAAGCAGGGTTGAGCTCTGGTTAATACTTGGATGGATGACCTCTGGGGAAAACTAGGTTGCTGCTGGAAGAAGTGTTAATGAGGCCACATTCTCTGTGGTCATTAAAAATCCCAGGATGTCTTTCGAAAAAGAGTAGAGGCGTGTCCTTGGCATCCTGTCCAAATTCACCCCATGGCTTCTGACCATTACGGATTCCTAACCATCCACCATATCTACTGACTGGCTTCATCATTCTGTCTCCTCTCTACCCGTAAGCCGGTGTGTGGTGGATGATTCTAGTTATTATGGTCATAAAGTCATTCTCCCCCCCCCACTTTGTTTCCTTCTCCACAGCTGAAGGATTTTATTCATATGAGCAATGGAGGAGCGGTCTCAGCATTCACCCGAGCCTTGGAGATCGTCAAGGCCAACGTCAAATGGCACAGTCTTTACAAGGAGCAGTTCTTCCAGTGGCTGAGGAAATCACCCAACGACTAACACTCCACCATGTTCATTATCTGTTAGCATGGAGTTTCTATCAAACATTTATAGACCATTAGCCATGGGAAAAGATAAAAGAACAATAAAAAAATATATATCATTTTTTTTTGGACCCTTGATAATCGTTGTTTTTCCTGATAGAGAAAAGACAAGGCAGTCGTGGATGTGAACTTGGAATGTGTGTTTGCGACAAACAGAATCACTGTTAATTATTGCCTGACGGTGTATATCTCAAGTGACATTCCTGTCGATTTCTTTTTTTTTCTTCTTCTTCTTCATTTCTGAATATTCCTCAGATCATTCTTGTTTCATGCATGAATACAATTTCCTCCCTCTAATGATCCGATCCGCGTTACACCTTGAGTTAAACCCGAGTCCTCGGACGCTTCAGTCGAAATTTCAGAATGTTTGTGGACTGCAAAATTGATTCTAATCTGAATGTAGATAAGCACAAAATCAGCCAACCTGACAATCAGTGGTTTTAAACTAAAACGCTTCAACAAAAGGTGTGCGCGCCGTTTCTTCAAGCCATAGTACAGAAGAACAGAAGAGATCTGGACAGTACTCCTTTTTTTGGTGTATGGAATGACGTGTGTGTGTGTCTCGGACGTATTGTATGTTAGTACTTGTTTTCTTTTTACACAAGGCCTCGCTTTGTATCTAATGTAAATGTGAAATGGAAAGTAATCACTGTGTCAATATGTTCTCATATATATATATATATATAATATATATATATATATATATATATATATATATATATATATATATATATATATATAATAGGCTTTTTATTGGACTATTAGTAGAAATATGCTACAAATATAAAGTTGGCCAAAATCCCTGATTATTGCTCACTGGAAAATCACATCCATGCATATGTTTATGATGAGTTGCATTTACAATTAAAATATCATTTGTTTTAAGCAGAGGATACAAGCTCAAGCGGAATTTGAATATATAACGTGTTGCCAGTGTATCAGTTAAATGTATTAAATAGGTGCACAACTGGAAATGTATGTTTCCTTGAATAGAGGCCGTTCGTGGCTTTATGCATTTTGTCCTCCTTCTTGTTCATGAATGTTAAAACACACCAGTACAGTATGTACCGTATATAACACGGAGGGTCCGCAAAGCCGTGCCACTGATCTGCTCAGTGATAATATGGGTTTAAAAGGAGTAACATTGATGTTTAAACAGCTAAATGTTTCTGGATGGATTAAAATAATCCACCAGATAAACCACGGAAACAAATAAAGGATTTTAGTTGATTCTAATATTTAAAAATTGGCTTCTCAAAGCTTTACGTTTGTACAGAAGGTGTTTAGGAATTTATTTCCGTGAAGAATTTGCAAGTCAGTCACATGCAGTCGACATGCTGTACACAAGAAATGATGCGGCATAGCACTGACTGTTTTCCTAAAAATAAATAGATAATAAATAAATAGATAAAAAAACTTTTTTTAACAGCAGTGTTCCTAAAGACAAAGACAATCAGGCTATCTATCGTAGTCTGAATAAGGTGTTGGACATTAAGAGACATAACAACTAATATTGTAGATAAAACCCACATTTTTGGTCCGATAACAAATATTATTGTGAAACACAGCTGCACAAGCCATTGCATTTTTAGTGCCGGACCCGTGCCCCAATAATGCAGTGGGTTGTGTTCTGAAAAACATTCACCACATATGTAGGTAGTTTAAAGATGATCAGACAAAGGATTGTGAGACACAGTAAATACTATATTTTAAATAAGGCACAATGAAAATATACATATTCTTCATATAATCTTTTATTTGTTTTTCAGACTGCTTAACCTGATGACTCGGTGATCAACTTTGCAATCCAAGTCAGATTCACGCCAGTGTTAAGGTTTTCAATAGAAGGAGGAATATGCTAAATACATGTCTTAATCAGTATTCTATAGGTGTATTAACTTTAAAGGGAAAAAAAATTAATTAAATAAAATAACACCAAAACAGGATTACTGTATAAAGTGCTTTGCAGCTTTGTCAGTCCTTCATTTTTGCTGTAGCCTGCAGCTTTCACTTGCAGTGGCCTTGAAAAGTGTATTTCATTAATGCATGTAGAGTTTGTTAACATTGTCGTGCACAAAGCAAGTAAAATCAGAATGTAGCTGTAGATCAGTGTTGGGGAGGCTAGTTACATGTACGTAATTTAATTACAAAATAAATGTAACAGTAATTCCTTACAGTTACTGAGAAAATACTGTAATTAAATTACCGTTTACAAATAGGGTTCCATCTGAACAATTTCAAGTAAAATCAGGTATTTAGGCGACGGCATGATTTTCAACTGACACGTTGATTTGGATGATGACAAATGATGACAGATTTTTTTTGAGGGTTTTTTTTCTTAAGATGTTAACTTAAAGTGCCACCTAGTGGACAAATGAAAGTAATCAAAAAGTAATCAAATGTAATCAGTTCCTTTACTTTTATAAAGTCATTGAAAAGTTATACTACTTATTATATTTTGTTATCTGTAATTACATTTCCCAACACTGCTAACTATTTATAACAAGAAGCCTGTTATGAAGGTTAGTTTAGAAACCACACACACACACCTACTCTCACATATAAATCCTGTTTTCATCCTTTTTTTGCCAACACTGGTCGAGTGCTTTACTATTTTTAATGTGTTTTTTTTAGAGGCAGAGACACAAGCAGCAGCAGCAGTTACTTTCCATCTAGCACACAATCAACAATCCAACATAGACTCTGCAGCTCTACACAAATAATTCACATACAAATATCCTAAGACGGAGTAAAGAAAGACTGTATCCTTTTTCTTTTAGAAAACCAAGTTTTTTGGGCTCAATAGAGATTTTAAGATGTTCAATACACTTGTTTTCTTGCCATTGCCATCGTGTGGCCTTTACCTCAGATTGGGAAGGTTGTGTAAGAAGGAAATGGAAGTGGAATCTCAGTGGATATGATATTCTGATGGGAAGTCCTTGGTCCTTGATCCTCTATTGCTCAGATGTATAACCAAGTGTCTGCAAAATGCCATAAATAAAATGTAGATGTATAAAAGTTACCCCCACAAAATCCTGATTCTTCACCTTCCGTCCTTGATTTATTGATTTCTCACTTTCAAAGTGCAGACCTGGCTAAAATTATTATTATTATTATTATTATTATTATTATTATTATTATTATTATTATTTATTTGCTCCTTCTTGCCAACGCTTCCCAATAGCTTGACCAAGCTTTTATTTACAATTCAAAATTGTTCTGCATAATCCACAAGCCAGAAAATATACTCCTATTTAATTGTTGTGTTTATTTTCATATTAGATCACCATTCCATCAGAATAATGCATTCATATATGGTTATATGCCATGATACCCTGAAATTATGTAAATAAATATTTACAGCATTTGGCAGACGCTCTTATGCAGAGTGACTTACAACTGAGCTCAAGGGCAGACTAGTGGGAGCTTGGTGGTGAACCGGCGATCTTCCAGTCCAGAGCAAAATGCCTTAACCACTGAGCTCCCACCTCTGTGGAAAGACGTTTATTAAACCTAAAATAATGTGATGGCTGGCGAGGGTGTCGCACTGAACGAAACTGAGAAATATTTGTCTCCTGATCCTTTACAAGAGAAGACCTGTCCAGGGATTGCTAGCACATCACACGGAGTCACAGGTGGTTCACCAACTGGTGATTGTGCTAGCCAAAACATCTCATCTTCAATAACAATACCAGTGATCTCGCACACTTTGAGGTGATGACTCGCTTCCAACTCTAAAAGGTCAGCGCCGAGTTTCCATTTTACTTCAGTTGCAACAAATGTGTGGCCCTTCTCCTCATTCTCCTCTGACTACTACAACACAACGCTTCGTACACTCATTGCGTACAAAATGACATTCAAAACATTGAACACTAGCTCTGTTTTTAATTCATTTGTCTAAAATTCATCCCCTTACACAGTAATACAGCACTCCCAGCATTCCTGTCACTTCTGGATTGTGTCCTGGAAGCTTTTTTTGTCAAGTACCTACTGTGATTTGTGCCGGATCTCGACAATGGTGTCGAAACAGGGGCCAAATGATCATGTGGATTGTTGATTATCATTGTATACAAGTTGCCGAATGGTTTCGACATTTTTTTAAGGCGTTGAGCAAATTGATGGTTTTCCTGATCTCATCGTCTTCCAGTGATGTTCTACCACTCTGCGCTTACCACTCAAAACACCTTAAATGAGTAATTACACGCCATCGCTGTATGTCAAGCATATGTGTGTGGCAGATTTTCCCAGAATCATGCAGCATTTCATTTGCTGTTTGTTGTAAATTGTTGTTAACACACACGATCGCACCCGTTAGCATCATGAGGCTCAAAACTTTTTGATACCACCATGTACCAAGTACATACACGTCTGGCGTTTTATTAACTTCCTGCTAGCATCGGAGGTCTGTAAACATGCATTTTCCTTTATCTGTGAGGCAATATTATTGACTTTATGCATTCAGGATTTCTCAATGCTTCACAATTACAAAACACAGAGTATTGATTACATTCATTGTCCCACTATACTCATTATGGGATTTGGGTTTAGCTAAAAAATTAGTCTTTTTAGACAAGAACAAAGTTTCCATTTGGGTGTCTGTATACTCAAGTTCTGTAAAGAAGAGAATGGGGTATAGTCATGTGAGGTCATGGTCATGGGGTGATTTGTTTTGTATTGGGCAAAGAAAAACCTCTTCATGTAAATTTGGCATGCAATGCAATTACATATAGACTTAAAGTGTATTCATATCCCTTTTATAGACGGAATATATGTGACGTCCATTTGTTTGGCATTTTGTCTAGTATGTAATATATTTTGGTTTGAGATCAGAGAATATAGAAGATTACCTCATAAATGGACAGAAGCCAAATTACAAATGTCCCGAGCTCTAAAGTAGCTTTGATCAAGCGAACAAAGTGGTTAAGGTGTACAGATTGGAAGGTCAGGGGTTCGAGCCCCAACCTGCTACTCTGTTACAACCCTTAACCCTCTGTTACAACAAGTTGTGATATGCAAAAAAAAAAAAGAATTTCACTGTGATGTAATTTATATCTGACAAAGTTTATTCTATTCTATAAAAGTATTCTATAAAAGTTATATTCCATAACACAAAAAAATTGTTTACTTATTCAGAGAAAATGGCAAAACTAGGACCCTACGCTGCTATTTGATAAAATGAGATGGGTTTTCGACCCAGATATGTATCAGTTTTTCTTTATTTATGTGCAGTACTGCATGGAGTCCAGTCAGGGTTTGGCTCATCTTGTTTCCTCATCACAACCATTTTATTTACAAGAAAGCCAATAAGAAAAACAAGAACTACAGGAAACCATAGAAGAAAAAAAGGAAGTAAATGATCAAATCACCAGGATTAAGACATGTGGCTCAGTCGGTGTCTAAACCAAGACTAGATTCTAAGGTGTGTTTACTCGCTGTACAACCTGACACTTAAGTTCTCGCACAACATTAGCTTTAAGCGAGGAACAATAATTACCAACAATAATTAGGGTAAGTGGTAGCTCAGTTTCTAGTGTTCTGGTTTGCTGTTCTGGTTTAGGTTCAAGCCCTCTGCTTCCTTGGAGCAGATGAGCAAGGAGTATAACCATTTGTGCAGTAGGGGCGCTATAACATCTGTCCCAAGAATCACTAGGAAATGGAAAGAAAAAATGTCACTGTTTTCTAAAGTGCATGTGACATTTACATTTGGCAGAGGCTCTTATACAGACCTGTTGAGGATTAAAGGTCCAGAAGTGGCAGTTTGGTGTTGCCGGGCTTTGAGTCGGGATCTTTCAGCTTTAGCCGCTCAACTAACACCTCCATTTACACGCATAAAGTGACAAGTATACGGCACCTTTCTTTCTGTTTTTCTTTTCTTGACATTTTGATGGAACGGTGATATTTCCTTCTGAATTTTATTTCAACCACATATTACACCTCAGCAACAATGTTTTTAAAAAAGCTAAATAATAGTGCTGGTTTAAGTGCAAATTTAGAAACTCGAATAAAGAAGGCACAAGAAAATTGAGGCTAAAATCATTGAATAACATGGCAGGTTTAATTATTCATTCATTCATCAGGCTCTCTCTCTCGGGTCGCGGGGAACCTCAGGCGTGTTCGGGCATCAAGGCAGGACACACCCTGTATGGAATGTCAACTCATCACAGACACACATTCACAGAAGGTACCAATCAACCAAGCGTACATGTTTTAGGACCGGGGGGAAGTCGGAGAACCCGTAGGAAAAAAACCCTGAGGTACGGTGAGAACATGATGTAAACTCAACATACACATATCAAATCCCCGACCCTGGAGGTGTGAGGCGAATGTGATAATAACCACTAATCCACCATAATATATATATATATATATATATATATATATATATATATATATATATATATATATATAATATATAGACCTAAAGACTATAAACATTATCACAGCACCTTCTATCTTATTTCTGCTCGTCCTTAATACTAAATTATTCACCAGTCATGTCTATAGTCTATACATGCAAATTTTATATATTTCCTTTTGTTCTCTTTTCTTCTTCTTCTTTTCTTTTCTTTCTTTTCTTTGTTGAAGTTGACCTGCTCTACATTTTAGTGCTAGTTATACAGTATATCTCTGCATAACTACGTATGCAACCTGTACAGCTATGTATGGTTGAACCTAGCAACACTAAAATACGTTGTGTGTAAATCATTCACTGTATTTATTATTGTCATTTGTTTTTACAAG
The DNA here is from genome assembly GCA_030449085.1 of Kryptopterus vitreolus. NCBI lineage: Eukaryota > Metazoa > Chordata > Actinopteri > Siluriformes > Siluridae > Kryptopterus > Kryptopterus vitreolus. The sequence goes on along the minus strand of JACRUU010000008.1, from coordinate 11,131,398 downwards.
TCATGTAAACGGACATACTAGTAGAAATATTCTAGTAAAAAAAAATATATGGTCAAATATAATTGGACAAAAATTTACATCCAGTGTTACAGATATAGAATGAATAGAATAGAATAGAATTGTTCCTAATAGGTGATGGAAAAAATCCCTCTCCTGTAGTCTAAAAGGAATATTACCAGTCTGTCTTAGGAAAGCTCAGTGTTTATTTCCTTTTATGTACTAAACACAATACCTTGCCAGACTTTTAAATTATATTGTTTCATATTAACAAAAGCATTGTGCTTATCACACTGGCACATGCTCATGGATTGGTGTGTACTAAAAAAAATAAAAGGGTACAGTAAAAAGAAGACAGTTTATAATTGGACGTGAACAATAGACGTAGTTACATTTTATACATAAATCCTCTTAAGTAGTGGCAGGTAATTAAAATCTGCTAGAGCTCATGGGGGAAATATTCACTGACTTCTACAAGAAAATTGTTTTAGTTCCTTTTTTTTTGGTTCAGTGTCTTTAGTGTCTATTACAGATTTACCGGGCATTATTAGCTTATCTATTCGCTATTGTGTGTTTAACAAACTATGTTTGTTATTTACACCCCTGTTTAATGGACTAATCTTGAGACGATTTGCAATTCTTACTTAAATAAGTAGACAGTTACAGGATGGCGCAGAAGCTGATCTTTAATCAGGCAGTGAGTTTGTCAGAAATAATCAGATAAATAATTTGGTGTTTATATATATATATATATATATATATATATATATATATATATATATATATATATAAATTTTTTCCAGTCCTACTTGCTCTCTATAAATAAATAAAATGGGAGAAATGGTAGCGATCCTGAGGCCACACAAACCAGTGCTGATCCAAACTTCCTAATTATAACACTAATTAGTTTGGAATTACAACATTAACTGCATCCATATCCGGCTGCCAGAACACACACACACACACACACACACACACATACACACAGTGCTTGGATCTCAGGAATGATGAGAACCAGAACATGCAGCTGCACCACTAATTTTCCCTAATGTTCCAAAGATCCCACAATCATGACGTGTTATTCGGATGGTGAGTTCAAACCGAATGTATTAAAATGAGACTGTTTGCCATCACATCACTTTTAGCTCAAAATAGATTCACAAGCCCCATAAATGTGAATTATATATATTTTTTCTTTTATACTTTTACATACTTTATTTATCCCTTCAGGGAAATTCTTTTCTTTGCATATCCCAGCTTGTTTCTGGATGCCAAGGTCAGGGCGCAGGATCAGCCATGATACAGGACCACACAGGGTTTATGAACTTGCTAAAGGGTGGCAGCTTTGTGATCCCCGGGGCTCGAAACCCCTGACCTTCCTATCAGGGGCCCGGCACTTTAAACCGCTGAGCGACACCCTTCCGCATTATGTGCTCAAACTAAATATTCCTGCGTTTATTAGTTCCTGAACCCAGCGCAAAGCTGCACACTAAGCCCCTGGCTGAATCTGCAGCTCTGTAAAGTGCAGCTTCCTCTCTATGAAGCGTAAAAGAGATCTCCGGGGTCGGTAGAACGGCATTAATGCGGTGAATATAAGGGTTGTTATATGGCGAAAGTCCAAGCAATTTGTCCATTATGTAGATGAGCTTCATCATGACTGTTTAAAGCACAGAGGTAATTGCGTTTTTATCATCTGCCTTTAAAATCTACAGCATAATGAAAGCGAGTAATTAATGCACAAGGGCAACAGGATTTATTTGACCTCTGGGAAGATCCTGTGCTATGCGTTCTACTTTTCTCGTCCTGTCTCACTAAATAGTGTATTAAAAGCTCAATTGTCAGTGAGTTATTGGGTGAGGGCTGATAAACGGGAAAAAAAATCTTTCCCTTTTCTCCATTTTATTCTGAAATAATGTAGATATTGTATGAATGGTTAAGTGAGGACAGTCGAAAAGATCATTGGAGTCTCTCTGCTTTCTCTCTCCACCACACGCTGCGTCCAAACAGATAAATGCATTGTAGACGACCCCACACACCGCTCACACACACACACACACACACACACACACACACCTCACACACACACGCACACCTCACACACACTTCTTACACACACCCCTTACACCGTCAATCGGTCCTCACAACCAGACTGTGCAACAGGTTTTCTCCCTCAGGCTTCTCAACACACACACACACACACACACACACACACACACACAAAGTGAACTGGTACTGAACTCACATTTTCATACACACTTGCACACACACACACACAAAAACACACACACACTCAAATGGGTGCTGAATATAACTGAACTGGTACTGAACTCACACACACACACACATGCACTCAAATGTGTTTTACGGCTACAACATAGTTATGTGCGCACTTAATACAAAAAACGAGTTTTACTGTTTAACTCACAACTCACCTTTGTTGCTTTTTGCACACTATATAGTGCAGTTCACTATTTTGCACATTGTACTGTATAGAATATACAATATGTTTACTGGTCAGCACAATTTTGTGTTTTGTGTATTTGTTCTTCATGGTCTTGTTTCGTCTGTTTTGCATTCTTTTGTCTGGCACACTTTGCACATGATGCACATTATATGGCTTCCAGTCCTCAGATCTGTGTTCTGTTTTACGTAGCACCAAGTCTAGTCTGTCTCATTTCACTGTGTACTGCATAAGCTATGTATGTGTATATATATGTGTGTGTGTGTGTGTGTGTGTGTGTGTGTGTGTGTGTTTGTGTGTGTGTGTGTGGATGGGTGATGCTTGATTATTATTTGCTCAATCCCTGAGTAAACCCTAACCCTAACCCTAACCGAGTAAATATTTGCTCATTATCTCTGTAAAAGGTACTTTGGGAACAATGTCCGTTCTAAAATGCACTATACATGAAAACTCAAAGCCGTTGCCGTTCTAATTATTATATATATTATATTATATTTTTGATCGATTGACAGATAGATAGATAGATAGATCTGAAGCTGCTGGTACATATGTTCTTGTGTCTGCTTCGTGATGGAAGGAGATTATATAGTTTGTGAATGGGATGTGATGAGTTGTGATGATGTTGCACAGGCTGTAGTGAAAGTGCCCAATAATAGGCAGGTTGCGAGTGATGCATTGCCCACCCTGTTGGTAGGTGGGATATATGAGGCAGCAAGTGCACATTCTGTCCTCAAAGTTGACGTTTTAAAAGGCGGGAAAATGCGCCAGAGTGAGGATTTGAGGGATTTTAACAAAGGCCTAATTTTTAATTCGCTAGACTGTCGGGCCACAACATCTCCATAACTGCATCTCTAATGCGGTGGTCAGTATCTATCAAAAATGCCGCATGTCCGACTCCCGTCTATGTGCCAAGTATTTAAAGATGTCACATGACCCTGTGTCCGAGTTTTGCCGTTTTGCTTATTTTTTCGAGTTTCATATGTTCGCGACCTACTCCATCTCACCTATGAGTGAAATGTGCATTTCGGGCGAACACGGGATGAACATGCGGAGCATCAAATTTCCCCGTTCGTTCTCTTTGGGGCCGGAATGTCGTGGATTTACCAAAATTCCGAACATCTGTGTGGTTCGGGAGGTATATGATCGCGATCCACTCCGGACCCCATATGAGTGGATATGCCATATGTGCATGTGAGGCACGAAAATTTGGCCCCAGTCATTTTCTATGGGAAAAAATTCACGCTTTTTGGCTTCGGGTTCGGAATTCCGTGGGGCGATTCCTTATAAAAGTAATAGCACACCTCACACCATCGGGCCGCACAATATGAGGTATAATTCGTGAGGATCGGACAAAAATTGTGGGATTAGTTACGCACCGGAAATTTGCATGCACCACTAAAAAAGCTGATTTTTCATTATTTTGATATTGCCAGAAATGCGGAAACGGCTGTATAACACAATGTACACTTTTAAATATAAGATATACACATGCATACAGTATATGCTTTAAAAATTCAAGTTTACATCTAAAGAATGAGCCAGTGTTGACTGTTGTGGCCTGAGACGAGGAAGAGACCTTGAGAGGGAACCTGCTTCTCTTCTGAGTGGCATTTACTCCATTAGGTAAATGAAGCACATGCTGGATTGTTTTTAACCTCCCAACCTCTAGTTCTTCCACACCAGCTATATGTCCTACATTTGCATTTCCACACCAGCTACATTACCTGCATTTATTCCACTGGATTTACTTGCTCATGTCAGATTGAAAACACTGATGCACGTTGATTTGTGCCTCACTACTGTGGGCACTGCTGCATTCTCTACTAATGCTTGAACAGGCGCTGTTATAAATCAGATTACCAGGAAAGCATGCTTCAAGATTCTTCACACGAAGGCGCTGTAACAAACTTGCGCTTGATGTCAGCTCGCGGTCTCGCAGTCTTCAATGGACTGCTTTTAACGAAACAAGTTTCTTCCAGGGCTACTTAAACTAACACTTCTCCTATTAAAAAAAGATTGCTTTTCTAAATGTGTTCTCTCCCAATGGAGTTTTTAAAACGATAAAAGTCGGAATGCCTACTGGAGACTTCATAGTGCAGTGGCTGTAAATTCCGTGCATTTGTAAAATTTCGGGAAGGTCTTGGGGCCCGTTCTGACCTGCTTCCTTCGCGGCCGTGACATGCCGTGTACTTTGCAGTCAGCTAAGCTGTTCGCCTTTGCTAAAGGTCGGGATTAACAGCGTTTGAACTGGAGGGTGAAAATGTAACACTGTTAAGTTTTTCACAGCGGATGATGAAGTGCGTGTAAGTGCGGCGAGTGTATGTGACGACAATACATATTTTCTGTTTACTGCTTTTACCTCTGAGAGAAGAACGAGTCTCTCGTTGTGGAAACGCCACTCGGCTTCGGATTAGCAAAAAATTTTTTAAAAAGCCGCTGGACAGCAGGGACTAAATTTTAGTGTAAACAGATCTCGAGAAGACCTTCTACACTTGATCTGGGATCAGTGTTATGTAACGGTGGCTTGTGGGAAAAGGACAACAGCGGTAATGAGCTGCTCTAGACGAAGCAAACACACGAGAGGTTAGACACGAGCGCTAAGCAGAGATACACTTACCTTATTCTCTAGTGTCTCTTCCTGTGATTACCGTTCTCATCCTCTTTCTGATGAGCTACCCACTGCGAGCGCGTGCGTCCATGTGTGTGCGTGTTCGTGTGTGAGTGTGTGTTTACGTGTAGACTTGTTTATTCCAAATCACTTGCATAGCAGGATTTAATTTCCATCATTCTCTTGTCTTGGTGAGAGAGCATGAAGGAGACAAGTCATGCAAAATTATCCAGAACATCACCCGCTGCGGATGCACACCCACATACTCACACACACACACACACACACACACACACACACACACACACACACAAACACAGAGTATAAATTGTCAAATTATATCGATATGTACAGTTTATTTGGTACTCTGTGCTAAAGTATCAGGGCTTGGTGAGACACCTCATACATACATCACACATTTCCTCCTCGTCAGGCAACCAAGATCGTTGCTGTGTTTCTGTTTATGTGTGTTTGTGTGTGTGTGTGTGTGTGTGTGTTTATTTGTTCCTGTGTGTTGCAACAAGCCAAAATGACTGATTATGTATTATGTATATCATCTGGAGATGACAGGAATAATGCTACACAAATGATTATTTTTATTTATCAGTAACACATCCTGCTGTCTTGATACACATTATTCAAGTTTAACAGGAAGATTTGAAGCCATAAGATGCCAAAAATTATAGAGTATTATTAATCTCAGTTTCCAGGGATTTAATAAAGTAACCTAGCATATTCAACGTCTTATAATAAATGTACTAAATAAAGAACACAAACGTTCATTGATTATGTTTATGCGTCAGTGCCTGTCAAATTCTGTTACAACATTTTTTTCAGCATTAACTAAATAGGAGTTTATTATATTTAATAATGTATAATTGTTTATTACAATGGTTCAACACGCTATAAGTAGTAAGAACCCTTTTGTACTTAAGGATGATCTCCTTAAATGCAAATTCAGAAAAGGAAAGTAGTGATTAAAAGGGGTCAAATTGATTCAATCACACAGATTTATAATAAAGCGAAGCCATAAATACGCCATCTAAAGTCCGATTGGGCAGTTTTACTGTGTAGTAATCACACAGCTGTGATCGCTCTAATCTGTCGCATCTATTGAGTATCGGCTTTTTCTACTAATACTAGACAAAAAGTATCATTTGTCTTCATTTTACTTTGTTGTGTCCATGGCAACAAACATCGGAAAACATTTAGAAACTCACAGTAAAGACCCTAGGTAAATCAATCATGTTTTGTCAGAGTGTTTTTGTACTTACACCATGACGAGTCTTTATTTCAAGTCAGGTGGGTTTTTATTGTCCCAAAATCAAATGAACATATAATTTTAATGGTGCAACACAACAATACACACAACTTCATAATGTACACCTTATACAAGTGTAAGGGACGTGCCGAAAATAAATACACGGAACAGAACAATATGTCCAAAGAGTTTCACTGCATGTCGTACTCAGTATGGAAATGTATGTGAAAAAATAAAATATGACTATTGATCTGTCAGTATCTGTCATATTAAGGCCAATGATTAAAGATAGCTATTTTATTGGGAGGCGGTATCTCAGAGGTGAAGGTGCTGGGGAAGGTTCAGGCCCCAGTATTGGCAAATGGGGTCCTTGAGCAAGGCCCTCACCCCTCTGTGCTCCACAGGGTTAGGGATTGGGTTGGCTGACCTTGTGTTCTGACCTCAACTTCTGAACAAGTTTGGATATGCGAAGAAATAATTTCACTGTGCTATAATGTATATGTGACTAAAAAAAAGTCTCTTCTATTCAAGATTATCAACAGAAGCAGTGTATAAGTATGTATAAATATAGAATTATAATAACACTATTATTAAAGAGTTCAGTTACATGAGAGTCTAAATAAAAGCTGAAGTAAATGTGGGTTTCATCTTATGTATAACTCTGTAAATGATTCCATACACATCACTGGCCCGTTTCTCTGTACGATATGCTGAAGAAGAAACTGGGTGTTTGAATGGATATTCTGGGTATCGTATCTGAGCAGTCCCATTAATCATAAAGCTTTTAATGATACAGATAGAACATAAAAAAAATAGTCTTGAAAAAAAAACAGAACTGAACTTAATGTATTTTTTATTAGCTTTTATTGTGTTAGTGTTGTTTGCTTGTATATTGGATACTAATCACATTGTCTTTTTGGAACTGCAGATTTTGGAGAAATTTGACATTCGATGATAAAATCGCATTGCCATTATGAAGGTGAGAGGGAGTCAGACTGGCCCTTTGTCCATCATATCAAGGATCTACAGGAGTTTCCAATGCGTATAATGACATTTAAATGTGAAATATTTCATATTTTCATATTCTATGGGAATTTTAGGAATCTAAAGAAACCCAAACCCTAAGCTACAAGTCGTTCTGCTAATTATTATAGGTCCGGTGCGACCCCTGTACCCAAACCCATCCTACCTTCCTCTGTCATCCATCACAAGGAGACTGGGTCGATATTCCTTTTTTCCCCCTTTACGTACAAAGTCTATCATTTCTCCAGACATATACGCTGTGGAATTCATGTCAGTCTAAGCTGGGGATTCACTCTCAATCAAATAACCAGTGTGAGAGGGTCAGTCAGGAGCCTGGGAAGTTCCAACACATCACATTTAGACATCAATTTTGTGAGCTAAAATTGAACCCGATCCATTCTTTCCAGACCTGTCTCCATTTCCGTGCACCTTGTATCAACAACTGATGGTCCAGTGGGATTTCCCTACTACAGAAGTGTCAACAGTGTACGAAAGCAAAGTTCAAGGATCAAACTGACAGATCAATATGTAAGAGTGAGCTATATTTACAAAAAGAAAAACGCATAGGAGAACATATATTGTTTTGTTTAAAATGAACGTTAACTGCAAATTGAGAATTTTGTCAAAGGTGTCAAATTTCACCCATTAGGGGTGAAACAGGTCAATTATTTGCCAGGGATGACACCATATGTTTGGATTTTGAGGAAATGCCATCTTACACAGTCCTACCCAGATTGCTGTATTTAAAGTAAAGGTGTAGGTCAGGTATCTGGAGCATCGAGTGTTCATTCAAGCTAGTTTTTGCCCAAGTAGACCTCAGACTCTGACTTCCACTGAAATGACAAAACTGCTCCATGTGGTCTTTCAAACTTACGGCCTTGACGTGGGTTTAAGGAATGCTTTGCCCCCCTTTAAAATCCCTCTATGTCTGATTAAATGATTCACATTTTATTTAGTCTGATGATATTTATAGAGGAATTTGCATTTATTTTAATGTACTGGTTATTTTATTTCTGCAAATACATTCCGTGGAGTTTTTCTTGGGAACAAAAGAGGCTACAGGCGAACTGAATGTATTTATAGAACATCTTTCAGAATATACATAAATAAACTAGCATGCAAGTAAATCAATAAATAAACACATAAATATGGATTTTAGTTTTTCAACTCTTTCAAAACTTTTGAAAACAATTTAAATAAAATCCTGAAAGCTTTCTTTTGTATTGCATGCCGCTCTTGATCCTGTGACATTTACATGGATTTACAGAGATGGAAAGAGCGTCTCCTTCTTCTGCACACACTCATTGAGGTTTCATTTCCGTTACAATAGCAATGTGCGCAGATCAGGGTCATGTGCGGCTAGCTTTGCGATCCTGTTGTATATACAGACATGTGCATGGCTCTACACCCTTGTTTTTCCAGTAAAAATGAAGATGAAATTTAGAAGCAGCAGCTGTGCGATAATGCCTTGTTACGGTGCGAGACTGCGCTGCGCGGAAAATAGAAATAGAAATCTATTAGTCACAAGTGCTAATTAGAAAGACTAGCGTTGCAATTTTGCATGCAGTGTTATGAAATGGCGTTATCGTGGTGTTATGAGCTCCAGCTAGAATGTGGCATGTGGTGAGAACACGCGAACATGAAGCATAATGGATGAAGCAATTAAACAAAAACTGTGCCCTTTTATAAAATTGTAACTATTTGAACTTGTTGGTAATAGCATTTGTGTTTATACTGTTATTTCGGAACAATTTATCTTTCTCTGTTAACAGACAATTTCACATCACAACACAGTTATTATCAACCGAAAAAAAGCCTGTATACTGTTGTGAACAATCTTGAGGCCTGCGTATTGTCTCAAAGCAATGCGTAAAGTATCATTTGAGCTCTACAAATGATACTTTACGCATTGCTTTGAGACAATACGCAGGCCTCAAGATTGTTCACAACAGTATACAGGCTTTTTTGCGCTTCTTTATATTTTTACGTCGCTGTGCTCCGCTATTTGAGAAACGCTAACTTAAATGATCTCGCCAAAAACATATGAACGTAAAAGCCACATGAAACCAGGCAAAGAGCCGCATGGGGCCACTCCTGATCTAACAACATCAGAAGATCTGCTCTAAAATATAATACTTTCATTCATTTCATATGACACTTAAATCTTGACACTGGAAATAGAGCTAGCTCAATTGTGCGTCGCCCCCGTTAATTACTTACCCTTTCCTGCTCTTGTAATCAAAGAGATTTTGCTTCATAAGAATGCGATAGTATTTCGCTTTCACCTGTTCCTGCATTACTGCATCTATTTTGTCCGTCTCCATCGTTCCTGTGAGTTTAGCGCGTTTGATCTCCCGCCCATCAATCAATCATTGCGGTGGTTTCTGGGGGTGCAATTTTCTATTTTTTTATTTACTTTTTTTTTACTCAGTAAAGAATATGATTTAAAAAGTAGCGAAGTACAATATTTTTTAAGAACATGCTTAAGTAAAAGAAAAATTATAATTATTTTAAAACCTACTTTAAAAAGTACACAAAAGAAATTCAATTACAGCAACACGAGTAAATGTAATTCGTTACTTTCCACCTCTGTGTGTGTGTGTGTGTGTGTGTGTGTGTGTGTGTGTGTGTGTGTGTATATGTGTGCGGCTATATATACGTATTCTGTATGTGTGTGTGTGTATATATATATATATATATATATATATATATATATATAAACACACAGTGCATGTATTTTTCCTTTCTTTAATGGAGGGCCGCATCAGTTTATAAAAGATAAGTTCATGGGTCGGAGTAACTACTAGTAATATTATAATTTTAACTGTATGTATTATACAGATGCGGCTTATCCAGGATAGTCCGGAGGTATATATATATATATCTTCTAATGCTAGAATAGTTTATTATTTTGTTATTATACCTTCTAATGCTAGAATAGTTTATTATTTTGTTATGCAACGATCATAATGATCATTTCTTTTCAAGTGATATATTAATGATTTTATTAGCATTATAATGACTTTTTTATAGTGCTATTCAAAACCAAACTCTTCACTTGCATATTAATTAGTGTGAATGTGTGCTTGTTTCTGACTGGTGAAAAGTCCAATGTCAGGTTCCATTCCTGTCACAGCAAGTCTCAAAAACTGATGCAAATGTTCATCATTGAGTCTGGATCTCATTAGAGTTTTCATCGGTTTCATGCATGAAAAGGTTTTCTCTCACATACACAGGGGTGGAGGGCGGAGCCGGAGGCACGAGCACTAAGTTACACCTGTACCTGATGTGTAATCAGCACGCTTGCTTCCAGGCCAGCGAGGTTAATAAAGAAGCGAGAGACATCAGTCTCAGGGAGAGAGTCACAACCCAGAGTGGGCGTCAACGGATGCCAGGAGAAAGCTTCCTGAACCATGAGGTTGTGGGTGTGTCATGGCGCGGGAAGGAAAGCGGCGGGGCACATACCGAAAGCAACAAAGACGGCTCTGCTTGGTGAGCTGTTGTTTGTTTCTATTCCTTTACCCATCTATTCAAATTACATTTTCAGATTATGTCTCTGGCATTATTCAAAGTGCTGGACCAAATGTGGTTGAAGAGACAGAGCATGTTGAGGGACTACGACATACAGACATCCTCCACATCTGTTCCATTATCCATAATTATTTCCATAATTAAAAAAATTAAACAAACAAACTGTTTAAACAAAAAGACTTCCAAACAGGTGTAAGATTTGATAGGGAGTGGATTTAGACTGAATAACCTATATTCTGGTTCTGGTAAGGCCGCGTACAGCTGCATTCTGAAGTTGATTTATGCACTTACTTGAACATCCGTGCAGTAAAACATCACAAAAGTCCAACCTAGATTTAACAAAAGCATGAACTCTTTTTTTTCCGCATCATGTAAAGACATCATATTTCATATGTTTGCAATATTTTCTGAGATGAAAGAAGGCTATTCTAGTGATAATATCTACAAAGGAAGGTTCAAAGGAAACAACTAGAGTCGATAATAACAGCAAGGTATTTTACTGTTGCACATGGTAAACAAAAAAAAGGTCCATCCAGAGATCACTAATTGCTTGAGGTTGAATTGAACGGTTGAGATAACACCAAAATAGCACAGACCTAGGCTAGTTTACAAAGCTAACAATGAACAAGGGAGAAGGCAACAAGTCTGGCTAGTGTAGGGAGTTAGTGATGTAAACATGACTGACAACATAGACATTATTAATCATCATCTTTTCTCTATTTATGTAAACAAAAAAATTGAAATATGTTTTGTATTAATGTATTAACTAAAGCTATGTGAGAATATAATGTGCATGTTCATGTTGTGCTCTTATGTGTAAATCCATACTTCATCTCTCACTAATGATACCATGACCTATAGATACTAGTTAATCATCTTTGCCTGGAATATGGAAGGCCTTTTCTATAATCTGTAAGGTTGTTTTCTGATTATTCCGTGAATATATTATTTATTTACATGTACAATTAGGCAAAACTGCAACATTTTGTCCCATATGCATATTTCTCTGACAGTATATATGTAGATATATATATATAGAGAGAGAGATAGATAGATAGATAGATAGATAGATAGATAGATAGATAGATAGATAGATAGATATATAGATAGATAGATATAGATAGATAGATAGATAGATAGATAGATAGATAGATAGATAGATAGATAGATACACTTCTATTATACACTTCTGATCTGCGAGACAGCCGTGTCGTCAAGATCCTATCAACAATTACATTTAGTGTCAGAAGTGAGATATTCTTGATAAGAGTAAGCGTTCTTTTTCTTCCCTGGTCTAGAATAACTCTGATAGGTTAGTTTGAAGCTGTGGTGTAGACATAATGAATTATTGAGTGTTTCACTAGCTCATTATACTCATTTGCACCCTGTCCGAGGTGCTGCATGGGCCGCTCTGACCTAGGCGCCCTGATCGCTCGCTGTGTGAGGAGGATGTGTGAAACCCTAAATTAATAATAGTAATATTTGTGGTATTTGTTGTTTGCTTGGTAACAGTATGGGTTGTTATCCAGAACCATGAGGGAACTCCACAGGTGGGGGAGAAGGTGATGCTGATTGGGACTATGATTATTTATAAGTGTTGTATAATTTAATGCCTTATTGCGATGATCCGTATGATTTTAAACACCTGATAGAGGTATTGAAAGCTCTGCTTAAAGGACCAGAACCTGAAAGATAATTAATCAACTTAACTCTTTTTATTTTTATTATTACCGCACAATTAATGCAGCATGCATTTCTGTCGGAACTTTTTGTTTATTTTTAAAAAATATACAAGTAAATCAATATAATGGGGAACTTCCATTATTAAAACCTTCAACGCAACACACATTTATTCAAAAAGTCCCTTCTTTACGCAGGTATAAAATAACTTATTTAATCATAATAGTCCTGCCAATGTGCAACATGCCTCAGCACTCTTATTTATAATGTGCAAGATTTTGTAACCAACTTGGTGTTTCGTGTTTGCGAGGAAACAAGTTCAAAATAATAATGTGTGGCCTCTTGCTGCTCCTGTTCTATTGATTGCCTATTAAAACGACTGAACATGTTTCAGTACCAACAAATATTTTTCAACATTGCTTATTTTCTTGTCCACACTATTTGCTGTGCGAATTCAGCTGCTATGCTTGAGCGGACATTTCCTCCCAGGAAGAGATTACTCAGGTTTCAAACACACACATACACAGACACACACACACACACACACACACACACCCCAATCGTACAACTTACAGCGTCACAATGCAGGAGATCTCGCTTCACAGTTCTTGCACAGTACAAAGCTATTAGTGCTAAAGCAAGATGTCTATGTCTTTAATCACTGGGGTTTTAATCATGTTCTGAAATCTGAGTTTTTTCTTATTGGGACATAATAAAATTACCTTAGAATAAAATAAATACAGCTAAAATACAGCTAAATAAAAATCAACTACTATCAACTACACTTAACATATTACATTGTGCTATTATTTACTTGACAAAAGAACACCTGAGCTTGTGGATCTACATTTAGCTACAGAAACATCTGTATCTGTATACTTCTGTTAGACTTCCAGTGTCTGGCATCATTGCGGGGGAGTTTTGGCACATTTATTTTTGCAACATCACTGGTTTATGGTTTAAAGTCCTCACTAAAGCATTTCAATCAGACTGAGGTCTGGACTATCGATTGGACAGTCCACTCTAATAGCATTGTAATAAACTCTGAGATGCAATTCATATGCTACAGTAATTTCTCAGAGCACTGTTTGATTTTTTGGTGAATTTGCTGGGACATCACTTTTTGGAAGACTGATAGCTATCTTAAATGTTTTCCATATCTGAATACTGTTCCTTGCTGCAAAATGATGGATTTTCAAATGGCCTTATAACCCATCCCACTTTGAAGGTCAGCAACAATTTTGCTTCTTTAAAATCACTGCTGATGTTTTTTTCTCTCTCTATGCATTGTGTAAACACATACCTGAATCCTCCAGACAAGCAAACTTCTAAAACTTTTATAGAGGTGGTCACACATGCAGATGAACAATTAATCAAGGGCATTTGATTAGCGCATCTAGCACATAATTAGCCTTTTTATTTCTGTGGAAGCAGTAAGAGTGTACTGCATGGTTTCTCCATCTGTATTACATGCATATTTTCAGGTATAAATATGCATATTATTAATATTTCTAATAAAATGAGATTGTTTATATGAATTCAAAATAAGGGCTGTCCATGGCCATGAACTTTTAATTATATAAGATGTTCTTGTAATATTTCAGATTTCTGGCATCATTTTGTAAAAATATTAAAGTAATAACAGTTTTATTTTGTTACTCATGCTTTGTGTTTTCTAAACTATTTAACCTGTGGCTGGTATATTTTAGATTAAAATCGCCTGCAGCCTGCAGTGATGTCATTAAGGGTAAAGGTATTTCAGTAAAAGATGGCTATTGTATAAATATTGAACAGCTGTTATGAAATATATATGTGTTTTTTTTCCTCACAGTGAATGTTGATTTTATTGTTTGTGCGTGAAGCTCGGGGTCAGGATGTAATATGTTTACGCTGCGCTGTTAACGTTGCCTGTAAAAATGAGGATTTCACGGATTGTGACTTTCCTTGTGTGCAGTGTGTTAAGGATTTATTTATGAATTGTAAATTAATCAGCGGGGTGACAGAGAATGAACTCAGCGTGTTGAATAGGAAACTAATAAAGAGGAAACTAATGCCTCCACAGACCAACCTCCACATGATTGGCTGGAAAAACAACACCCATAATGACATTATTGATTGTATATATGATCAACAAAAGAAATCATTTTATAAGGTAAGTGTTTGTAATCAGTCCTTTTAAAGGTGTAGTCCAATTTAAAACGCCCGACACTCCTGGAGTCTAAAGAACGCAAGTTAAGTTACACAACCCGCATCGAAATGCACATTCTGAAATATATTTGTGTGGATTTAATAGCTGTTTATTTTTTGTTTCTCTTCACAGAGGAGAAGAAATTAATCTGATAAATTATTAACTGCATTCAATAGTGTAATAGCCAGAAAGCATATTATAAACATATTATATTTCATATGTAAATACAGACATAGGAATATCTATTTATACGAGTGCATGAGTATAAAGCGGATCCTTTTTCGATTTGTAAAAATAGATTACATTTTTAATAGAAAAAAATCCAATTCTTTCATGCAAATTAATAGACCATGATCTACAGTTAATATAAAATTATTCCCTACAATTCCCTATTAATAAAAATACCATTTACTGTGACAAACAAATAGATGCCTTTTATGACTGTCCTGATAATTTGCAATTAAAATCAATGTTAAAAAATAATCTTTATAAAGCTGTCATGATTCCGATTTAACCCAAGAAACATGACTGGGTTAACCTGTATTATTACCATTATATAACCATTATTATGAATCTTCTGTATTCCTCAGTGCATCAAACTGCCCCCACCAGGTTTCCTTTTTCCTGAAGTGCATCCTGGTCCCATCTCTTTCCAAGGTAAATGACGTACATGCACCTGGACACCCATATTCACAGCAAATTGTGAAGTAGTGTACCTTTCTTTCAGAGCCATCACTTATTCAGCAGTTGTGGTACAGTCGCTCTTTTGTGAAAACGGACCAGATAGGCTATACTTTGCTCCAAAGAACCTTGAGCACTTAAGATCTTATGACTTGTTTAAATAGGTATCTTTTCTAAGGTCACTCTCAGAAGTTTCTAACTCCTGCCAACCAGGAAATCCCCTCAAGAACTGCCATTTTGGAGAAGCTTTGACTGAATCATTACATTTTGAACCATATATCGCTTGTTACAGACACTCAGATCCTATACTTGTCCATTTTTCCTACTATCTCACCTCTTCACAGATGCCATTGTAATCCAACTACTTAGCGACTGCCTTAGTCAGATATTTCCCGCTTAGGACCATAAATGGTGCTTTTTGAAAAAGCTTGTGATAATACTTCATTTCAGAATTGTAATCATTTCTTAAATAACCACTTAACATTTTGTTGAAAGATAAATAGCTGTAAGTATTTTATGTCTTTTCGCAAGTATATTCCAGGAGGGGTTAACCTAGTCTGTTCGAGCCCCGGTATTTCCAAGCTGCCACTCTTGGGTCCTTGCAAGGCCCCCTAAACCCTCTGTGCTCTAGGGGCGCTGTATCATGGCTGCTGATCCTGAACGTTGATGCCAGGCTCCAAAAACAAACTGGGATATGCGAAGAAAGAATTTCACTGTGCTGTAATGTTTATGTAACAAATAAACGCTCTTCTATTCCAAGTGGAGAAAAAAAACTCAAAAGCAAGTATAACATTGCTGTCTGTTCAGCACAAACACTGCCAAAATAATTCACACACCTCCCCCCAAATACCCTTTTTTTAATTGTTAATGCCGCCATAGAATTGTCTCCCTCTATAGCATTGAGCCTGAGGTGATATTTTACTTTGGGGCCCTTTTATTCTCTGTGACAATGTTATTTATGTCCTCCCCTCCTACATCACTAACTGGCAGGAGAGATTAGCTTGGAAAGGGTTTTACAGCAAAACAATTCATTTCAAAGTTTGCAAGTGTACTTAAAGCTGTTTACTTCACACTTTTTCTCCCACAAATTCCCTTCCATAAGTAGATTTATTATCTACATAATTAACTGTCAGGCTTGTGGCATAAATGCAGTGCTTGTGTGTAATGCTGCTGGTTAATGTAAGTGAAGGACAAAGCTTTAAACTTGTATTCATTCCAAACACAACTGTATAATACTGAAGGTCACTGTATGGTGTTACAGTACACTCTTCCTAATAATGCGATAGATAAACAGTAAATATTGATTTATATTTATTATAAAGATAAAGGTATCATTGTCATTGGCAATATCTGTGCATTAGAATCTTTATTTGTCACATTTACATTACATCACAGTGAAATTCTTTCTTCTTATATCCCACCTTGTTTTTGGAAGCTGGGATCTGTGTCTGCCAGCCATGATACGGCGCCCCTGGAGCCACCCAGTAACAACCCAGTACCTTAACCACTCAGCTACACACTCACCATTATGAGCATTATGGAACAATTGCAAAAGAATAAATGGTATAAGGAAAAACTGTTTTCTGATTTAAAATACTTTATTTATCCCCTAGGGATACATGTGTTAGGTTCTTAGGTTGCAGGAAAATGGAAATAAATATAAATATTAATTTATGTTGTAGACAGTAGAGAGAAAGGTCAAAGAGCACAGCCTTCTGTGGGCCCAAGTATTGCTGATCACTTTTCCTGTCATACAGTGGCACATACTGAGGTCTTTCAGTCAGGTAGTCTACTATTCAAGACACAAAGGAGGCATCCACCTGGTCTGTTCAAAAGCACTGGAGAAGTCAAAAAACATGACCCTTAAAGTACATATAATTTAGCAGGTAGTTAATGGTCTCCAACCTCCAGTCTCTGCTGGTATGCAAACTGGAGATATACTGTATGTGGGCTTTTCTGTAGCTGCTGGATTATGGGTCTTTTCAGGGTGTTCATGATGTGGGAGGGATGTTTGATGTGGGTCATCTGCAAGGTTGAGGTCTCTTTGGCACAGGAACAACACACATGGACCATTTTGTGATTCAGACTCATGTTAAAGATCCGCTGAAGGATAGCGTGCTGACATTTCCCGGCAACTTTTCCTGTATGGAATCCTTTCATTTCGCCTGGTCACCTGTGAACTGAATCATTGTCGCTAGAAAGAGAAGGTATTGAAGATTATTGTTCCCCCTCTGAAGTGCAACTGGTAAGGATGTCACTAAGTGTGAAGTGGAACACCCAGTAAAGGCGGGGTTGCAGTGAGAAGTGAGATAAAAAGTGGTGGAGGAGAAGGAGGAGGAGGGAAATGACTGTGATGCTAACTCAGGGATCCATGTTAACTCTGAGAGAGGCACCATGATACATCGCCCCCAGGAGCACAGAGAGTTAAGAACCTTGCTCAAGGTCCCAAGGGTGGCAGCTTTGCAATACCGGGGTTTGAACCCCCCGACTTTCCGATCAGTAACCCAAGACCTTCAACCTGAGCTACACCCCTCCCTTTGTTACCATCTACAAATGTCCTCTGTCCACTCATCCAATCAGATATAGGAAATACAAATGCCAATGTTTTTGCGGCTGCTAGATGGCCCAAGTGCCAACTCAAAATCTGATTGGTTAATGGAGTTGCTATCAAACGACAGGTCTAAATGCTGAAGAGAAAGTAACTGAGAAAATCATGAGAAGTAACGCTGTGGGCTGCTGGGAGTGGGCTGAAAATTTAAAAAATGAATGTCAGCCAAAATCCTTGACTCATTAAACCTCACACGCACACCACCACACACACACACACACACACACACACACACACACACACACACACACACACACACACACACACACACACGGAAACCAGCAATTAACTTTTCACTTATCACAAATGATCATCTATGAGACAAATACTTAGTGCCACAGCACCACCCTGTTCTCCAGCACAACCACTGAAATAAAACCATAACATTAAAATAGCTGAGATACTTTGCTTGTTTGGGATACATCTCTTTAGGACAAGCCCTGCCAAATTGTTTTCAAGGGAATGTCATCTACATGTCGTCTGAAGCCTGAGGTTATTTTGAGTCTTTTTATTCTTTGGCAGTTTTTTGCTCTTTCATATATATGTGTATATATATATATATATATATATATATATATATATATATATATATATATATATATATATATATATAGATAGATATATACCATATATATATATGATAGATTAGCCTTATTATCTGCATAATTACCTGCCAGGCATCACTGCATTGTTTGTGTATTCTTGTGCTGGCTAGGAGATTTAGATGAGAAAGCAGTGGATAGGCACTAACAAATGTTACAGCATTTAATTATTCAATACCACACAAAAAATAGCGCGTGTTTCTGATCAATATAGTGTTACACAATGAATTCCATGAAATACTTGTCAAGTCAAGTCAGGAAGCTTTATTGTCATTTCGACTATATATAGCAGACGCAGTACACAGAGAAATGCGACATTTCTCCAGAAGCTTGGTGCTACATAAAACAACAGAATTACATCACACAACATCGAGCTACAGAACAGAACACAGAGCTAAGGACTATAATGTTTATTTAGAATTTTTTCCCCTTTAGTAACATGTTATCTGTGTTTAAACATTTTTAAATCATTTTAAAGATAATTAATATATGCTAAAAGGAAAGGTTTTATACAAATGTTGCATGTAATGAAGATATAAGAACTTTTCTTTTTTTTTTTTTTTTTTTTTTTTTTACAATGTAGTAAGTTGCCCTAGAAACATAGTGCATCATGTGCAACCTAGTGCATACAATGCAAGGAAAAAAAACAGTGCAGAAATGTAGAAAAGACAACACAATAACCCTGTAAATGTGCAGGACACAGATACACAAAACACAAAATAGTAGCGACCACATATACAGTTTCATATGTATAAAGAAGACTAGATATAGAGGATATAGACTTGATATACTCGATATATATGAATATAGTAATAGTATAATATTATATTATATATCTATTATATATATATATATAGATATATATATCTATATATATATATTTATGCTATATATATATATATATATATATATATATATATATATATATAATATATCTATATAGCAGGGAGGGGGTGTAGCGCACTGGGTTACTGATCGGGGGTGTCAGCCCTTGTATCACCAAGCCGCCACTCTTGGGTCCTTGAGCAAGACCCTTAACAAACTGTGCTCCAGGGGGCGCTGTATCAGGGCTGACACTGCGCTCTGACCCCAGCTCCGCTGA
This sequence comes from Kryptopterus vitreolus, assembly GCA_030449085.1. NCBI lineage: Eukaryota > Metazoa > Chordata > Actinopteri > Siluriformes > Siluridae > Kryptopterus > Kryptopterus vitreolus. The sequence continues at coordinate 11,111,656 of JACRUU010000008.1, read as the reverse complement.
AAAATAGCTGGTATATGCGAAGAAATGAAATGATGGAGAAAAAATCCTTGGGAGAAAGCAGGCTCAGTCAGGGGGATCAGTTCTCCTCTGACCAACAAACTAGTAAACTGTGTTCATGAAGGTGGTCTATCAGTGCTGATCATCATCTGGATCAGGGAATTGCAGTGACCATGTGATCAGGATACAGACTGGATCTGAGTGGTGGTGATGATGACCACGGAATAAACAGAAGAATAATGGAAGATGCCATTCATTTTGTGATGCAAGGTGTTTTAGGAAGTGTTCCCGGTTCTGGTTAAACTTGAGTTGTCTTCTCAAAACCAGTGTAGAGTGAGAGAGAGAAAGAGAAAAACGAGTCAGTAATGTCCTCTGCAAGGTGAAGGTTGAAGTTAAGGAGGATAGGGCAAGCTAGCGGCCATGACAAGGTTGATATCCATTATGGTGCCCAACATGAGAGACATTGCGATGCTCTCCTCACAGCAAGGAGATTTAGAGAGAGATTTAACTCTGTGCTTAGCTGTGCAATATTCTCATGAGTGCAAAAAGGGCAGTGCAGTTTTCCAAAATGCGACGTGTGGGTGGGATATTATATACTTACATAAAAAATTGTATCCCTAGTAACTCATTTTATCATTTAATGAAGTAGTGGAAAGTATATATTTACATTTAAGGCAGACGCTCTCCAGAGCAACTCAAGGGCCCACTAGTGGCAGCTTGGTGATGGTGTCTATGGGTTAGAAAACACACAAACACACACACACACTGTGCATTACCTAACTGCATTAACAAGGAAATCAAAAAAACAATCATGAACAAGACAACTATGTACACAAGGAGTGATGTGAGTAATGGCTTATTTTCACAAGTGCAAACTGTTAAACTTATTATCACAATCAGGAGCATAAACAAACATGTGACTCCAGAGATGAAATAATGAAGCAGAGGTTTGCAGCTGGACTGTTATGGGATGATCAAAGTGACTTCTTTAAATCACATTCATGGCCTCCACTGCATCATTCATGACGGACCTTACAAAGACATTTTAAGACGATGGGAAGGACATTTCAAAATGCGTTTTTGCTTTAATTCATTTTGATGACTGACAGATGTGACATTAGTAAGATTATTTTTCTTACTGGTGTGTGGCCAGTTCCTGGCATTATTATTTACATCAGGGGTGGGCAAACTATGACCCGTGAGCCACCTCCGGCCCTTTGGTCCTTTTAATCCGGACCGCCGAAGAGTACTACAGAATCTTCCAAATGAAATCATATCATAATTATGACTATCATTTGACCTTTTTCTGTAACTGCCTGACACGACTAAGTGGCGCATTAGATGCGGTGATACATTGAGTATTAACATTATTGCCTTTTATTTGCTTATGTTCGATATGAGTCTTGCTTTATTTTCAATGTGGGTGCCATGGTTAACATTTAAATAGTTTTATTAAACCTATTTCAAGCCCCTCTAAACAAATCCGAAGAGGAAATAAAAACAGTCAGGTGACATTTGTTGGATCTGTAATTGAAAGTGACCCTAAGATAAGCTAATAAATGCATTAATCTATTTTTCTGAAAATTTCACCCTGCTAAATGAATTTGCTCTTAAGAATGAAAGAAATTATGTGGTTAATATAATTATATATTTTATTTAAATTACATTTAAGTGCTCTTTGCCAGGTCACCGCTTGTGGTGTTTTAAATACACCAAGAATTTCATTTCAACTTTATTAGCGACTTAATCGTTATATCTAATTATCTGGTAATTCCGAGTAAACCTACTGTAGGGAAAATCTGAATGTATTCAACTGTAGTGACAGTCATAAATAAATTAGGGGAAGAAGTGAGTGGAGCATGGCAGGGAGGTGTACTGACCTTTTCAGCCAGCCAGCGTGACCTTCTATAGAACGAGGTCTAGTTTCCAAATTGGCCATTAAATGGTCACGTTTTTGTTAAACAACTAAAGTAGATATGTTTTTATCCCTCCTCCGATTTTAATCCCTTACAGTGAAACAGACAAAGGAGAAAGCTAATGTTATGCAGGAGGAACGTTGCCTCGTTTCACTGTGTACTGAGTTAGATATATTTATATATATATATATATATATATATATATATATATATATATATATATATATATATATTAATATAGGCTAGATATATATATCGTACAGTAAACGTTTCTTGATTTGACTTGAATGGTGGTGGTAGTTTCTTATTTCGAGCGATAAAAGACAAAGAAGTGTAGTTACTACTGGTATGTTGTATTCGTGTTAGAGAAAGTAAAAAAATTTATCTGTCAGTGGAGTAAAAGTGAAATTAATCTGAACTGGTCATATTTAAACGGCTTAATTAACCTTATTAATGTATTAGTCATACGTTTTGTTTTACTCTTCACCTCTACAGAACCTCCGATATTAATATCCTGTTAGGATTCCTGTTATTCCATCTTTTATTCCAATGCCTGGAACAGCATGTTTCTTAACATCTCTGTCTGTACAGGCTTTACTAAAACCAAATAAATAAGCTTTTGCTAATCCTCATTTAAAGAATTTATGTTTACACCCCACTTTTAGTGAGGTGAAACTTTGTTGACAGGAATTAAAGATTTATAATTTAAAAAATCATTGCGAGATTGGTACAAGTGTAACACGCTAATTAAAGGGGTGAAAATGGTAATATCGTGTATTTATTTAAATGTTTTCGAATATTGTTATCTACCGTCACAAATCGTTGGCGACACTGAAATTAAATGGAGTTTTAGTAATAGCTCAAAATGAAATTGCATATTGAAAGCATGTGAATACTTTTCATTTTCTCCACTCGCTATAAATGACCAATACACAATTGTTTGTCTGCAATGACACAATATGTATGCAGACAACACAATTGTCTGCAAGTGCATGATTAAGACTGGTTTCTGAATTGAGACACAGCCACAGAAATAGACTTCAATGCTCATTATAACGAAAATACATCTAGAAAAGTTATTTGTTAAATATCAGCTTTTGTCCTTTTGTGTCACATCTAAGAATAAAAATTTGCACGCACTATATATATATATATATATATATATATATATATATATATATATATATATATATATATATATATATAATATATATATATAGATAATATAGATTAAAAATTAAAGATTAAATATAAGAAATTAAATGCAAAATAATATATTAGAATGCAAAATAATATATATGTATATGCCCAGTGTTGGGAAGGTTACTTTGTGAAATTACAGAGTACAAATGACCCTATTCAAAATGTAATAAGTAGTGTAACATTTCAATTACGTTATAAAATTAAAGTAACTGATTACCTTTGATTAATTTTTGATTACTTTCAAGTTTCTAATATATATTTCCAACTAAATAATTTCCAAAAATGTATAACTTTACAGTTAACCTTACAGTAGTAACTCAACTCGTATTTACTGTTAGAATTTCAAAATCTTTCATCACTTGAATTAAGTTTCTAATAATTTGTAAGCACATTCACAACGAAGCCAGACTTCATAACAAAAACATATTTAATACAGTTTTAGAAGTGAAATCTTTGCATAGGTATGACAGGACACACTGGCTATTAACATGGCAGAGACTGTAATCGAAATATGTGCAGCAGCAGTAAACAGATGGCAGGAATGTCAGACTATAATGAAACAGTTATACATGTTATTGAACATATAACAGTTGTTATTATTATTATTATTATTATTAGTAGTAGTAGTAGTAGTAGTAGTTGTATTGCACTGAAATTATTGCATATAATTGCCCAAGCCATTAACTTTATATTGGTTCTTTCAAAGTTAATAACGCATTAACGCAAATTCACTTTCACGCCATTAATTTTATTAATGCGCGATTAATGCAGGAGGTGTTACTATGTGAGTGATCTGCGTTGTGTTGAACAAAGACTTCTCTGGGCACTTTTCATTCTGGACAAATAAAAACCAAAATTAGTAAAGAAACTTCAGTCTGTGTCCTTCTGAGATTTGGAGACAGAAATGTTCTTTTCCTGAAGTAAAGAAAAGCAATGAACAGTTCGTGGAGGAAAGGCGCCGCATTGACCTCAATCTCAGATGGGTCTTAGGGGGCCGCCTTGTCAATCTCAGGCATGAATAGAAATTAGAGTGAGGCAAACTGTTTGGCTTCAAACTAAGACAGGTCTTAGGCTGCCACCTTAATGGCCTCTAGCTGGCTGGGGTGGATGTTAATATTGCTCGATTGACCACTGGGCAGCGCTTGCCATGGATGGTGGAAACATTAACATACCGATGGTAACGAGATATTAGGCTCATCAGGCAGGCTGGCTCTGCCCGAAACCACACAGAATGCATCACAACCAAAAACCTGCAATAGCACGCTGACAACTCCGAACCAAACTAATTCAGTTACTTCACAATTACAATATAGACAGTATAGACTCCTACAATATAGGAATTTATATACACAGTAATGACGGTGATACACGATATGAACGAAGCAAACACATACACAAGAGACATCTGACAGAACAATAAGCACATGGTTACACAGACACAAGTCTATAGGTATATGAGTTGGTACGCATTTCATCTCTTGACATCTATATAGAGAGACTAATCACTTTATTTGAGTTAGAACTAATTTATATATATATATATATATATCCCTTTCTCTGTATATATCCCATCTTGTTAGGAAGCTGGGGTCAGAGTGCACGGTCAGTCATCAATATGGCACCCCTGGAGCACAGAGGGTGAAGAGCTTTGTTCAAGAACCCATGAGTGACAGCTTGGCGATACCGGGGCTCGACCCCCCGACCTTCCCATCAGTAGCCCAGTGCCGTTGAACTACACCCCTCCCCTGGTGATACATAAAGCAGACTTCAGGTAAATTGGCAGTGACACCAACATTGATGAAGGTGAACATTTAAACCAGAATAAAAATGGCAGCATGAACGTCGGAAACGTGTATTCGTACATGAATAACGAATGTTGATAGTAAACCTCAACAAAAGTTTACATATTTTACGACGAACCAAGCCTAACGCTACCAAATAAGGTATTTGTTATCACACAACTTTAATTATGCTAATTCTTATATGTTGACAGCCACTTTTGTTTTTGTTTTTTTTGGAAAAGCCTCATCTAAATTGTTTACACATCTTTCACTTTTAATTTGCATTTACCAGCAAATAAAATGACAGTTCATTTCCTGGCTTCAGCCAAAGCCATTTTCAGACTTCGGCACTGTGCTACTATCACAAATTAAAAGCAGAGCCACATGCCAGTGCCACATCAAATCACACACACACACACACACACACCACACACACAAACACACACACACACACACACACACACACACACCACACACACACACACACACACACACACACACACACACACACAAAAGAAGACTTGTCTTGGGAATTTAGAGGAGCTGTGTGTATAATTTTGTTTGCTATAGAGTTAAATTAGATATTGATTTCATATTGGCTAGACAATCAAAACATGTATTCAAATAAAATAGATCGTTTCGTTCCGATTTTAAAGCTCTTTTAATGGCTGTTCACACTTTGTGAAAGGCTGTATTAAGCATTCATGCATTCAATTAAATCTGGTCAAATTTCTACAGTATTTGTGGTAAAACATAAATATAAAAAAAAGCTCACATTGGATATTTCCTGTTTCTTACAAACATATATAGACACAGGCTTATTCTGAGATGTTATGTACACTAGATGTGGAAATGCATTTCTAGATCTTCCTAGAGAAATCTTTGATCTGACACCCACACAAAACCTTGGTGCAGTTCAGAGAAGTCAGCTATGAATGTTTTTAGTCAACTTGACACATACAGGTTTTTTGCTTTACCACATTAAAATGATCTGACTTTTTTCTCTTTATTGAGGCCACTCAGGTGCTTGTTCAGTTTTCTGACAACCTTTGATTTGAACTACTGTTATTCTTTTCTGACAGGTCGTCCCCTGTGTGCCATCAAACCCATGCAACTGATCCAGAATGCGGCCACACGCCTTCCTTCGGATTTCTTTGGTATGCATAAAACACGAACGCGCACCTAAAAAAAGCTCAAATGGACCAGACCGCTCCTATCTGAAGACAACCAACACTGCACCGTGTCTCCTTTTACAGTAAATTGCTAATGTGGATAGACGTGACCCACTAGGACAAGCAACTGGACTACAGGTAAAATGGAGTCTGGCGATTGCACTCATATTTCTTACTTGAACTTCTGTAAAATAGGTCTATTTTTAAATACACCAGATTACCAAACGTTTACAGACACCTGGCCATAATGTACTTTTTGAGCATTTGCGTTTGCAGACTCAATGCCATGCTCGAACAGGTTGAAGACATCCTATACTAGCGCCAGTTTATGAAAAGCATCCCAAATGAGGGGAGAGATTATGAGCTTGCAATGTGAGTGATGACACGACGGCAGTATAGTGTAAGAGCCTATATGGTGTATTTTTGCACCACTCAATAGGCTTTTTCTGCATTAAACCATGTTTATATGTTGTATAATTTTGTAAGTCACTCTGGGCAAGAGTTTCCTCCCATACAGGTATACTGAAATGTAAACACTCCATTGTCTGTAGGTAAAAACTGGTAGAGAAACAGGAGGTTTGGAAAGCCTGTCAGTGCATGACTATGTGGACCACTAAATTCTTTCCGAGGGTAAAAAGAAAACAGATGGTAGCTGATAATGATGCAGAAGGCTGTCCTAAGAAACCTTTCACTGATTATCGAAGCTGTTTTTTTCACTATACTGAAAAAAAAAATACTTATGTTGTTTATATACTATGTTCGTAGGATAGATCAAAAGACACACAATTAAAATCCTGTCAGGACACATTTTATTTTTTGATTTTAGTCTCATAAACAGGCATTGAGGATGATCATGTTAAATAAGTACAGTAGTTTACACACTGCATCATGTCTGTGTGTTTCTGTAATATTTGAATGAAATCAAGTTCAAATGGCTTAGATAGAAATACTCAGGGAATAAACAGGCTAAACATATTAATGGATTTAATATTAATTAATAGATTTTCATGATAAAAATTCAAGGGGCATGGTGGTTTAGTGGTTAGCACGTTCGCCTCACATCTCCAGGATCCGGGTTCGATTCCCGTCTCCGCCATGTGTGTGTGTGTGTGGTGGATTTTTTGCATGTTCTCCCTGTGCCTCAGGGGTTTTTCTCCGGGTTCTCCGGTTTCCCCCCAGTCCAAAAACATGCACGGTAGGTTGATTGGCTCCTTGGAAAATTGTCCCTAGTGTATGAATGTGTGTGTGAATGTGAGTGTGTGTGTCCTGCGATGGGTTGGCAATCCATCCAGGGTGTATCCTGCCTTGTATCCTGCCCATAGACGCCTGAGATAGGCACAGACTCCCCGTGACCCGAGGGAAGATCGGATATAGCAGTCGAAGATGAATGAATGAATGAATGAATGAATGAAATCAGGATTCACTATTCAGCCATGCTTTGAGATAAATGCTGCCCCTATTCCTGATCTCAGGAACAATGCCAATGTATGTATGTAACCTATATATATATGTATATCACCAGTTTATAGTTTATCGTGAAAGCAACCAAAACCGGAATATAATTCTTAATGGGACCACATATCATATTTAACAATTAAAACACACATTTAAAAAAATGTAAATTGAAAAGAACAAGAAATTAATAGTAAAAGAATAATTTCCAATTTTAAATAAACCTTAAATAATAAAAAATTGTATTAAAGGAAGAAATTTTGAATGAAATTTATATATTTACAACATCTGTTACAATTCGAGTATTAGAAATAGGATAAGTAGTCATTTATGGTACATGTGCGAAATGTGCGTTTAAAAATGTGATTAATCTTGAGTTGACAATTGTGCGATTAATAGTGATTAAATATTTGAATCTATAGATAACCCTGACATAATTATATGGTTTGTTTACTGTATATGCTTCTCCTATATAGCATCACCCACCTTGAAGATGAGGTTCCAGATTTATTTATGTTCCAGTAATCTATCAATACCTACCGGTGTTTTCTCTTATCGACAATTCGAAATACACATCGAAGCTGTACCCAGGCTAACTTACATGCATTTCACAAACTTTAAAATGAATATTATTTATATGAATACATCTCTCCCTCCCAGAAGCTCCTCGAATGCCTTTGCTTTTTTATTTTGCAAGCATTAAAAAAAGAAGTATTGGTGTGTGGCGGTTCAGTGGGTGCTAGCTGTGTGAACATGACCCCAGCTGTGCTTTGAAGCTTGTGGGATCTTCCTCATCTTTATTTTCCTTTCCGACATAGTCACTGTAAAATTAGACTTCTGATTTCTACAAGCATTAGAAAATCTGCCAGGGTACAGAGTAACATGTTACTTTTTACATGCTTTGACAAATAGGACTTGTAAAACCAAGTGGTCTGTCACGGCTTTCACGGTGTGCTGGGATGGGAAGGGCAGAGAAGGGAGGCTTACTGGGGAAGATAAGGGAAAGCGGCCGAGCAGAGAGGCTTGAGAAGAGAGGCAGGCGTGGGTAAGAGATACGAGGCAGGCAGGAGATGAACCTCGAAAGACAAGAAAGGTCAGGTTTAGGAGTCAATATTATAGGAGTCTAGTCTATATATATATATATATATATATATATATATATATATATATATATATATATATATATATATATATATATATATATCTATTCTACCGCTTTATATACCGCTTTATCCGATCTTCCCTCGGGTCACGGGGAGCATGTGCCTATCTCAAGTGTCTATGGGCATTAAGGCAGGATACACCCTGGATGGAATGCCAACCCATCACAGGACATTTCAATAAAAAACAAAACCTGCTAGTATCTGAATTGTTTTAGAAACATAAGCAATTTGGGAGTGTACAGTTGGTTAGAGGCAAAGAGGATGAACATTTGGTACTCATAATTTTAGTTGATAAATTAGCCCACTGGAAATTGTGTTGGCAGAATATAATTTCAGATTTGTACTTTAGAATTAATGCAACACTATATCGCCAAAAGTTTGTGGACTCCTGCTCATAAGTACGCTACGTGCTTTTTGAGCATTGCATTCAACATTTAGTGCCACTTTGCTCTTATAATTCCCTCCACTCTTCCGTGTTGGAAAACAATCATGTCACCCGCCACAAAGGGGGTTAGTAAAGTCAGGTACTGATATAGAATAGAAAGGTTAGTGATTAGTGGAGCCAAATGTAGAGATGCAACAGCCAGGATGAAATAATAATAGACAATAATGAACAGGCCGCAGGCAAAACAAAAGGGCTTGGCAAAAACGCAGTTCGTAAACAGTCCAGGCTATGAGCACAGGCAAACTGGGCAAACCAAAAAATCTAAATCCAAAATCAAACCAGAAATTAAGTTTTATTTATTTTATTGGTACATAATACACTAATTATAGTGTGTGGGAATGAAAATCAGTTTGTCCCTGATTGTTCCAAGTGGCAAGTAAAAACTCCTTGAGATGGTAACAGGAAGAAACATTGAGAGGAACCAGATTCAACAGAGAACCCCATCCTCATTTGGGTGTTTTGTTTTTGATTTCGGAGAAAAGCGGCAGTGACAAAAACGGAAACAATCCAAAACCAGGCACGGCAAACAGGGCAAAGACGAACAGGCCAACACACGAACCTAAACAGTCTAAAAACAGAAATGTATTTATATATTTGTGTGCCTCCAGCTTTGCAGTTTGGAGAAGAACCACATATGGCAGGAAAGTTCAGGTGTCCTTTTTGTCAGGTGACATTTGTCTACATAGTGTCTTTATAACTGTAGCATTCACTACTTGCAGATACATTAGCAGAATGAAAACCAATTTGTCTTTAAGTTTAAAGGTTTCTACTAGGCTTCATTTCTCATCACCTTCACATGTCTAGAGTAGAAACATACTGTAGGCTATGTATTTTTTTTACCAATAGCATGGTGTGTGTACAGGTATAGATCAATAAAGGCCGCTAAAGATTGCTGAGTGATACTGAATAACGGAATTGAATAAGTCTTAAAAACAACCTTTGTATTTACTGTGTGTATATAGTGATATCTTTCAGAATGTAGTCGGAGGTAACAGTACTGCGTCTCAGTAAAATTGTGCAGCCGAGTCGTGGTGTTCTCATATGTAATCATGTCCAGAAAAGCTATAGAAGCATTGTGTATGTCAACTGGACAGTTACAGTGATTTGTAAATGGGAAGTAATCTCTGTGTTAAGACTGAAAATGCCTTCACATGTTCAAAGTACAGACTAGTGGAAGCAGTTAGTCAAGAAAATAACATCCATAGCTCTATTACAGGAAAACGCCACAAGCAGTACAGTACATCATCTGGAATGATGAATTATTCTCACAGCACCTGGGATAACGTGGCTAGTCTGTGGTGTTTTTACACGATCTATCATTGTTCAGTGACGCAACATAGTTTAGTTCTTGTTGGGTTGGTGATTTGAGCCGAGCATTGCAAAGTAACAAATTACAAACATAAAGTCAACATACATTCCTGTGTATTTGTATCTAATTTAAATGCAGTGTTGGGGAGTAACTAGTTACATGTAAATGCGTATGTAGTGTAACTGTGAAAAAATGTGCAATTAAATTACAGAAATTATGAAAATGTTAAAGATTACAAATAGAGTTACATCTGAACAAGTTCTTTAAAAACTTAGGAATAATAATAGTAATAATTTATTGGGCTCTCACCAGGGCAGGGTGGTTGGGGTTCAATTCCTGCCTCCGCAATGTTAATTGGCAATTTGTGCTGTGATAGCTATGCAAAGATTTGATTTCTAAATTTGTATTAAATATGTTCTTTGTTATGAAATCTGATTTGTTGTGGCTTTGCTAAAAAATGAAATTAATAATATAATAATAATAATAATAAAAGAATAATGATAAACTTATGAAAGATTTTGAAATTCTAACAGTAAACAAGAGTTAAGTTAAAGGTTAACTGAGTACTACGGTAAGGTTAAAAGTTATAATTGTTTGGAAATGATTTAGTTGGAAATATCCATTAGAAACTAATCGAAAAGTAATCAAATGTAATCAGTGACTTTACATGTATAAAGTAATTGGAAGGTTACACTACTTATTACATTTTGAATTGGGTCATATGTAATCTGTAATCTATTACATTTCCAAAGTAACCTTCCCAACACCGATTAAATGCATAGAGTCTTGTTTTCTAGGAAAAGGTTGGAAACACTAGGTGTGGTTGGTTATGGTAATCTAACCAGTGTCGGGAAGGTTACTTTGGAAATGTAAAAGATTACAGAATACAAATTTCCCTATTCAAAATGTAGTGTAACTTTTCAATTGTTTTATAAAAGTAAAGTAGCCGATTAAATTTGATTACTTTTTGAGTACTTTCATTTGTCCACTAGGTGGCACTCAATTAAATTTACATTCTTAGGAAAAAAAAAATTCAAACCCCTCGGAAAAGTAGGTTATATTTTTCGAAATTGAGCTGCAACAGGTTAAAAGTGTTTTTTTTTTTTACGTGTAACTTGTTACTCCCCAATACTGAATCTAACATATGCTAGTCTGAAGTGTAGACTGGAGAACCTCAGCACAAGACACCTTGGAAGGTGAACAGTCCACACACGAATACTATTGACAATATGGGGTGTGGAACTATTGACAATATGGAATGCTTTTAATAATGAACATTGCATCCTGTACATAGGAATAGGGTCAGATGTATGTATTCAAGAAGGATTGGTTGTATACAATGGTTAGAATGTGAAAAGAAACTCGTATTTCTCACACATATATCTTACATCACAGTGAAATTATTTTCTTTGCATATCCCAAGATTGTTTAGAAGCAGGGGTCAGAGCTCAGGGTCAGCCGTGATACAGCACCCCTGAAGCACAGAGGGTTATAGGGCTTACTCAAGTGCCCAAGTGTGGTATCTTGATGATACCGGGGCACGGACCCTCGACCTTCCATTCAAAACAGACGGTATAAGTTGTCTTAGAACTGAAAGAGCACCAGGAAGAAACCCCCAAGGCACAGGAAGAACTTGGATTCCTACCCGGATGGCAATGGTGAAAAGCAGGTTTTAATCACCATGCGCTAATACTGGTCTATTATTTATTATAAAGGCATTCCTACAGGCTATAGATGTTTAAATTAACTGCAAATGAATGTGTCTTCTTTGTAAAGGATCCTATAGTGTGGTGCACAAATCCTGTCTCATCCATATGCTGAATGGTTCGAGCTATCCAAATCAGAACCATCCATAAACCTGATTTATGTAATCGATCACGAGAATATTTTGAGGAGCAGAACCGAAAACAAAAATATTTTTCACATTCCTGCACTAATCACTAAAATCCTTTCTCACTGGAGATTAAGAAGCATTTTCATACGAGTCAATCACATGCTAGCGAACGCAATTGCTATGCAACTCATACATTGGCTTTCACAAATTAGATTCAATACTTGAGCTTGGTCGGAATCTTAATAGATCTTTTCTTATGTTAACCATTACTGAAAGCTTACATCGCCCAGATACTATCTTCTTTAAAATATATAAAGAGTGCATTTAGTTTTCACCCTAAAGCGAGCTGAGTGTCGAGAAGTGACATTTGAGGTTTGAATAAAAGGCTTTGGAGACAAATCAGAGTGATATACTCAACACAACAATCCTGTATGGGTTGTTATAAATAACACAGTTAACACAGCTTATTATAGTGTGTCAGCTTGGACTCCCGGCCCAGAGGCAATCCTGTAGCACTATAAGATGTGTAAAACGTCATGTCAAAATGGATTAATGAGCAATAAATTCTCACTGCTGTAATAGCTGTTTAAGCTCAACTATCCAATGTTGTTTGATCATTCGGAGCGTTTGTACACAGGGGAGGGGTCAGATGTAGAAGAATGGGCTGTTTACAAGACATTTTAATTGTTTCATACACATTCAGAGTACAGAGTACAGCATGCAGTGAAATGCTTTTTACGACTGTCCAACATATATAAGATATAAAATATAAAAAAGTTAAAACGAATACATTTAAGATACTGACAGTAGTGCAGATTTAAAGTGGGATTGTCACTACATTGTTCGAGTGATAGATGGGTGGTGCCAGTCCAGTTTTAAAGTGACAGTTGTGAATAAAGATGTGAAAAAAGGAGGTGGTAGACAAAAAATATATGGTTGCAAAAACCAGTAGCCATGTCAACTTGTAGCCCAAGGTTGGTTGCCCAATGAAGCGGTTAGTACCTGAATGAATGACCTCCTGGGGAAACTAGGTTCATGCTGGATGGGGTGTTAGTGAGGGGCGTTTATCCTGTGGACTGTGATGATCCTAGCACCCCATTATAGTGACATAGGACACTATACTGTCAAAAAGCACTGTCTTTTGGATGGGATGTTAAACTGAGGTCCTGACTCTGTGGTCATTAAAAATCCCAGGATGTCTTTTGAAAAAGAATCGTGAGTCGTGTCCTCGGCATCTTGGCCAAATTCACCCATTGGCCTCTGAAAATCACGGCCTCCTAATCATCCCCATATATATACTGATTGGGTTCATCATTCTGTCTCCTCTCCACTAGTAAGCTGTGCGTTCTGGTGCACTACGGCCGCCGACGCATTATCCAGGTAGATGCTGCACACTGGTGGTGGATGAAGAAATCCCCCTCTCATAATGTCCAGAAAAGTGCTATATAAATATCATTCATTATTATAAGTATGTGAATGTACAATATGCATTTAATGTGGTCAAGATTTGGTCATAAAGATATGCTCAGTAAGTGTATATAAACCCAGTCAGCTGTAACAGTATAACTGCCTGTGTAATAGTGTCCAGGTCATCCTCGTGTCACTAAGGGGGACGCTCTGACTCGTGGCAGCATGGCTCCAAGACAGGCTCCAAGACATTAGCAGCAAATCGTCTAAACCCTGCTATTTAGGGATTCTGCGAATTGGACCTGTTTGCCCAACACTTCACACACAGATGCTATCGGATCTATCCGGATTGAGTTCTGGTTAAATTTGAGACCAAGTCAACACCTTGAACTTTATACGACATACGTTTCCTGAGCAATATTTGCAGTGCGGCAGGAGGCAATATCTTGCTGAAACATGCCGTTTGCCATTAGGGAATACTGTTGCTATGAAGGAATGTGCTCGGCCTGTGAAAATGTTTAATCTTGCGAATGCCAGGATGCCAGATTTCCCAATAAAACATTTCCCAGAGCATTACAGTACCTTGTGTAATTAAGCATTTTTTTGGAGAGGTTTTCATTTAGGTTTTATAGACGCTTTGGTGTTTGTAAACACAAAGCTGTAGTGCGCAAAGAAACACCCCTGGGAACCTGATACTGCTAGGCTATAATCTGACTGTAGAATCTATCTTTATTCAGGAATCAAATTTACATGAGCTAAACTCATTATGGATAAGCACTTAAGGACAGCGAGCGCTATTTGTCTAGACTAACACTTTGAAATGATATGACTCTAGTAGGTCCTTATGACTTGGCAGCCTGTCAGTGGCTAAATGGTGCTAAGTGGTGTCTTAGCTTGCAACGGACTGTCATACTGCATTATACGGCACTTATCTCCACGAATCTCCGAACGTTTATCCCGGAGAGAAATTACGAGTAATGCGAGGAATGCGAACTCAAACACAATCCAAAAAAAAAAAAAAAGGAAAGTCACATATTAGCTTCTTGCCATTGTTTTGTCAGCGGAGAAAGACAACTTCATATGCAGGCATGAAACCTTGCAGCAGTAGGTGGGAGTCCCAGAGGAGAGACTATTCGTGTATCTAATGAAAAGCATTCTCTCCACAGGAGTGAGAGAGAGCTTTCATATTACACACAGGCTCAAGGTCAAATTCCCACCGGGGAGCATGTGGTGCAAGAGGAGGACATTGTCCGTTTTCTTTTTGTGTCTGTGTGTATGTGAGAGTTTGTGTTACAATGATATAGCAAGCGTCTCGCTTTGTGCTCTTATCAATTTTGCACTAGAATTTGCATGCTCAAAGGATAAAGGCTTCCATATTTGTAAGTCAGATGCTGTCCCAGATACCTATTTTGGCCACAAAGCGCACGCTGTATTATAATTTCCTTGGGTGAATGTTTTTTACAGGTATATTTTACACGTCTCTTTTGAAAATAACAGAAATGTTTGCGTTGTGAAAGATAACATCGCCTTGCTAACCTTTAGTTTCGCAGCTAACTTTTTTTGTTTCCCGCTTGATTGCCCCCTTCAAAGGCTAAAATTTGAGTGTAATCAGTACAGAGAATGGATGCCTTTGAGAAGTGTAAAATTTCCTTTCATAAGGCTGAAAACTGTAATTAGCTCATCTTTGTGGTGCTGGTGTGTCAATAAAGTGAAAGCATATGTCATGTTGCTGTTTTATTATTAATTTTTTTTTTCCTGCCTGAGGGGGTGAGATCCATGATTTAGATGTGCATGCAAACCTGCAATTATTATCTCCGATCAACAGTTTCTGTTGCGTACTGAAGTATTCAGGCCAAACGTTTTTTTTTTTTGTTGTTGTTGTTTGTTGTTGTTTTTGTTGTTTTTTTCAGGCTCTAGTTAATTCTCGATGGAACGAATTCAACTGTCTCAAATGCAATATCCTCTCTCCAGAGCATTGGAAATGCTGCTGCTCACCTCTTGCGCCATAACCTCTTGAAATTCTTTTATCTGATACTCTCCGCTGAGGTCAATCGACTGTCTCCCTATAGCAGCAAGAACGCAACTTCATTTTGCATTCCGGCCGTCAAAATCTTCTGCACCTTATCTGCACACCCTGGTCCAAAACCTCACACCTGCATGCCAACGTCTTCAGCTTCAGGGTGCTCGCACGCGTCCTTCTCGGAGTTTCAAGGAGTACACATCCGCATTCTATTATGGAAACCCGCTATCTAAAACCACGCTTAGAAAGAAAATGTATATAATTTACCATAATGTAAGCTCTTATATTTTGCTCTTCAGAAAAAAACTATTGCACAATTCATTCACTGAATGAATGATTTCAAATTATTAAGCATAAGTCAAATCAAGTCACCTTTATATAGCGCTTTTAATAATACAGATTATTATAAAGCAGCTGTACAGTAATAAATGACACACAGAAATAAACTTAACTAAATTCTAAACAATAAAGTGTCCCAAACTGAGCAAGCCATAAGTAACAGACGACAGGAACCAAAACTCTATCGGTGACACAAATGGAGAAAAAATCCTTGGGAGAAAGCAGGCTCAGTCAGGGGGATCAGTTCTCCTCTGACCAACAAACTAGTAAACTGTATTCATGATAGTGGTCTATCGGTGCTGATCATCATCTGGATCAGGGAACTGCAGTGACCATGTGATCAGAAGACAGACTAATATAAGCGAGGATGCCATTCATTTTGTGATGCACTGTGTTATGGGAAGTGTAATTAACGCAGCCTAACAATCCTTTAACGGATGTGAATTTTATAAGAGTTTAAATGTGTTATGTGTAAGCCAGGTTAAAGAGATCAGGATCTTTAATCTAGATTTAAACCGACAGAGTGTGTCTGCCTCCGGAAAAGAGTTAGGTAGATTATTCCAGAGTTTTGGTACCAAATAAGAAAATGATCTGCCACCAACAGTTGGATATTCTGGGTATTACTAATAAGAGCACAAGCCATTGTACATCATGCTGTATTTTTCTGTTCACAGAGTTACCAGTGTATTATCTCACTGTTTTTCTAGGGTTGAATCTTTTTGTTTTACTTTGTGTTGTGTTACTTTTCAACATAAAAGCTCACAGGACGAGCATTAGTTTTGAAGGCCGTGATAAAATGAAAAAAAAAGTTCAATTCATTATTTATTTGCATAGCACTTTTAATAACGGACGTGGTCTCAAAGCATCTATGCACAGATTATGAAGAATAGAAAGGATTGTTTGGAAGAAAGGAAGTTTGTTCTTTATGAGCAATCCAGTGGTGACTGTGGCAAGGAAAAACTCCCTGAGATGGAAAGGAAAAAACCTTGAGAGGAAGGATATATATATATATATATATATATATATATATATATATATATATATATATATATATATATATATATAATATATATATATATATGAAAAATGCCATAAACAAAGAATGCTTTAAAAAATGGGAGTTTTGATCAATTTCTTTCATCAATGAACAAACAGCAGAATTTCTTCTAGGTACACTTGCACACAGTGTTTATGAAAGGAACTCGGCTGGTAGGTTGTTCCATCTTGGAGAAGTAAACACAGATCTTCTGTGGATGTAGACGTTCTCACATCCTTCTGTCTCTTCATGTAGTCCCACACACACTCCATGATGTTGAGATCAGGGCTCTGTGGGGGGTTGTTACATCACTTCCACTACTTCTAGTTCAGTCCTGGAGTAGAAGTAGTGGAATCTGGCCAGATGATGCTTCCTGCTCGGCCCTGTGTGCAGTCACTCAGAAACGCCACTAACTGGTTTACACTATGCGCTCGGTGCTGCTTTTATTTTGAAAGTATTTTATTTCTGTCAGGAAAACATGTCAGGAAAACATATTTACATACTCTGAAAATGTCAATTCATTCAGAAAAACGAAAGTTTGATACCAAACGCTGCGTTTTAACAGCACACAGAGTGCAAATTTATTTATTCACGAAAAGCACGGGGTCGCCACATACACTTCAAAGCATTTTTGGTTTGTTAATTGCTTATACTTGCAAAACAACTACTTAGCATTTCTGAGTGTGCGTTAAATATAAAATGACATACATGTATTTATTGTTTTCATTTTTCTGACATGTATTTTTGACTCGGTCCACAATTGTATATCTTTTATTGTAAGAGATTATCATTATTCTTTTGATTAGCGGTAGCATAATGAAAATGATATCATTTACCGCTCTTTACAGGTGGAGAGAATTAATATCGAACTTTGTTCGATTGTTGGATCGACCCTCGAACACAGCACAGGTTTCTCATGTGTCCCTTCGGAAAAAAGTAATTGCCCACCCCTGCTCTACTTCTTCTAATAAGGTAATAACACCAAATATTGATTTGATTTTGATTGTTTTCTTGGTTCGCTCACTTTGCATTTTGTAAATTGACAAAAATAAACAATCATTATTTATAATTCTGAAAGCATTCTCTGTTTACAACACTATATATATACATAAATAATATATCATATAATATATACATGTATAAAATGAAATTAGAAGAATTATTCCAAATAATGTTCAAGTGAATACTTATCTCACATAACTTAAAAAGTATATCCTGAAATGTTTTGACTGTTCCTTTTTTTATTTACTGTATGAAATAACTTTCTCTTACCTACATTAAATATTAAATTACTCGAATAATCGTTTAAAATGACTCAAACTTCATCAATTCGCAAACTAATGTAGTAGTGTAGGTTTTTCTGCAAAATCAGTATCTTCATGATAGAAAAAGTTCCAAGAGTGTAACCCGGAAGAACGTAGAAGTTTTTGATGCTTTTTAAATTGATTAAATTGGAATCATCTTTTCTTGAGTTGTTATTTCCAGAGCCAAAAATGATTTTATTTACTTTGGAAGTGAACGGCAGTCTATTGCACTCCTGTTTATTTATGAGCGATGAAAGGGCACATTACACTGAGTATATTATATCTACAGCGCATTTCATTTCAAGCTTCAGGATTTCCCTGAATGAAGATGTTATCTTATATCATTCTGAATATGACAAAAGCAGACTAATTCATTTGTTAATAATTGCTGTAAGAAAATGAAAGTCAGAAAACAGCTTTTTACACACACACACACACACACACATGCTGTGTTTGCAAATTTGCAAGGTTGAACTTGCAATTGAGTGAGAGTAATTCTCTCATAGATCTGTTTTAAAGCTGTGGTCTCACTCCAAAGACATGCTAATGATGATGCAACTCCACACAGACTGAGCGGAGACACATTAATATAACCCCTGCTCTGAAGCAAGCTGTAGGCTCTGGGCAGGATCCTTCAGGTGAATGTAATAGTGGTTGGATTAATGATAGAATGGGTAGAAGTGTGCCTCTGAGAACTCCCCTTTTTAATCTGTGACAGAAATGATAGTTGATTGGTGATCCTATTGTGAGGAGTGTAAGGGTTAGTGGTGAGGACGTTTGCGTCTTGGTATATAAGAAATTATAAATATACAGTTATCGTCACTGTGTAACAGTGGTTCATCGGTTAGATATTCTCTTTATGCAATCACACACACACACACACCATAATGTTGAGATTAGTCGGGGCCAGTTGCCACCCACCAGATCAAATCACCGCCAAATACCAACCGCAAAAGCTTTTACTGGATCTTCCCCAATAGTTGCATGTGCAGGGGGTCGCGGAACACTACTCAGGGGAAAGTGCTATCTACTCAAGTTCATGCGTATGAGCTCACAGAAGCCCGTGATCAGTAAGGATCCCTGTAAGTGATAGGGACAGAGAGTACACCATTCCTTTCTGTCTGAGCATAACCAGTTCAGCTCTCTTGGGCCCTGAGGCACAGATAGCTGTAGTGTCATCAGAATTCAAACTTCTGCAGACGATAGAATGAACGTCTTCTGGATGCATCACCCGGAAACTTATTCTGTTGTTCAGGTGTCAAAAGTATTCCCATTCATTCTTCAGGTAGAAGTATAGATACTACGGACTTCTGTAGAAGAATCAACTCAAGCTTTTTACTCATGTAAAAGTGTAAAAGTACTGGTTTCATAATTACTTAAAGTATAAAAATAATGTAAGGAAAAAATGGCATTAAGGACAAAAGCTTATGCCGCATCAATCACAATCAATTTATACAAACGTCTCTCTACAGAACTCCCTACTGTAACTTCATTTGCAGAGAACGAAGAGAAAACACCCATTTGATAAATGAGACAGTAGGGGAGAAATAATCACTTTTAAGAAATAATCTTTTTTTTTTGAGTAACGATCCCCAACACTGGTTATGCTGGAGTGTGACCTGATTTGTGTTGTGTGCAGGTGCGAATGATCGCATACAAACCAATAGGAGGTCGGAATGGTATATGTTTATATATCATCCAACCACATTCACATTCACTCTATCCGAATGGAGCCGTTTATCTGGATAGGTGTTTTTTTTTTTTTTTTTTTGAACGATGACAAACCAGAATGAAAACGGAAGCCCGAACAAGTTAAACAAGGCTATTTTTTTTTAAATATAAGGAGTAAAAAGTACAGATAATTATGTGAAAATGTAAGGAGTAGAAGTAAAAAGTTTGACTGATAAATCATTCCTCTGGTAAAGTTGTGCTGCTTCCGTTAGTTGCCAGAAACTTTAGTTGCAAAACAAATTTTAGCTGTAAACTCGAACCATTTGCATATGACTGATTAAACTCCGTCCCTCTTAGAAACAAGATCTTTGGAAGCTTGCTGTGTCAAAGCAAGGTGAAATCGTAATCGTATTTTCAACATAAACCATAAACTCGAATTAATCGATAATGGCGATTAATCTCCCAGCTCTAGTGGTGTTATACATTAGGTTCACTGTTCTCACCCTGCATGCATTCATGGGTTCTTTGTTCTGCCGTTCGGTTTTATCCCCACTGCAGTTTAGGACAAATGCAGGAGCTTCAGGAAATCACACCACTTGGTTTATTAAACTTTTGAAACTGCATTCATTGCCTCTCTCTCTCTCTCTCTCTCTCGCGCTCTCTCTCTCTCATCTCTCTCTCTCTCACTGTTTAATACATTGTGGTTTCCTGGAGTTTCAACCCCTGTTTTATTAAACCAAGTGTTTCTCCTTGTCTTTGTCCTAACTGCAGTGGGGAATAAAACAACTTTAACACTCCTCTGTGGTAACAGTTTTTGTCAGGAGTTGAGTTTAGAGTTGCTAAGAGTTACACTTAATATTGTTGAATTGGCCTATTTTTTTTATATATATATGTATTATCTTTTTTCTTATAGCTAAAGGCCAAATTTTGGGGTTTCGCCCCGGCCTTTGCCAAACTGCCACCGTTAGGTCCTTGAGAAAAGGGCAGTAAGGCAAAAATGTAACTCCTTTTGGGCAAAATTTCACTAAAAACAAGTGACAGATTTAAAGCTGTAATGTTGTTGCTGACTATTGTGCAAAACACCGGTGTAATCTGTCTGATTTTATTAAACATTTTTTTCACAACATATTCTCTCTGACTTTCCTGGCTTTCTGCTTTTTCTTTTTTTTCCTCCAGACCGCAACATTTGTTGATTTCAGAGACTTTTTCCTATTTTTTTTCTTTTTTCCTAATGCGCATTTCTCAGTAAACATTGTGTGCTGTAATCTGAAATGTCATTTGACATTACTTTTTTTCTCACCACATATCACACATACCAGCAGGAAAGCATCATTGGCAGTGAAAGCGAATAAATCTGTCCATGCAGAATTAAACTCTCTGTTTTCATCCCAGTGTTTTCTTTTGGTAAATTTATCCATCATTACAAGAGCAGCGCTAAGAGCAAAAACTGAAATCGACGAGAGGAAATAAAAGGTTATTTCTGGAAAATATGTCTTGTTTTTTTTGCCATGAAAGATGAAAAAGTCTTAAAAATCACATTACACATTAGACTATAAATCTTAAAGGAAGAAAATTGTTCTTGTTCAGGCTGGGCGAGTAAATGTGTAACTCCTTTTGAGCACAAAAAAAAGACTAATACTGTAATTCTTATATCAAGAATCAAAAAAAAAGGTTACAACTTGTGTTTGTAAAAGCTAGAAGAGAGGTAGTAGCTTAGACAGAGGTAATAGCTCTGTGGTTAAGGCATTGGCCTCTGGACCAGGCGGTACAAATCCCACCATCAAGCTGCCATTAGTGTAAAAAAAGAGGCTAAAAATAAAAAATAAATAAAATAAAAACCCTGAAACTGGGCTTTTTTTGTCTGTTTATAGGATCTAGTCGAATTTATTATCGACTACATATTAATGCTAGATTCAAGAATATTTTACCGCCTCAATTTTGCTTCCCGAGTCCAAGGTGCAGGATGTACACCATAATTAGCGTATGATTTGATCGACAAAATACTTCATTTTCGATGTCACATCTGTTACCCTGAACGCCAGGATAAGAGTTGATTCCGTTTGAAACGCTGCCCCCTGTGTAACAATAAAATAAAATAAAATAAAATGTGACAAAAAAAAAACATTTTCGTCAGTGCTGCAGAGATCCACCCTGGGTCGGGTGGTGGGGGCTGAAGAGATACATGCGACTGCAGAGCCACGGGTTTCTGGCCCTTATACCAGATTACTGTAATTCTATGATGTCATATCTAGTCTTCCTAGATATGTTTCAGTTTGCACGCTGTTAAATAACATTAAGGATACCTAATAATACAAGTTTACTCCTTTTCCTGTAGCTCCTCTCTCTCTCTCTCTCTCTCTCTCTCTCAGGTTAAACATGTTCCCATTGATTCTGTCCCTATCGTCTTTCTGGACCTCCTTGATTTATCCTGAATGAAGCACTGGATGAAGCTCTCTTTAATTTGAAACCATTCCTCTACTGGTTCCACATGAACAGCCTAAAGATCCATAAAATTACTGTGGAGGCCAGAAGTCAAGAGCAGTGAGGACGGATTTGGTGTGTAATTAATGTAAACAGTCAGTATCTTAGGGCTGTAATTGGCATGAACCATTTTGCATCATTGCCTATCAGTGAACAGTTGATAACCTCACCAGTGACGGAAGTGGAATGAATGGACATTTAGTGTCACGCAGATGTGGATGGGTTCCCCTTTGGTGTACAGCAAAACCTGAATCACCACCAAATCAAACTGTAGGTACTGTTTAACTGTAGCTACTATTACCCACATGGTGACTGCTCTAATCTGTCCTGTTAGCTTTGTAAGAGTTTGTTCACACGAAAAAAAAAAGTGTTATTTTTTACAATGTAGTACGCATGCTTTTCATGCTGTTTACTTCGAACAGAATCATGTTCTGTTCTTGAATCATGTGATGGAAAGAAGACCACGCATCCTTCATACCAAAAACACCTACACTTTAAAACAAGGACATATATTGCAGATTTGCACACACTGAAACTCTCACACGGCCATATCTGCCATATACCATCCATTATCCATTATATTTTTAATTCTTAATTCTTATCCTTATTCTTACTTCATTCCAATTTTCTTTTAACACACACTATTCTATTTTTCTTTCCATTTTTTATTATGTTTCTTTTTATTTTTTGTGCTTTATGTTTACATTATGTTGGAAGAAGCATTTCGCTGCATGTGTATGTCAAAAATAAAAATTGAATTTGAAATTTGACCAGATTCTTTGTCTGAAAAGCTCTAAGCAGAGTCGACCCACCAGACAATATTCCTGGCAGAGCGTTCAGAGGATGTGCAGATCAACTGGCAGATGTTTTCACCGACATCTTCAACATCTCTCTGAGCAAAAACGTCATCTCCGAGTGCTTCAAAACAAGAACCAGCGTCCCCGTGCCTGAAGAAACCATCTGTATCCTGAATCAATGACAGCGTCGCACTCACTCCCATCATCATGAAGTTAGTTCATTTTCTTTTACTTTATTGTTAATTTATGTAGTTGTTTGATTTACAGTGTTGGGAAGGCTACTTTAGAAAAGTAATAGTATAGAGATTACAAATGCCCCTATTCAAAATGTAATAGATAGTGTAACTTTTCAATTACTTTATAAAAGTTGCAACCGATTACATTTGATGACTTTTTGATTACCGGTACATTTATTTGTCCACTAGGTGGCACTTTAAGTTAACATTCTAAGAAAACAAGTTTCAAACAAAAAATAGGCAGCATGTTTCCATTGAACATCATGCTGTAGCCTAAAGGACTGATTTTATTGTTCAGATGTAACCCTATTTGTCATTTTTACGCATAACTCTTTTTCTCAGTAACTGTAACAAATGCCGTTTATTTTGTAATTAAATTACGTAACACCGCTAACTATTTACTTCTCAACACTGTTGTTGTAGAACCTCTGTCCTGGAAAAACGTTTTTTCGTTTTCAGTGTGTACTGCACTGTATATTGTTGAAATGACAATAATGCCTGCTTAACTTGATGTGACGACTTGACTTGACTTGACATAATGTGTAGATAAAGAGGCGTCCAAAAATTCACTGCTTTTCAGAGCTCGAAAGTCCTGTGCAGCAAATGACATTATTGAACATGGCAGCCTTGAAAACACAGGTATGTTAAACAGACAAGTTCTTACACACATAACCTCTGAGTGTTTGAGAGAAAGTTTTCAATGAGTAATGAATAAAACATGCCAGGTGGTGCGTTTATAGGACAGTAATTAAAGTTGGGGCTGGAAAGCACAAACTGCTCTTTCCTGAAGACTCCTACTGGATAAATGTTAAACTACATCATTGCTGATAAATCATCTTATTATATTGCATTTATTTTTAATCCCTGTCCTATTATTATTATCGTATTCATGTTACTATAGAAACAACAGTGTATTAAAAATGCAGAACAGCAGACATTATTACTGCAAGAACCAGATCCGACGCCATGGTCTGGTATTTTAATAATAACTTTTAATCACTAAAAGCATACTGCATTGGCATCACCTATATTCTCAGGGTGTACAGAAATTCTCATACATTGTGTTAAATCAATTGTTATTTACATCCACAGATATTAAACAATAATTTGATTTGTCATTGTATGTCATGAACTTTGAGAACACATCATATAAACAGGATTATCAAGATTTATACCATCATGCCAAAAAGTTGAGAACTGCCACAAGCC
Organism: Kryptopterus vitreolus; assembly: GCA_030449085.1. NCBI lineage: Eukaryota > Metazoa > Chordata > Actinopteri > Siluriformes > Siluridae > Kryptopterus > Kryptopterus vitreolus. The sequence goes on along the minus strand of JACRUU010000008.1, from coordinate 11,086,884 downwards.
CTGTCACACACACACACACACAAGCCTTCTGTGAGGTTGTTGCAGTACAGAAGGTCCTGTCTAAAGGGGCTTTTCAGGATGTCAGAGTGAAATGAGCTACGACGTGTTGAACATTTGGCAGATGGCTCGCTTCCCGTTGCCAGGCCCCTTCAGTGGTGCTCTCAATTAGCTGCTTGGTTGCCTTTTTCATGTATCATTACAGGACTGCGTCAAAACGAAAGAAGGAAAAGAAATTAAAGTCATAGGTTGAAAAAGCCAGCCCTGCCCACCTGCAAAGAAAACCTTATTTTGCTCGAACGAGTCTTTTCGAGAGTAACCGGAGAACTTTTGGCTGTAATCTGCAAATCTACTGCAATTTCAGTACTTTAAACTTGTTGATTAATCTGTTCAATTCTTATCATTAGTGCTCCTAAGGAAAGGACATTTTCTCAATCAGACAAACCTCCAATCATTTCAAATCTTACGTGAAGGCAAATAAAAGAGGATGAGACATTTCTGATCATGAAAATCTTTCTAAAGAATGTGTAGAATTAAAGCAGGCAAAGAAAGGATGGGGAAAAAGAGAATACAAAGAGAAGAAATGAAATAACTATGGCTGCGAAACCAAGAAGCTCATGAGATACTACTTTTAGACTTCTTTGTTAGTATGGTTTATATTGTAGGTCTCCTGTGTTTAGAGGTAAGAAATAAATCCAGCAAATCATCAACAGATACATATGAGACGCAAAACTTATCGTAGGGCGTTAATTACTAACCGTTAGAATCTTGGATGAGAAGTGATTTCTTCTTTCTTTCTTTCTTTCTTTCTTCCTTCCTTCCTTCCAAATTGCTCTGCATAAATGAACATTAACATGTTCCTCATGAACATGTGGAACTGATTAAAATCCTCTCTGGTCTTCATCCCACTTCATCCCCAACCAGGTTAGCAAAGATTCTGACAGCTCTCTGCCTCCCTCTAGTGGTCTAGTGATAGAAAAAAAGGCCGCCGTTTCATACAGTATACAGTAATAGCGTGAGGGCTTTAATCTCGTTCACTGAATGACGTCTTTCAGTGATTAAAGTTATAGTATATAATATATAGTATATATATATATATATATATATATATATATATATATATATATATATATATATATATAGTTTTTTTTTCTGCTGTCCAGGTTTAGTTTATTCGGCAGCACAATGAAGAGTGAAGGGTCGAAGAGCATATATATATATATATATATATATATATATATATATATCATATATATATATATATATATATATATATATATATATATATATATATATATATATATATATATGTATATATAATAGTGAAGGTATATCCCGCCTCCTGATACGCTCGGTGCATCGGTCAAAAAAAGTTATTGGTTTAAAATGTGTGAATCGGCATTTGTATCGCCATGCGTCGTTTCTATGCATCGGTAAATCCCGATTTATTTCTTTATAGTTATTAGTAGACATACTATATTTTCATTATTTAGAAAGTGGAAAGTATTTTCCACTTTTCCGTTTTCTCCCCTCTAAACTCTCTCCTCACTGCTGCGTGAATATGACGTCGCCTATCACAACAACACTGAGACCGCGGCGTGTCCAGAAAGTCCCATAGAGAAAGTAACATGGCAGAGGTAGATCAGCTGCATCCTCCACCGAGTAACTACAAATCCAGTGTTTGGAAACACTTTGGGTTTTAAAAAAGAGATGGGAATCTTGATTTAAAAAAAACCCATGCAATGTGTAAAATATGTCGTGCCACTATAAAATATACGGGCAGCACGACGAATCTAACAACACACTTGAAGCGCCGACACGGTGTGAATTTGGAGACTCCTGCCTTCTCCTCCTCCTCCTCCTTTTCCTCCTCCTCTCACTCGGATTTAACTGAACGTGCTAGTGGGACGCCGGGTAAGCAAACGATGGAAACTTGTTTCAACATTCAGCCTTAGGGTTACAGAGGATGAGGGCTTCCAATACCTCCTCCACGCCTTGGAGCTGATGTACCACACACCAGATAGGAAGCTATTCACCGAGAAACAAATCCCTATTCTGTATGACAAAGTCCGAGGAGAGATGGCCGAGTCATTAAGCAGTGACCAAACAGTTAATTGCTGGACGTCTTGCCCCACTGACTCATATATCACTGTCACAACACACTATATTGGCTATATTGTGCAAAACCACGTTCTACCAGTGTTCAATGAGGCTCACACGGAGAGTAATCTAACAGTGCAAACAGCGTTGGTCACTGATAATGCTAAAAACATGATATTGGCTGGGGTCAATCTAAGATCAACTGGTTTTTATTAAGAAAAATCTTAAAAGAGGACATTTAAGTAAAATTCTGATGAGTCTGGTTTACAGCAGCCTTTGACTGCCTATTCTATTTTTTGTTTGAGCTGTTAAATGTTTACCTACACATTTGAAGGCACTTAAGTTAATTTATGTTTTGGAATGAAAGTATCTGTAACATACAGAAATGTGTGGCATCATATTTGTTTCATTGTATCATACTGCATCGAATCGTGATGAATCGAATCGAAACCGTATCGCACTGCATCGTAAAAGGGGTACATCGTATCGTATCGCATCACATTGCTAGCTGCTTCTATACATCTTTAAAGTATCGTATTGTTAGCTATGCATCGAGTTATACCATATATATATATATGGTATATGAATATATGAATATATGAATTGATTACACCTTTCTCTTTTCCTGTCATGGTTGATCCCTCTTAGTGTTAAAATCTCTTATATAGCCATGTACAATATATTATATTATATATTATTACTTCACACAGGGTGTGTTGTTGTAAGTGTGTCCTCAATGAAATCTTTCTTCTCTTCATTGTAAAATATGGTGTACACCTCAAGTTAAGCATTGCCATTCATTTAAAGCCATACAAGGTGCAGTCTGAATAGCAGCATCATCTGTTGGACGAGGTGTTTGTGTCATTTTTCTCTCAGTTCATGTCTTTTCTTTCCATCTTAAAGTGTTTCACATGCAGCCTCCATGCACTCCTTTATTATTTCTCTGTTCAGCACCTATGTTTTCCTCAAAACATGTTATTGAAAGAGAGAGAGAGAACCTGTGCAGTTCTCTCGTACTGGGCTTTGAGCTCATTTATTTTTTCCACTTTTGACAACCTCAACAAACTCAGAGCAAATGAGACACGGACGAGTACACCTCGATGCAGGAAGGTTAAATGTGAATTTTCCCACCCATTCATTCATCCAGTTGGTTACCCCTGCCATAGAAGTTTCCTAAAAAGTAATGCTGTGGCTTTTTTTAAGACAGCTGTTATATATGCTCTTATTTTGAAAGCAAGACTGAACGATGAAGGGTATCGATAAAGGAATATAGCAAACTAATGGCATAGGCAAAAAATATGAGATCAGTCGACAAGAAGCGATCAAATTTCTTATGATAAACTCAAACTCTAGAAATGTATAATCACTCAGCTTTCATTCAGCCCTTCGTGAAATGTTTCTTTTCATCAATTTCTATGTGCAGACGATCTTGCTAATGATCACTCCAGTAGTCTCAAAAAACATCAACTGTAAAGCATTTATTTTCAATATTATTATATATTTTCAATTAATTAGAAGAATGTTATTATAAAAAATATGCATTTTTACATTATTTGGAAGATCCCCATATCATTTACATTTACAGCATGTAGCAGACGCCCTTATCCAGAGTGACTTACAACTGAGCAAATGATGGTGCACAAGGGCCCAATAGTGGTGGAGCTACCACCTCCCTTACCCCAAAGTAAAACTGTGATTTCAACCTGCGACCTTCCTGTCCAGAGACCACTGAGCTACCACCTCCCATATAGTGCATATAGGCTTCCCAAATTTCGTGACCCAAAAGGTGTGTCCAAAAGGTGTCCTGGGGTAAGTATGAGGGAAGGTAAGGTGTGTGTGTGTGTATATATATATATATATATATATATATATACCTTATAAAAAATATAATAATAAATGTTATATATTATTTATATATATATATATATATATATATATATATATATATATATATATAAAACATTTATTATTATATTTTTTCTTGTGTGTTTTTTAATGCAGATCTTGTTTTTAATATGTGCGCCAGTTTGTACAAAACAAGGCAAGTGCATGTAATAGTGATGCAAGACTTCTCCAGACTGCTTGGTAATGCTCTTTTAAAAGTTTCGTTGTTTTTAACTGGTGTTCATCAAAGGAAACTGTCAAGATCCTTTTCATATTCTTTTGTGCCTTATTAGATGAATATGAGATCTTCATAAAAATGCTAAACTAATTTAATGTATGCATGATGTGCGACGGAGTGTACACAAAGCATTTCTATACAATATAAGCTATGCAAGTGTTTGTTCATGATCAGCTCTTTTAAGGTCAAGTTGAGGTCTGGATGTTGATTGGTCCTTTGAAACACCTTGATCTTCTTCCACCCATTTTGTTATAGATTTGCTGTTGTGCTTGGGATCGTAGTATTGTAGCATGACCCAATTTCGGCAAAAATTTAGCCGTCTGTCAGTCTTGGAGATTGTAGGACCCAGTGACTGCAAGTTGCAATATCCTGAGTCTAGAGATCTTTGATGTCCTTGTCAAGGCTTCTCTAACCCCACTGCACCAGGCATGTATAGCCCTTAGGATGCAGACTCTGTTCTTAGCTCGACTGCCAGTTGCTGACAAAACTCCCTTCTTATTTCTCAAAGTCTAACAGGCCTCCTCCCACCTTTATCTCATCCAACCCCCTTTTCCATCTGCTTGAAACATTCACCCCAAAAAAGGAGTACAGAGACTAGTACTCTGTCCTACTCTGCATGGGAAACGAATCCCTACTACCTTAAGCTCTTCCAAATTGCATTAACTCATACAATTAATAGAGTAGAATAGACTTTATTTGTTACATATACATTACAGCACAGTGAAATTCTTTTCTTTTTACATCCCATACATCCTCATTTGGGTGATATCAAGAATGGGACAATGCAAAACACCACAGAGTGAACAATACTATGAGCACTTTAGTGTGTGATTATGATTATGATGTCCTTTTTACTGTCTAATAATTAGTGGAACCCAAAAAAAGTCCAGTATCAAAATTCTGCATGAATAATATCTAAAGGACGCTTGTACATCTCTGGCTTCGATATCCACAGTGTTGGAATCCACCCTAATGGGGTCCACAATCTCTGTGAGGTGCGACACAAATGGATCCGGTGCAACCCCAGGAAGCTGCTGGATGTGCAGCGAAGCGGTGGAGAGGAATTATCGTAGCTGCTGTTCATAATTACAAGAGAAAACGTAATAATGTGGGATTGATCAGATGTACAGATGTGATATGTGTAACCTGTAGGCCTTGCTATAAATCTTGCTATAAGTCTTTAATCTCCATTAAAACGGGGAGAATGGGTCAGAAAGGCTATTTAGGCTGTTTAGGAGCTAAATGTGAGAAAGCTCTACCGCCTTTAGTGGTCTTTGTTATTCCTGGAACTACTCCGGAGGAAGAGCATGTCAGATTTTATCGTGTTAGGAGACTGGATAGATCCATTGGAGCTAAAACATTTAGAGAACGAAAACAAAAACAATTTGCTAGTACTAAGTGTTGATTCAGAGAAATGCATGGATTTAAAAGGTCTGGAGGAAAATGGATGAACTGTTATTGGTGAAACTGTCATATCCCAGTTTGTTTAGAAGCTGGGGTCCGAGCGCAGGGTCAGCCATGATACAGCCCCCCTGGCACAAAGAGGGTTAAGGGCCTTGCTCAAGGACCCAAGAGCGTCAGCTTGGCGATACTGGGGCTCGAACCCCCGACCTTCCGATCAGTAGCATGCCAGGGCAAGCCATTCAGAAGTGGAATCGCTTTCCTATTGCCAAAAGTGTAACATCTACAGGATGACTTGGAGTTGAACTCTCAAGATTAAAAATATTATTAATATCATTTGTGCACATGAATTCAAGCACCACCAGCGAGGAGAAGCAGCCCCATTCAATGGCCAGTAGTAGGTTATTTACCACTTTAACCAGTGCTGTCTCTGTGTTATGATGAGACCTTAACCCATTTCAAAATGTTTATTTCTATGCAGTCATGAGCATTATTACTGTGCTGCAACCTTTTCTAGAATCTTGAAGATAAAGAGGAGATTTATAAGTCATTTAAACGGCATTTAGAATGCGTCTTTCTTCCCCCGACTTGCCGCATTTTGTGCCACGGAGTGCCGCGATATCCCGTTGAGCCTGAAGTTAAATACCCGTGTTGTGCTAAGCAGTATATCCACCAGATGGCGCACAGAACGGCATACTATATCTACAGGCCAGAAGTTACCCATAAACACTTTTCAATTATTCTAAAAAATGTATTACTACTTTAAATATGATAATGAGTAAACATACACAATAATTTTATAAATATAATTTTATTAATATATATATTTACAGGCCTCCTGCCTGGCACCTCCGTCCTCAGCGTCCTTCTCCCCATGTATCCCATGTCCCTCCTCTGTACACGTCCAAAACAGCTCAATCTAAACCCTCATCTCCAAAACATCCTACATGCTCTGTCCCTCTAATATCTCATTTCTAATCCTATACATAAAACATCAGAAATGGACAGCAAAAAACAGTGCTATTTGTTTCTTCTTCTAACTTCATATACTGGTATAGTACAAAACAGACATGCTGGAAAAGAGCGCATGATTGGTTGACCCCAACCCTTACTTTACTTTGAGTCTAAACCAAAGTTATATTTACATTTTTGGCAGATACCCTTATCCAGAGAGACTTACAACTGAGAAATTAAGGGTTAAGGGCCTTGCTCAAGGGCCCACTAGTGGCAGTTCGGTGGTGGCATTTGAACCTGCGATCTTCTGGTCCAGAGCCACTGAGCTACCGAACACTGTGCCGTATTTATTAACAAAAAACTATTCAACTGTTCATTAAAATATATTCTTGTTACCAGCTTCCAAAAACAAATGGAATAAGCAAAGAAAGAATTTCACTGTTTTTTACACTTTAATGTATATGTGACAAATAAAGGCTATTCTAATGTCCACCTGCAGTTCGGACAATAAATACTACTGTATTTCTGATTTGGGAACAGAGGTGTTGAATGGAAATGAATTCAGTAATGTTGCAGAATCATAAATGGCCATTAGGTGGCAAATAATCAATATTAAAGATTATTAGAGCAGCAGCGGCGGATTAGAAGTAGCACTAAGGGCGATTGTGCACTAAGAGCACTAAGGGAGCTTGTGGCACAATGGAGCTTACTAAGTGCTGGTGTTATAAGCCATTCATTATAGGGCATATGACATTTTTTAGTGACATTTTCACACGTCCGTCATAATAACATTTGGTGACTTTATTACAGCAGTGGATTAGCAGTAGTGGCGCACTAATCGAGCTTAGCGGGGATTAGATCCACTAAGTACTGGATGTTGTAAAAACATATCCACCGTAGTAAGTGCGAACACACACACACACACACACACACATTATAGAGATGGTTGATATTTGCAAATCTTACTAATGAACTTGCTTTTGTGCTTTTGCATATGACTCGTGTTGCTGTTGTTGTTTTTGTCATTTATGTACAGTTAATAGCTTAAAATGTGTACAATTTGGGATTTTTTTGTGTTTACTATCAAACCGATATAAAAAAAAAGCATTAACTTTGAACAACAATCTAGTGATTTAGAAAGAAAAACACATTTGTTAGTTTGGTTTGGGTTATATTAATGAATGAACCAAATGAATTAAATTAATGTAGCAATCATTTCAACTGAATGGATTTTAAGTGAAATTTATTCAGTTATTTACACATAGATAATCTTTTACACTACTAGTGAAGTAAAAGGTGGGAAATGATACATTCAAATTTGTGACTGATCTATTTATTTAGTTATTGTTTATTTGTCTTTTTAGGAGTTCATTTTGTCATCAAAATACATGATAATCACAGCAACGAACACATTCAGTAGTTTCGGATTACGTAGCTTTCTGTCTCATTGTGTACAGCAGTCAAAGTGCTTGATGTGAATATTACTATTATTAATAATGTTATGCAGACTGTCTACTTTCACCTTAGAAATATTGCAAAAATTTAGAAATATATCATTACAGTATGCAGAAAAATGCAAGCTTTTGTTACATCTTGATTAAACTACTCTAACCTTCTACTGTCTGGTTGCTCTAGAACTGGGGTCACCAACCTGGGGTCACCGCGGGCACCAGGTCGCCCCCAAGGACCACATGAGTAGCTGATGTAAAAACTCATCAGTGAGATGCATCTAGAATGTTAGTTAATTCATTGTGAACTCACAATAGTTAACTCACAATACTTATTGTGAGAAATCATCAGTGTCATTAATTATAATATATAACTAAAGGCAAATGTGTTATTTCAGAAGAGTGCGTTAAACTGGTAGCTCTTTGTATGACTCAGTATCCATGAAGTATCTCTTAGGTTCAAAAAGGTTGGTGACCCCTGCTCTAGAAAATGCATAAATAAGATTTAGTTAATGCAGAACACAACACTTTTCTACTAGATCTAGAAAACGTCACCACATCATTCCTGTTTTAATCAGGCGACACTGGCTTCCCATTAAAACCATTAATTTATTATAAAACGCTTCTTCCTATGTACAGTATAAATCACTTAATGGTCTCGTCCCCTGTATCAGTGTGAAATTCTGTACTATTATCATCCTCCACGCTTGTTTAGCACAAAAGGTGCAGGTTATTTGTTGGTACCTCAATTAATGAACAGAACAGCAGGGGGCAGACTTTCTCTTACAAAGCATCACAGTTATGGAACAAACTTCTAACTAGTGTTCAGACACAGTGTCAGAGTTCAAATCGAGGCTGAACACACATTTATTTAGCCAAACATTTAATCAGAAGTCTTGATTCTTATCGATTTTTAAAATCCCAGTTTCAATTCCAATGTTGTAAAAAACAACAACAAAAAAGTCAAATATTAATATATTAAAATGCTTATTTTCTTTGCCAGCTAGTGCCAGCTAATGATGCCAATGAATTATTATATTTCCACGTGGTGAACTAACTGCAGTCGTGTTGGTCGTGACACCTTACTTGCAACATATTAGTTTATATTAGTTTACAATAATTACACTAAGCTTTGTCTTTGGTTTTTACAAATTGTAGCCATACTTTTGAACGCTTCCCATGGTTCATCTGATCACCACATAAGGCAGATTGGACGTGCGGAAGGTCCTAGCAGGTGAAAAAAAAATGGAATCGAAAAGATTTTATAACAAGTATCCGATTCTTAATCTTAAGTATCCCAATTCCAGAATCGAATTCGATTTTCGATTCCTCACTCTATGCCACTAAGCCAAGACTACAGTTTACGTGACATTTGATTTGAATCTTAACATCGGCATTCTGTGTCACCCAAAAGACAGTAAAAAAGTAAAGTTTTAAAAAATCCTCTCAACACATTGTAAGGCCGATGTAATCTTAAGTTTGTTACCGAACCAGTGTTTATTCACTGATAATAACTCAAATCTCTGCAGTAAGGGATCTCTCTGTATAAAGGTGTCTGCTAAATGATGTAAGTTAAAATGACAGATTGACCCCTAATGGGCACAGCCAAAAGAAGAAGAAGTTGTTCCTAAAAGTTAATCCTTAAAAACTCCTTAAATGGAATCCCTAAACTACCTCATTGAGCTTGTAGCCCATAGCCTGTTTGTAAGAATTAGAGTTCAACTCCATCTTCATGGCTTTTAAGTTTAACCCTGCTCAGTAACTTAATGGATCATTAGACTGTTCATGTGGAAACATCCTCAGCAGTAACCAGTGGGCTTCAATTTAAAAGAACTTCATCAAAATGTAATGGGTGTCAGGTTGAATCAGGCAGGTCCATGAAAAAGCAAACGACAGGATCACTGGTACCTCAGGAGCAACATGGAGAGAGAGAGAGATTATTAGGCATCTTTTTTTAACATACTATTTCATGCTAATTTAAACATAGATAGTTGAATAATACAGAACAGAAACAAGACAGAGTGAAGGACAGTTACACTCAAATTAGTAATAATGATAATAATAATAATAATGATAATAATAATACAGACGGTATATATACCCTATGAATAGTTTTTCTGTATTCGTGTGTGCAGCGCTTTTTAGCGCTGTCATTATCATCACTAGCTTTCGCGTTTCTCCAACCATTTTTAATAAACGATGGTTGAGAATTGTGTTGATAAAAAAAAAATAATATTAATAAGCTTGCCTATGTTCACTACACTGTAGAAAGACAAATCTGAGACAAAGGTATAGAAAAGGACACTCAGGAGATGTAAGAGATAATAATAGTAATAATAGTAATAGTAATGATTATTATTATTATTATTATTATCACATTCGCCTCACACCTCCAGGGTCCGGGTTCGATTCCCGCCTCCCCGTGTGTGTGTGTGTGTGTGTGTGGAGTTTGCATGTTCTCTCTGTGCCTCAGGGTTTTTTTCTCCGGGTTCTCTAGTTTCCCCCCCGTTGTGTGTGTGTGTGTGTGTGTCACAACCATGCCTCCTCCCAATTTGGAGCTTCCACGCTCCCAATCACCAAGCTACTGATGAGCGCCAGCTGGGGCTAGTTACGGCCATCAGTAGCTTGGCTATTTAAGCCCGGCTTTCCTTCCTTTCGGCGTCCGGGCTCGTGAATTTCGGACTACGACACGGACACGTATCCTTCCAAGGAAAACGCTACTATCCTGTCTCTCTTCTCTGATTCCCAAATGAGGTTCGGTTCCCGCAGGCTCCAGTTTCCCAGACTCCCAAGTTCCGTGAACGCGACCTCGTCCGCCGCTGAGCCTGCACGCTTCGCCCCGACGGAAGCTTCCTAGCTCCGCGCTCACGACACGCGCTGTACACCCGCATTATCTACTCCTCTGATTATTCATCCTTAGTTCTCCATTTTCCGAGAATAAAACCCTTTTCTTTGATCCCGGTGCCTGTTGTGTGTCCCGTAGACGCCTGAGATATCTCAGATTGGAAAAGATGAATGAATGAATAGAACATACCAAAAAGGCACAAGAAAACACTGCGAATCAATGTTTCATAATTATTCATAATCCATTCAGCTTTCACACGGACTCAACTTTATCACTAATTTAGAAATGTGTTGTTGCGTGTCGTTTATGGCATTTGGCAGACGCCCTTATCCAGAGCGACTAACAACATAAGCAATGGTTAAGAGCCTTGCTCAAGGGCCCACTAGTGGCATCTTGCTGGTAGTGAGATTTGAACCTCACTATCTTCCGTCCCAGAGGGCAATGCCTTAACCACCAAAGGGAAAATGCAATAATCAGGCATAACATTATGACCATCTGCTGAATATTGTGTTGGTCCCTCTTCTTGATGCCTGGGCATTAACAGCATAAACTTCTTCAGCGATTGGAGCTACAGTAACTCCCCAGTAGCTCCCCATGTGCATCAATGAGCCTTTGTCACCTTCATGACCCTGTTGTCATGAACCATTTTTAATAGACACCACAATTTGTTCCTTGTCATATTCGCTCAAAACTTTACACCTTTTTTCCTTTATTCTACATTCAATCCCATTCATGTATAGGTTTTAATGCCATGTTTTTGCTGACAGATCTGGTCATGACCTTTATTGACTTTTCTGCTTGTTTACAAAAATATAAATGGACTATAATTGTTAGGATATCCTGAGCTTGCGGTGAGCACTTCCGGTTTCTTGTGAGTCGCTATTATGACGCTGGGATTACTCTTGCCATGTCTCGCCATCTTGCCCTGATTCCTGGATTCCTGTTCTGCCCTCCCTCTGGATATTGGTTTGGATTTTGGTTTCTGTTTTTTTTTTCCTCTGCTTGTTTGTTTTGTTAAATCTGGTTCATAATTAAAGCTCATCATTATTTGAACTATGTGTGGATCCTGCTATTGGGTCCTCCATTGCTTCCCCTACTTGTGGCAAACATATGTGATTTCACCACACTTTCAAAACGTATTAATTTATATACAGTAATTATCTAATGATTATGATTTTTTTTGTGTGTCCTATAAATTTTGCATCTACGAATAACTTGGATTTAAAATCAGAAACCGAATGTGTTTATACATGCCTCAGAGCATGATAATATTTCAGCTATATAATCGTAGAAACATCTGCAGCTGATGTTTATCCATTTACTTGTGCAGGGTTTAAAGAAGGCTACCTGATGTACATACTACTCCTAATTCCACTGCCGCCTTCTTTACTTATAAAACATGGCACTGTGACTTTAGTTTCCTATACCTTTCTAATTAAGACAAGCAGATCTGTCACGTTGTGCTTGCCACGGAAACCCATTACGGCTCAGCAGGGGCTCTCTGGCATCCCTACCTGCATCAGTAATCGCAACAGTCCTAATTGGACAGATGTGTCATCATTCATTCTGCTTTCAATTAGACGTTCTTCAAGGCTCGCCTTCAAGAAAAACGTCTTCCAGCACGAACGAGTCTCTGTGACAAGTCCTGAAAATGATGCCTCCAGTTTTAGAAACATATTAAACAAACGCGAGGCAGCTTAACTATTAAAAACAATTAGATGTTCTCCAGAGACATTGATCTCCTGTTAATTAGGTTCGGTTCCTCATCATTCAATCCGTCTTATTGATTCTGGTCCTCATCCCAATCACTGCTTATTAGTCTATTAAGTGCGGTGTGGAGTCTTGTGTAATTCCAGCCGCTGCACTTTGGCATTAAAAGCGTATTGCTGTGCTTTAGTGAGGGCTGTGGAGATGAAAGTGAATTCGAAGGCATTGATGTCAAATTAGTCTGCCACAGAAATAAGTACCTTTTGTGTTCACAGACAATTCGGCGTTGCATCTCTGTGAAAGTTATTTTTTTTCCAGGTAGAAAGGTGAAGCTTTTTTATATGTGTGTGTGTGTGTGTGTGTGTGTGTGTGTGTGTGTGTGTGTGTGTGTGTGTTAGTGAAAATCTCTCTTTCTTCCATGGCTACAAACTTGAACATGATGAATGTTGTCCAGACAGACACTACACACCCACCTAGGCAAATCAATTGAACTCTCTGTCATTTACTGAAACCCATCCGCTGAGTTCAGTGAACCAATTTCAGATCAACTGCTGAGGCATCGAGAACATCGACTAGAAAGTGTGCAGTAAGATTCGGGCGTGGCCATCAATAAAGTGTTAATAGCCACACACAGATCTCAGCAAACCTCGTAAAAAATTTGCCCTGTAGGTTCTCATCCTTTTTTTTTCCAAGGTAGAGGAGGCAGACGAGCCGTATGTCCTGTCATCACCAGGGAACAGCTGGACAACCAGCAAGACGCCAAGGGGCATCTGGACGCAGAGCTGGACGCATAAATGGCCCAAACAGACCCTGAGAGCATGGTGTGATGGCCCGCGTACACAGTCATCCTCTCACCTAGGCCTACAGTTACACAGTTACAGGTATTATTTTTTTTTTCCCTGAAAGAAATCAATACACGATGATGCGGTCTCTGTAGAGCTGTGACGCAAGCTACATTGTTAGATCGTTTAGTGTTTGTTCGACGCCACTAACACCCAACGTCCTGTAACTACAACCTCTGACCCTCCCAACAGACTTATTGGCCTGGACTTTTATTAGTAATAGTGTCTATTGATGTGTAATATCTAACCTGAGGTCCTGCCATGTGACACCCCACACAAATCAGCAATTATTTTTACTTTGTCTGTTTATAAATCTCAGGCCCGATTGACTCGGGACGTACCGAGAATCCTGATAACAGTTAGGAGTCATTACTATTAAGAGTTTAGGTGTCCTCATGGACAGTACACTATCCTTTCATTCCCATGTTAATAACATCACATGGTCAGCGTATTTTCATCTACATTATAGGCTTCGTCCTTCCCTTCGTCCTTCCCACAAATCCCTTTACAAACTTCAACTGGTTCAAAACTCAGCTGCCTATATTATTAGTAAAACTTCCGCAGCATCTTCACTGGCTCCCGGTCAAACTCTGCATAGACATTAAAATTCTTATTATAACTTTTAAGGCTATTCACAAGCTTGCTCCATCTCACTTGTCTGATCTCCTCCATAATCATGTTCCCTCTCGTTCTTCCCTTCAACTCTGTTCCTTCCGTTGGGCTCGCCACAATGGGGGCCACAGAGGGCATTCTGCCACTCTGCTCCCCGGTTCTGGGACTCTCTACCTCCAGACATACGACACATTGACCCTCTGTCTATCTTTAAATCTGGACTCAATACTCACCTGTTCAAAATAACATACTCTTCCTAGTTTGCTTGAAACGCACAGCTTGAATCACTCACTCTCATCTCTCCTATTTTAGTTTCTTTGTTTGCTTCTCGATGATTGTGTGTTTTTTCCTGTATTATTTTTTAACTTGGAGCCTAAGGGAGACGATGGCTTAGTGGTTAGCAAGTTCGCCTCACACCTCCAGGTTTGGGGGGTTCAATTCCCACCTCCGCCATGTGTGTGTGGACATGGCACAATAGAAAATTGTCCCTAGCGTGTGAGTGTGTGTGTGTGTGTGCCATGCAATGGGTTGGCATTCCATACAGGGTATGTCCTTGCCATGATGTCCGTAGACACCTGAGATGCTTACTCCCCGTGACCCGGGAGAGAAGATGAATGAAAGAATGAATGAATGAATGAATGATACCTACCTTTGTTACTTATTGTACGGTATAGCGTTTTGAGAAAGGCACTTATAAATAAAATATATTATTATTAATACATCTAGAAAACAAAATCTTGCCTCTAGATTTAAAGATATGGTTTAAGAGAGGGCCTAAATGCCAAATGCGATGAAATAGCACCATCATTTCACAAATAGCCTCAAATTATCTCTTCAGCCTGAATAGAGGGAGGGTAGTACACACTTGCGATGTTTCAGGTCTTGTGTCACGTATGTTTTGGTCCATATATTATCAGCATGATAATCAAAAATAAAAAAAATAAATAATGACTTGATCAGGTAAATTAATTCGGACAAAAATAACTTGCAGTTCAAACCCTTTGGTGGTACAGGTTTCTAAGGAAGTTGCCTGTGAGTGCACATTATTTGATTATTTTGGCGAAGGCAGTTGTTTATACCAGGGGGTGGCAGTAGAGTATAGTTTTAAAAATGATTTGCAAGACGATAAGGCATGATGGACAAATGACATAAATGACCTCCCTAAATCAAATGTCTATTAATTTATCTTTAGAAAATAGCAACAAAATCAACTACATTCTGGTTATGTATTCGGTCTACTTTCGGTCTATTTATTTATTTTTGTACATCCATTGGCTACTAGAAGTGCTGGCTGGGAGTATCTCGCTTCTCCATACAGTGTGAGGCAAAACCGACCACTGAGTGGATTTTTTGCATAGTGTTTTAAGTGAAGCATTTAAATGAATTAAATTCTAATAGAAATGATTATTGAATGAAACTTTAATTGTAGAGTGAATGCCGGATTTATGATGTAGCTCATTGTCTAATATAATATAATATAACTAAGATTTTTTTTTACCCTTTGGACAAAACAATACAACTCATTGTGTTTCATTTTTGTCCCAGATTTTATCACATTTTAACTTCATCAAACTTGTCAGGGGGAAGAAAGGAAACATGCACATGTGATTCATGTTTCACCAACACCAATATTTAAGTTCGGGGTTTTTTAGTCTTTTTGTGAAGGTTTTGTGAATGCCACATTTCAGTTCCATTTATTTCTATAGCACTTTTAAGACAGTTTTACAGAGCAGGTAATAAAAGAATGTAATCCCTAATTAGCGAGGCTCTGCGGCAGGAAACTTGAGTGATTGGTTATTAAATGCGACATGTAGTCTTGTAACCACAATGATAGACTATTGACAATAAGTACAGTCCAAATCCATCCTTAAAATTGGTCACTGCATGATCTCATGGATTTCCCCCGACTGTTGATGCGAAACCGTCCCCTCCAATCGAAGAGGAACCCCATGCAGAGCTTAGGGTCCCAGGAAGAACCGGGCAGATCAGAGAAGAGGAAAAGGACAGGAACACTGGTCTCTGGTACATAAGGAGCGTGTTTAACTGGAGAGAGAGAGAGGCGGGGAAAAGAGTGGCGACGACAGGGTGAGAATAAGGATAAAACATGCTTATTGTTAGTGCTAATAATAGCATGAGATTGCTGTGTTGCGTGTCATTTTAGTTTGTACATACTATCTTTCACACTTTTCCAAGCCTGCACCTAAAAGCATGCACATATGATAGGAAACTTCACTTATGACATATAACGCTGCACTGGAGCAGATCCCCGAAGCTCAGAAGCTGCTTGGCATGCTTGTTGCACTCGTAGACCAATTTTTGGTAAGTTGTGATGTCAGGCACTGGCATGGAGGACGTGTTTGGGGAAGGAGCTCTCATTCTGGAGAGGAAAGCAGCACATTCATCCTCCCACACTATGGAAATCATGCATTTTGAGTGTGGTGCCTGGTTGAAGATATTGTTCTGCCTCCATGCCCTGTTGAGGATGTCGTGCTGTATTCTATCCCTGCTGTGGACATTACTCTGCCTAACAGACCTGCTGTGGTTGTGGCTCTGCCTTCTGTCAAGACTGGGGACATTGCCTTGCCTTATAGTCCACTTAAGGGTGTTGCTTTCCTACCCAGGACATTATTCTTCCTCCTAGGACCTTGTATTTTGTTGTCCATCTTTACCCGTTGTTCCTTATTCCTGTCTGATAATACCAATTTACAAATGTGGACATTAATTAGACTCCTATTTTTTCTAAAGCATTCGATTTTTTTTTTATCAAAAATAGTGTACAGGGAAAACATATAATGTAATCAGTCAATGTAATCAAATAGCAAGTGATCTTTCCGTAAGAGCATATGACAAAGTTATTGTTTAAATCCATCATTAGTTAATAAATATATGCAGCCTGCCCATTATTTTAAAGCAGTCTGCAGCGCTTGGTCACTCTCTACATGCCTCAGGGATCAAATTCAGCTGATATGCAGACAACCTGCTGCTCCTGTTGGAAATGAACCTCAGCATACTAACACAACACGACGTTACACTAACACACACTGACACCACACTAATACATGCCAAAGCTGCTCTGTCACACATCAGCTCCACACTAACTATGGTTGGTGTCCAGTGTCCCACTAACGCTACACCAAAAAAATAAAGTGCATTAATAAAGACTAACAAAAGAGTAAATCAAACTAGACACGGGACATTTCCTGAAGAAAATGGGACTGATGCTTGCCGATGAAAACTGCAGGTCCGGGCTTGACCCCTTTGAGCCTGGTCCATTTAATATTTAGCGTTGACTTCGAAATGCTATCTCGTTTGGAAAGATGAGTGTTTAGACACCAAAAACGGACATTTTGGGCGTTTTTTTGGGAGGACGCAGGGCCAGTGACGCATATGACATCATCATATTATCCAGCGTCCGACTCACGTCGATGTGCTGAGCATTTAGACATGTCACATGACACTGTGTCCGAGTTTCGCCATTTCGCGCCATGTGACGCCATGCGGCAGTCATATATTCACGACCTACTCCATCTCACCTACGAGTGGATATGCCAAATGTGCATTTCGGGCGGAGCTGAGCGTCAAATTCTCCATTCATTCTCTATGGGGCCGGAATGTCACAGATTTCCTCAAATTCTGAACGTGTGTGGGGTTCGGGAGGTATATGATCATGATCCACTCCGGACCCCCTACGAGTCTATAATGCCATATGTGCATGTCGGATGCCCACAGGCCCGAGCTGTGAGGCCCGAAAGTTCGACCCCATTCATTTTCTATGGGAAAAAATGGGAATTTTTGGGAATTCCACAAGGCGATTCCTTATAAAAGTAATAGCACATCTCACATCATCGGGCCGCACGATATGAGGTATGATTCTTGAGGATCAGACAAACAACTGCGGGATTAGTTACATGCCGAAAATTTGACCGAAGCTAGAGAGAGATTATAATAGTGATGCTTTTGCAAGCGTCACTAATAATGACTTTCCAACAACAATGCTGTAATCTGGTATTCACATCCAGGACAGTCACATCAAGGTCATTTAGAGTATGTTCTGGATAGTTTTAGATTTACTGAACACATGCTACACTCTGCTGTTAGAACTCATCATACACCATGGCAGGACTGAACACAGTAACAAGACACACTGCAGCTTTACAGCAACAGCATGGTGCCTCCCATGGTGAATCCAAAGCAGACTGGGGCTTCAGGAAGTGAAAAAGCCCAAATAAACAATGTTGAGGCAATGTTGAGGACCGTAGACACAATGTTCAGCCGAGGAAACTTAATGCATGATCCGGTGCATTTTCCTTCCAAATCGAAAGATGTCCTGCAGTACCATCAATAAAGGACTGGTGGAAACCAGTGGGAGCCAGATCCACCCATTTACAAAATAGTCAAAATGGTTACAGGGAGGAATTGTGGCCAAAAATCCAGTCACTGACAGGAAAAGAAGGCTAAGTATCTCAAATGCACAAAAAAACTTTTAAAAAAGTAGCAGCATGTGCTCAAAACTGATAAGTCAAAATCGGAAATATTTGGATGTAGCAAAAAATAAATAAATAAAAATAACACACGTTGTTTGCTGTAGGGCTGGAGATCAGGACAATCTGCAGGTAACAGTTAAGTAAAGCAGAGGTTCCTTGCAAATCTGGAGCTGCTCTTCTGCAAATGGAATCGAAGATTTGGTTAGGATTAATCATGTCCTCAATACTGAGCATCTTCAGCATAGAGAAGCACAAGGAGCCCTGGCAGTAATAGTTTGGGCCCCCATAAAGCTTTGATCCTAACATCTATATTTGATTCTATCTATATATATGTGTGTGTGTGTGTGTGTGTGTGTGTGTGTGTGTGTGTGTGTGTGTGTGTGTGTGTTTGTGTGTGTGTGACTGTGGGTGTACACGTACACACACTTCTCTTATATATAATATAATTATATTATGAAATATAGAGTGAAATGTAGATATTTATGACATCTATCACAATTAGTTATAGTATTAAAAACAAGAAAAGAAAAAAATAAATGAAAAATGTGCAGTTACTCACTTAAACGTTAACTTAAATGAAATGTTTGGATATATTGACAGCCCTATCTTTTTAGTTAATAGTAATAATAAATAAAATGTATATTCCATAATAACATTACAAGCGGTAAGCGGGGATGAGGAAAGGTCAATGCTGAAATGATCTGGGAAGGACACAGACTGAAGTTTCTTTATTCATGTCTTCTTTTTATTGTTCAGCATTAAAAGTTCCCAGTATCTTATCCAAAAGTCAACACAATGCAGAGTATTATTCATCTTCTACCGCTTTATCCGATCTTCCCTCGGGTCACGGGGAGCCTGTCTCAGGCGTCTATGGGCATCAAGGCAGGATACAGCCTGGATGGAATGCCAACCCATCGCAGGACACACACACACACTCACATTCACACACACATTCACACACTAGGGACAATTTTCCAAGGTGCCAATCAACCTACTGTGCATGTTTTTGGACTGGGGGGGAAACCGGAGAACCCGGAGAAAAAACCCCTGAGGCACGGGGAGAACATGCAAACTCCACATACACACATGGCCAAGACGGGAATCAAACCCAGACCCTGGCGGTGTGAGGCGAACGTGCTAACCACTAATCTACCGTGCCCCTGCAGAGCATTATATATATATATATATATATATATATATATATATATATATATATATATATATATATATATATATATATATATATATATATATATATATATATATAAATATATATATCATTAATTAAAGCAAAGTAATGTACTGTGTTGTGCTCCCCTGTCAAACCAAATCTTTACCTCAATATCAATGTTTTCATGTTTTTCAAGAATTAATTTTTTATTTGCATATGAACAATACATCTTTGCACATTTACATTTACATTTGCGGCATTTGGCAGACGCCCTTATCCAGAGCGACTTACAACTGAGCAAGTGAGGGTTAAGGGCCTTGCTCAAGGGCCCACTAGTGGCAGCTTGGTGGTGGTGGTGGGGTTTGAACCCGTGATCTTCTGGTCCAGAGTCCAACACCTTAACCACTGGGATACCACCTCCCTGTACACATCATTCTGTAGTGTACTCGTCTACGCTTCTGTCTTACTCTTGTCTCATCTTTTCTGTTTTTGGACTAAAATATTGTGTTAGTAGTGTAGCATTGTGTGTAGTGTGTTCTGTTTAATTTGTGTTGTTTGATGTAGCACCTTAGTCTTGGGGAAACATTGCTTCGTTAGATCTGGCACTGCCCTGTATATTGTTGAAATGACAATAACTGATGCTGAACAAAAAGACAGAGGCATGATCTAAGCATGTTCCCAAGCAGGTTTGAGCTTACAGACCTGTTGCTATGACAGCAACTCCACTATGAGCTCAGAAATCCTCTTGGACCATGTCAAATCATCAACAATTAAATCCAGCTAACTGAGCAAGCCATGCAGTATATACATTGCATACATCTGAGGTGTAAAGAGTACCTGAAAATCCTACTTAAGTAAAATTATAGATATTCATTCATTCTTTCATCTTCTACCGCTTTATCCGATCTTCCCATGAAGGTTGCTGGGAGCCTGTGCCTATCTCAGGTATCTTGGGGCATCAAGGCAGGATACACACTGTATGGAATGCCAACCCATCACAGGGCACACACACACACACACACACTCACATTCACACACACACATTCACACACTAGTGGCAATCAACCTACAGTGCATGTTTTTGGATCTGGGGGGGAACCGGAGAACCCAGAGAAAAACCCCCTGAAAACCTTTCATTTTAAAGGTTTACCACAAATGTAATGCACAACATAACTTGAGTATTTCATAGATTTATTGTGAGATGAAGGCAGAGTGTTGTCACTGACTAACAAAAAGTCAAAGCAATAAGAAGTATAATAGAGACTTGGCAGCTTTCAGTTCAGATCACACACACACACACACACACACACACACACACACACACACACACACACGTTTCAGCCTCTCTCATTATAACAGAGAGTGAAAGAGAAAGAAAACATCATGTTAAATTACCATTCACAAATAAGAAGCAGGTGTGTTATATGTGTTTGTGCATTCCCCCAGCAGTCCCACTGCAGACTCCAGCAACACACCCCAGCACACCACACTATTGTCATATTGTTATTCGGAATATTCGTCTATGGATTCTTTTTTGTTGTTGATTAGGTTCTGGCTCTTTACAAACGTGGCATTAAAGTCAACATGAGAGTCATGAGATAAATGGAATTGCTTGTCTGTTGTCTGGAAGAAACAGTTTCAACCAGGCAACAATAAAACACAGCTAATGGGTAGAAACCCATTAACAATGATACTGAATATTAGTTTGTTTATTACAGTGAAGTGCACTCAGGAGTGCGAAGGAAATGTGGATGCAAATGTCTTCAACAGTATCAGGCACAGAAGTCAATAGAGAACGATAATCCAAAATGATAATTATATGTGCAAGTGTGTATGAGCCATACAGCTTAACTTCCCAGGGGGCGTTGTATCCCGTGTGTGCCACGATGTCCTAATGGCCACAGATTCCAACCTGGCTGCTGAGTGAAAATGCCTTTTTGAGTCTGTTAAGACCCCCAAAAGTGCCCGAAGGGTTGACAGAAAAATAATAATAATAAAAAAAGTAAATAATCCGACGAAAAACAAGTGGGTCCTGCGAACTGCAGTGCTTGGGCCCTAATAAATATTTAGTGTGTTTCCATTCCCCTTTAAAATGCGCAAATTTAAATAGCCTAATGGAGACGTTTCAAATTCAAACACCGTCATTTCACAACAGTGTTTAGCGATATTTAGGAAATATTGTAAAAGTTTTGCGTAAATTTTTCATGGAAACGCGTCTACTGGTTAAAATATGGTCAGGTTATGAGCAAACAAGTCTAAACAGGACTAGACAATAACCTTGTCATTTAATATATGTCGCGGCAGATACATCTAGAGTAAAATAAAATTGAGTACCGACATAATAAACAGAAGCAACGAAAGCTAATAAACAAACAAAGCAAAATATAACATAAAAAACCAGAGCAGAAATGGGAAACATAGAACAAAGGTTTGAAATTCAGCAGAGACGGCATAGGCCATATCCACATTAATAGGTTTTTGTTTGAAAAACAAATGTTTTTTTTTTCTCTGTTTTGGCCTTCCGTCCTCACTGAGAAAATGCTTTCAGTCAACGAAAATGCATTGTTCGAAAACTCTCCAAGAATAATCACTTGACATTGACATTTTCACGTCACCGTGTGCACTGTGGAAACGTTTTTAAAATACTGATGCATTTTATTCATTGCAGTAACGTTTCATAAGAACGGGTAAGTAAATAGACTCGGGGAGAAATGAGGTTGGCCATAGTGTCTTACGTTTTGCTCAGTACATTATCATTTTCAGACATTTTATTGTGGATGTGCAACTTTTGGAAACAAAACTGTTGACGTGTTTTTTTTTTTTTTTTTTTTTTTTTTTTTTTTTTTTTTAGATTTTAAAATGTATTTGGATTATTCTTGATGCAACCTATAGTTGCAGAATAGGGTTGCATGAACCAAATTCCTTTTAGTAGAACAGAATGGCCTTTATTTGTCACATATACAGCACAGTAAAATTCTTACGTCACGTGTCCCCAGCTTGTTTTGGAAGTGTGGGTCAGAGCGCAGGAATAGCATGATACAGTGCCACTGTAAGCGATACTGGGGCTCGAACCCCCACCCTTCCGATCAGTAGCCCAATGCCTTAAACACTGAGCAACACCCCTCCTTCCCCATGTCTGTGGCAGTAACTTACTAATCAACTGGATACAGATATGACTAATGATGTGTCTATGCTCAGTGGTTAAGGCATTGGGCTTTGGACCATAAAGTCATAGGTTCAAGTCCCTGCACTATCATGCTGCCGCTAGTGAGCCCTTAACCGCCAGCTGCTCCGTTGTAAGTCGTTCTGGATAAGGGCGTCTGCCAAACACTGTAAAAGTAAATGACTAATCATCAGGAGCTAATTGTGAATGCCAGAGCGGGCTCACTGGCGCCCCCAGCTGCTTATGACCTAGCAAAGAAACAGTCTATAAAGGGCTCTAAAGTTTGCCTATGCCTAGTAACAGTCTATTAAGGTGACTTTCCCTTGGTGACTTGGTAGTTTGTTGACCTAGAGAGAGGAAGGTTCTTAATGAATGAATTGAAGCAAATTAACACCAATTGGTGTCCGGCAAAATTCTCCAGCATATTAGTTCAATAAGAAATACTTGATTTTTAGTGCTAAATAAATAGAACTTAGCACTATAATTAATGAATTACGCTCGTCAAGCATATGTTCAGCTAGGAGCGAATCCGTTGCCGTGGCCTTTTTCTAATGAGAAATGTTGCAATATTTGGAGGAACCTGAGTAATTAAGACCCACTTACAAGCTTTGTGTCAGATTTTGTCAGCGATGTTTCAAATTCTCTCTTTTATTCATTTCCAGAAATAAGTCTTTCTCCTCGAGCAGGTAGATACGATCGGGATTGGGAATGACGGAGAGCAAATCCTTGAACACACTGGCAAGGTGGCTGCTGAAGCCTAAATTGACACAACTGAACAGTTGAGGGCCTTGTTCAAGGGCCAAACATCGGCGGTGGGATTTGAACTTCTGATCAGAAGGGCAATATCCTAACCACCAAACTACAACTTCACAAGTTTCGATTTCAAATACCAACCCGTAAATTGCAAAGAGAGTTTTAGATTCACATGATTAATTGTGTGAAAAGTATAATTAGACACACAAATGCAATACTGAGCAGGAGTTTTCCTTTATTACTGATACTGTGCATATCTGTATGCTCTGTGTAGGTAGATTGTATTCTAGTAGGATAGAGGAGATCAATAAATGCTAATGTGTGGCAGAAAAGCAAATGTCGACGGAATTTTCCAGGGACGTCAGCAGGTACTACGTCATTGTTATATTTGCTGTCCAAGCAAGCTCTGTTTTATGGGGTTGTTTTGTCTATAGGAGTATGAAAAGTATACCTGCAACGTTTTAAGCCTTTATGTGGCCTTTTTAGTTTTCAGAGGAAGGTATATCATATCACTACCGTGTGAGGTTCTAGACATGCTTGTAGGATCAAAATGTCTGTGTATATATATATATATATATATATATATATATATATATATATATATATATATATATATATATATATATATATATATATATATGTGTGTGTGTGTGTGTGTGTGTGTGTAAGAATCTCTTATAATAAGCTCTTTTAATAATATATAGAATTTTTCATATTATTTTTATTTAGCAAATAGCACGCCACAAGACCTGGATGAGATTTTAAGAAATTTGATTCCAATATCCAGGTAAACAACTCAGGCGAAAAGATAAATGATTAACATGCAGCAGGAATTAGACTGATATAAGGATTAGGGTGAGGAAACCACAGCAAGATCGAAACCGAGACACATGAAACAAGACAAACAGCTCGAAGACAGCTGTGAATGAGAAAACACTCGAAGGCATAAACTAGTAGTGAGGTGACGGTGGAGACATTACGTAAATGAAAACAAACACACATGGTAAATACATGAAAACAAAGGCAAGAATGCAGAAGTCTGTCCCACTGCGTGCCTTTATTGTACGCCGTACAATTCTACTAGCAGACACCGAGCAGGAGATGGTTGAGGTATTCAGACTAATTGTAGGCATTTACATTTTTCCTTTCTAGAAATAAACAAATAAGCAAAAGTGTCAGCAGGTAGAACAAGCAAATCTAACATTTGAATTGGTTCATTCCAACCTAATCATCAGAAATACTACAGGATACAAAATATAAATAATAATATAAGATGTTATAGAATGTCTTTTGATTTAATGTTCCAAATGTCATGACAATGCTAAAGTTAGTGTACAACTGCGACACACATACTGCAACACCACTCATCCTACAAACACGGCCACACTCCATTACACACAGTCTAACGCACCTGATAAATAATAATCTTGTGTTTTTGATGTTTTCAGCTTCATAAATGAAGTTGTTGTTTCTGAATTCATATCTGCTGCGCGGCATCTTTAATATCCTGAGAGAATATTTTGGCCTATAGCAAGATGCATTTTCAAATACTTTTAAGGATACTGTGGTGTAACAGTTCACACATATTTTGTGGCAGTTTTGAAGGGTTAACTATATCTATAGTATATGGATATAAAGGTTTGGGTTAATTATCCCTATCCACTATAACACTAAGGCTCTGACACTCATTCCCTAATAATAATCCTAATAATAATAATAATAATAATAATAATAATAATAATAATAATAATAATAATAATAATAATAATAATAATAATAATATAATATAATATATTAATATAATAATAATAATAATAATAATAATAATGATGATGATGATGATGATGATTATAGAAAAATTAGCCTAAATATTTTATATCCATATAATATGGATACATTTAACCCTTATATTGTCACAATATAAGTGAGAAATTTACTTTAAGGTATTTGAAAATGCATCTTCTATAGGCCAAAATATTATTTCAGGACTTTTAAAGGTGCCAATAATAATAATAATTAGTATTAATAATATTATTGTTGTTGTTATTATTATTATATAATATAGTGATTATTATTATTATTATTATTATTATTAACAATAAAAAGAATAATATAAAACGTATTAATTAAATTAATAAAAAAAATGTAAATAAAAAAAAATAATAAAATAAGTAATATACATGTTCTGATTAAATGGTATCTAGTTTTGTCCTGTGCTATGGAAACAGTTATGTGGAGAGCTGCAGTGGCAAATGGAGTATCCAGCAAAAACATCAATTCTCTCAAAGAGCCATAACATTTAGTAATGATATTTTGGGTGTCTGCTCATTGTAATGTTCTTTTTCCCTACAGGTTCTTCAAGACACAGAGATATTTTTGCTAACAATTTGCATTCTCTTTAACAGTGTGGAGAAAAGACACCGTAAATCCCTGGCAAATCCATGTGACAGGTCGTGCTATTAACAAAAGGATACAGTTTGAGATTATGTTAAAACCTATTGGAATGTTAGCAGGTGAAAATATCTGTACTATAGTTACATTTTCTAGCAGGTTAAACAAACATAAGGTTATTGAATGCATTTCATATCATTTTGAGCTATACATTGTCATTGTCTTCTATTATTAGCAGATTATTTTGCTGCTTCACATGAGAAAAATGTTTAGAAAAAGATCATATGTGTGATTTTAACAGTCATACGTTATTCCTTAAAGATATCGTACTTCATTTTCAACTTGGAGAAAAATAAGAAACTGGATTATTATACTTTCTTAACAAAATCATTTTTTAATAATATAATCTGCAAGACTGTCATTATTTCCTGTATGTGCACCGAAGAACAAAAGCTACTGACAAACCCTAACCAAAGAGGCCCGATATTCATCTCTCATGAACGAGGCAAAGCGAACAAAATCAAAGTGCCTGATAGAAAACAGCAGGCTGCACACTGACTTTCCTTTAATTTTATCGCCCTTCCTTCATTTTCTCTCTTTTTTCTCACAGACATCTGAGATCTCGACCGCACGCAAGGCTATAACTGTAACGCTCCTACAAGTGGCGCGGCGATACACACTGATGTTTATTTTGTTAGTCTTTGTTCACCACATATTAAATACCAAAATGCATATATTCTGTATTCGATCTAAAATATAGTAATTACAGAGATAACTGAGTTATCACTTGGGTGTAAAATACGGTACACCTGGAGTAGAAAGCTCGCAGCTGGACATATGTGTGTGAAAATAATACAGAACAAATATACAGTTTGCTTAATGAATGTTGATTGGTTGTGTTTTATTCAAGTGTCCATAGAAAGCAGCTGTGGGGGAGAAGAAAAAAAAAAGAGAATGCTTTGTGATAAGAAAATGTTGAACACACGGGCCCTTTCTAAGCACCACTTGATCACACCTCTGGTGGAATGCTTGTTAGTGCTCCATTAGGAATAAAATCTATTAAACAGAGAGGAAAATGGCACCTAAAGTGATTACAAGCATCATAAACAGTGCTTACTGCAGTACGTACAGAGGCTTTGGATGTGTATTCAAGTGATGAGACTTTGGATGCTGACAGCTGTTTAATGCAGAGAGTGAAGGTTGCAAATAAGATTATTTAGGAGGATTGTGTGTGTGTGTGTGTGTGTGAGAGCACACTAAATGTTCACTGTGTTTTGGGTAGGCATAAGGTGGCTCATTAGCACTGCCATTTCACTCTGGCTTCATTTCTATCACAGAGAAAGGCTACATGGCAGCGAGCATCTGCCAGCCCTAAGAGCCTCAGGGAGAGAGGAAGTATAGACATTCCACGTCCCAGCAAAAATTACTACCCTCCTGGTCCAATTTCTGGTTTCAACTGCACAAAACCTGTACAAACATCTATTATTATTATTATTATTATTATTATTATTATTATTATTATTATTATTATTATTATTGTTATTATTATTATGCACGTCTTCCAATCAGCTGGTCAGAATTCACTGCATGCACATCTGCTGGGGGCAACTGGATGTGACCTGTTGTGCTGTTAAATTGTATTTTTCACCTTTATGTTTGCACAATGTTTTTGTTTTTGTAATTTCAGTCATTTATTCCCATAGCTTGACCTAACCACAGTACACCCAGGGCAACACATCAATGCATTGTATGTACTGTGTTTTTTGCATCGATCGTAACAATTTTTTTCCTCTTTTTTTTTAACAGGAAATCGCTATTCACTGGATGAAAATGTGTTAATATGATGTACCTTGAGAATATGAGGTGGTACAGTCATACGTTACAACTTAAAGATATCGTACTTCATTTTCAACTTGGAGAAAAATAAGAAACTGGATTTTTAACAAAATCTTTTATAATAATATTATCTGCAAGACTGTCATTATTTCCTGTATGTGCACAGGAAAAAATGAGCACAATGTATGTGCACAGGTTTGCGCAAAAATGAAATTGAATATGTTCAGGAAGTCTCCCTGTTTCACGGAGGTGTGTAGCTCAGTGGTTAAAGCATTAGGAAGCACCACCAAGCTGCCACTAGGGGGACCACTTGAGCAAAGGTCTCTAACCCTCACTTATAAGTAGCTCTGGATAAGGGCATCTTCCAAATGCTATAAATGTTTTCATGTACCTTGTGTGATTAGCACTATATGTTCGGGAAGCGGGTGAAGTCTGCAAGAGCCAAATACTGAGGTTCTGAGGTGAGATCACATGGATTGTTCTCCAACGATCATTATAGAATAGAATAGCCTTTATTTGTCACATATACATTACAGCACAGTGAAATACTTTTCTTCGCATAGCCCAGCTTGTGTTTGGTAGCTGGGGTCTGAGCGCAGGGTCAACGGTGACGGCACAGAGGGTGAAGGATCTTGCTCAAGGACCCAAGGGCGGCAGCTTGGCGATACCGGGGCTCGAACCCCGATCTTCTGATCAGCAGCCCAACGCATGAGACCACTGAGCTACACCCCTCCTCTATGCGCAAGCTGAAAAAATGGTTTTGATATTTTGGGGAAATTTAACTTGTTGGAATTCTCCCAGCCATGTTCCAGCGATGATCGTCCACTCTTGAATGCGCCACTCAAAACGACTCGAACGATTCATTGCAGCATCGCCGTATGTCCTGCCTATGTCATGTGAAACGTCTGTGGTGGGTTTGTCAAGATTCCCGCATTTGCTCTTGGTTCTAACTTGCTGCCCACGTCATCAGAATAGTTATCACCAGTAGTCTTGAAGCTTTTTTTTCTTGCGCCAGCTCCGGTTCCACCTCATGAATATTTTGAACCTTCGAAAAGAAGATGAAGATCTCGAGCCATTTCGAGATGTACCAGCTCCGGGTTGGAGCCCACTTTTTAAAACGCTGTTTCTCCGTCATTGAACATGAGTTTAATTTCCGCTTTTCTCAGAAGCACTTGGTCGTGTAAGACAGGCCATTACTCAGAATCACTCACTCCAGTGCTCATGATATTTCTCACTCTCACTGTGTTTGTTTTAATGATTTATAATCACCCTCTTGGTGTCAAACAGATAACTCTCAAGGTTTGTTTCTCCTACCAGGGAGATTTTTCTTCTCACGGTGAATGTTCTTCTGTAATGCTTACATTCTGCAAAGCTGCTTTGAGACACATGGAAAGCATTATGGGACTTGAATTGAATGCTGCTCTAAGTACATTAATCTGGCTTACCGATTCTGATAGTGTGTGGAGGAAACTTGTGCTCTAGCTGGCATGTAGGAGAATATACTGGACCAAATATTTGTAGGTCTTTATTATGTTTTAAACGATGCAAAAAAATTATTTTTTTACCCAATATTTTTTTCGTCATACTTGCTGTACATATTAGACAGAAGAGTAAGAGACCCTGGAGTCATCATCTTCATCTATCAGGAAATTGCTGTTTTTACTTTGTGATTTATTTGTGATTTTTCCAACGTAGTTAAACATTCACTCTTATTTTTGTTTGTCACTGTTTATTTTTGACAATGGCCTTGACAGTGAAATGATTCCTCTGCCCTTTCCGATAGATCGATAGTTTTCAACAATGAGATTCGAAGCTCTTTGCAAGACAAGGAGTCTGATGTTATCCATGTGGTGATTTTCATTCGCATCATTCCAGTATTTGTTGAACTTCGTTTGCCTGCTATATTACTGAAACTATCACGAGATCTTTATTTTAGACTTCTAACATATTCCATCACCATAAAAGATTGATTAACGGTGCTGGGAAATTGGGAAGGTGAGCGCCCCCTGCTGGACAAACCATTCACACACAAAATACAACAAAATTCAACAATTCTCCACAAAGCGGATAGAGCTACTAAAGCTTTTCCGTATGTAATAAAGCAATGTATTATTCTACCATATTGTTACATTTCATCCTGTTAGAAAAGGGTTAAAAATACTCATGAAAAAGTACCTGTACACATGACTGTCTTACTGACTTTCATATCCCTTCGAATCCATAGCGATCAAAGATGCACAACTTTTCTTACTTTTTTCATACTACAGAAACCTACAGTTTAAACGGGATTTTGCAGAAATGTATATCTACTTTTATATATATATATATATATATAATTGTGAAGACCATCAAAAATTGCATTAGAATATAATTCCATTATAACAGAGCTCTGCATCACAGACAGGTCCCTCATACAGGGAGAATGAATGTCATTATCAGTGTAAACACAGCTTCACCACTCGCAAACACCACCTCCAACAGAAGTATCCATATTAGCCTCATAAAATGAGCTGGGATTTTTTTTTTAGTGCATTTTCCCCCCAGTACATTATGAGTTTCCTGTAGATTTGAAATGAAGGCAAATTTTTTACACAGTCATTGTTAATAAAGCAGTGTTAGTCTACATCAACTCATTTAACAACAAAAGATGAAAGATGCCCAATAGTGTTGATCAGGGTTCAATTCTGCCTTGGTAAATTTACTCGGTTAAGCTCCGCCCCTCAATCAACACGAGGGTCTCGTCGGCGCCATTTTGTTTGACTTCGCGCCCAAAGGTAAGCTCTTTAATAGTAACTTATTAAAAGGAATTTCAGTATTTAATACATTTAAGAATGTCAATATTTTATATGAATAAATGTGCTTTTTAGCTTAGTGTCATTTGTTTGCTTCTAACTCCAAATATAACCTAATTCTGTGGAGAAATATTTCTTTGGTCATTTTACATCTTAAATAATGTCATTTAATTTGTATTTCAGTTCAGATTTTATGTATTTTTTTTCCATGTATGTTTCCTGAGCCGGAATGTGTTTTCATTACATTTGTTAAATGTGCGACACCAAATAGCTTTTAAGAATTTGAATCCTTGATTACGAGTATTTTCATATTAATAATATAAATAAATTCTACACTTAGTGGAATATTATCACTAATAAGGTCAGTTGAGTAAGAAATTTCCATTATTCAAAATATTTATAGACTATACAATAGTGAAATATTAACACTAGTAAGAGTTCATTACCTCATAGTGTTAAATTGTGTATACACCAAATAGAGTTAAATTACCCTAGTGTTAAACTGTAACATTGTAAGGTGTTGAGCAGTTTTAAATGTTTACTCAAAATAGAGTAAAAGATACAATTCTGAATGGGAACCAAATACAACTATCTAATTTAACACTCAAAAGTTTTGGTTGACCTTTTCTCACGAGGTCCGTCTTTTCTTGTAAAGTCCATTTTATATAAATGCAATTGTAAATGTATCTGTTACCAAATCAATTTCTTGAATTTGTGCACTAAAAAAACAGTACACACACACACACACACACACACACACACACACACACACACACACACACACACACACACACACACACACACACACACACACACACACACACACACACACACACACACACACACACACACACACACACACACACACACACACACACACACACACACGCACACACACCACACACTTCTGCGACTTGCTTACTTATCTTATCTGACCTGAAAGTGTAAATGCTATAATGTGCCTCTAGAGGGCCTCAGAGTCAGCAACTCGCAATCTGATTGGTTAAAGTAACGGTTTTCAAGCAACATGGATTTACACTTACGTCCTGATGCCATGATGTAAAATAAAACATGGCTAGATTCTGCAAATCGTCTTTTAGTTCATATGCCACACTTAATTACACTGTTGAAGATTACATTACTGCTTTTGTATTGTATTGATTTAACATTAGTGCCTGACAAAAGTCGTTTTTTTCGTATTTTTGTACCTAATTGTTTTACGGAAATATTCAACATTATGGCAAGATTGCTTAGAAGATGATCATGCTTTAAATAATTAATAAAACGTCAGTGAATAGTCCTTTTTCAATTTGACGTATTTATTATAAGGGCTCCACCACACTGAAATGCATTCCTGGCTCTGTAATGGACAGATTATATTTGTTTCGATTTTGAAAAATGACTGACCCCCACACGTGAATAGTCATCTTGGGGAATGAGTAAATACTGCTTAAATGGCATGCACTTTCTTTTAACCGCCTTCATCAGTATTCTTTTCATGATGGAGCCACAGCATTGTGAATATCAGTGCTAAGTGAGGGGATGAAGATGGTAGACGTGAGAAAGTATTTGCTTGTTGATCCCAGGAGCACAACTGAGATTAAGCAGTAACATGTGGTGATGGAAAATATGCAATAAAGTCTGCAGATTCAAATCGCCATGCTTATGCAGACAGGGACTTGAAGCAGACTTGCTAATGTACATTTGTGAACCTTGCAGACTGATCAATTTTGAACAATGGCACGGTGTAATTCATTATTCAATGCATTAGTGTAATTCTGTACTGAACTAATAATGAAAGGCACCACAGGCAGACTGTGTGTAGGGAGAGGAATCAATACTCACACCAAGTACTCTTTGACTCTAAAAATGATTGGTTCCACTAAAAAGAGGACTAGGCAAAACTGAAGCAAAGCCTGCAGGATAATAATCTTATATTTGTTTAGATTTGTTAGGTTTTTTTTGTTTGTAATAAAACAATAAAAACAGATTTAACTACATTCAATTGTTTTAAAGGCTAGGATCTTTAAATTGCTGTTTTATAACAATATTACAATGGTAGCCTAATTTCTATATACAATTCACCCTTATTCAAGAGACTCACACTTCCCTAGATCACATGTTTTGCAGTACCATCCCAGCCCTCACCCAACCCCCCAGCGAAGACTCTGTCAGTGCAGTATACAGTTCTGCTGAATCCAAATGTGCGTGGTGTTAAGCTCAGCAGAAGAAATGGATTCAGATGTGATCTTCATTTATCATCTTGTGGTGCAGCAAAGATTTGAAATCCTGGCCTTTACATAACCTGGGATCTGTACACAAGGTTATTTAAAGCAAAAGACCAAGACACATTCTTTTCAGCTGGTCTCAAATCTGTCTGTCTAGCTGTCTACTGCATACTGCATCTTTCTAATAATCTATCTATCTATCTATCTATCTGTCCGTCCGTCCGTCTATATATATATATATATATATATATATATATATTTTTTTTTATTTATTATTTATATATATATATATATATATATATATATATATATATATATATATATATATATAATATATATCTGCCCACCTGTCTATCTATCTATCTATCTATCTATCTATCTATCTATCTGTCTGTCTGTCTGTCTGTCTGTCTATTTATCGGGCACAGGTGTATTTGTATCTTTAAGTAAAGAAAATTATTTTATTATGTACCAACACAGGACTCATGCATAAATTATTTGCTTTCCATAATATAATACTTAGAAAGAAAAGGAAATGTATCACCAAACTATTACCTAACATTATAAAAAAGAGCATGAATTATTAAAATTCTGTGACTTCACTACTCTGCAGTTGGACTATTCTCACAGACTAGGTCACTTCAGACCGGGCTCTATAAATAGTCATCTGGACTACTTCCTGTCTATTTGTATTACATTTGGTCTAGAGGCTAGGAAGTTATCCCATAACACAACACTCTTCTTTATTCTGAATTACATCCGTCATTTTACATGCTCTTTTTTAGTAGTTCACTTACTACAACTAGCTTTCATTTAATCTTTATTTGCCTTATTGTTAGAGAGTGAATTATGAACCCCATTAAGTATACGCTTTGTGTAGATAAATACACTTTTCTCAAGGAATCGAATAGCGAAGATGAGAGAACCAGCAATAATATAAATCCAGAAGAGACTACGACTAAATAATTATAATGCTTGATAAGAACTGCTACAAAATATAGCACATATTCTTATATTCTGTGTGTCTGTGTCTGAATTTGGGTCCAGATTTGAATCATTTGTAATCACTTGAGTTATAATCTGTATGATCTTTAAAGAGAATAACATTTAAAGACTAAATGATGTCGGACTAAATGATGATATCTCACACGAGGAAATATTATATACTCTATAGGTATACTATATGCATATGTTCACGGACAGTATTTTCATCATCATCCTACATTTCTGTTGGCAATCGCATCAGTTAAGCAAAGACGGGCGAGAATTTATAAAAGAAGCTATAGGTTTGATTGTTCGCTCCTGTACAAGGTCCTATTCAGTTTCACTTTAGTGCATTATTATTTTTTGTGTAACTTTTTAACACACAATGGACAACATTCCATTGTTTCAACAATATTGTCAATAGGTTTGTTATTTAAAATCCCTAATGAGTGAGCAGGTTATAAGAGTGGTGAGGGAAAAACCTATTAAAATTGCATGACTAATGGCATGAGATGACTCAAAACCTGTCCTCATCTGGATGGCTCTGAATGTCCATTCATTACAGTTTCATCATTATTGAGGTTTACACTTCAGTGATGGGTGTTTACTGTATATAGAACCTGTGTTCCTGAGCTATTGAAGTAGTCTGTTGATACAGAATTAATTACATATTTATGTAATACATATTTATCAATTGCATAAAACATATGTAAATATTGTAAACGGCTAGCAAAGCACTTCTGGTTAGATGCTAACTGCACCTTGTTTCCGTAGCTTGTGCAATGACAATAAAGTTGAATCTTAATTACAGTCCATATCCATCCTCAAACTTCTTGCATTGTGCACTAACTTTATGGTTCTTTTGGCTGTTGGTGTGGAACCCTCTCCAGCTACGGAGAGTGATTTCCAATCCAGGTGTAAGGTGTTGTAATAAATCGGACCAGATTCAGTATCTGTGGATCATTTATATTCTATATAGTATATCTTACTCCTAACATGCCTTTTCCACACAGTGATCAATGCCTGTTGCTTCAGGCACAGACAGCTGAGTAATGGTCCACCACCGTTATGTTCTTGTATACAGTTAGTTTGAGCTGCTCTGATTAGTCCAGAGTTGTGCTGACTTTAGACAAATCATCAGATTCATCATTCGACCTAATTCATGGAATTCCAAATAAGGATAAAACCTACATACAATTCCACATTGTGAATAAATAACCACCGAGCCATGTTGGCAAATCTGTGAGTGTGTGTATATTGATTATGGGTGCACAGAGCCAACTGTAGTGAATGGTTCACTCGGCGGGGACATGGGAGGTTTCACAGCATGTGCCCTGTGTGTTTCAAGATGGCCGTCTTTTGTTTGTTAAATGGTTGGCTGCTCCTCAATGCGAGAAGCTTAAACACAACAGACAGCTGGCATGTGGCAAATAATACCCTCCAGATCTAACAGAAAGCATTACTGTAACCTCCAGAGAGAGTGAGAGGGAACATGAGCAAGGAGTATATTATTCAACTTCATAGCCTAGTTTATCAGTTTGGATCTCTAAAAAAAACAACAATGAGAATTGTTAGTAATAATGAAATATATAATGTCCCATCAGTGCTCATTATTGGAAATAACAATCTGCATCTCTTACATCACATGTGTCAAAATCTAGTGGCACACCATGTCATTTTATGTGCCTTACATAAAGGTGTACGATTGTCTTAAAATAAGGTTATGCTGCTTTAAAGCGTGCATTGACGATAAACTACATCTCCCACAATGCATGTGAATCTGTTACCTGCGAAGTGATGGCTTCCCAGCACTAGAGTGCAGTGTATCCAACATCGTAATTGAGAAGTTCTTCCAAAATGTCTAGGAAGCGTAAAATTGATGCAAAGCGAAGGCACTTCCAAGAAAGATGGGAAAGTGAAGACGTGTTTGTACTTCCAGGAGAAAAAAAACACTGTTTTGTGTTATGAGGCGGCGTCGCTCATCAAACACTATATACTGTCTTATAGTTACAACTGGACCTCCGAGGGCAACCATAATGCTGATGTGACCCATGGTTACACTGGGTTTCACACCCCTGTCTTATATGTTTATTTTAAAGTATCAGAGGCAGTAAACAATTAGAAATACCTACATTCTTTGATGTTTCTGTACATGCATGTTGGGGAAGAATAAACCTTACAGCAGTGATAAAGCTAATGGCGAGGTCTGGTCAGCAACCCACACACACCATATGACTCGTGAAACAACTCCTTTAGGTTCAGGGCCAGACTCAGAGGAGCACCATATGCTCATTACTTTATTCCTGATTACAGGGCAGAAAGAGAGAGAGAGAGAGAGAGAGAGAGAGAGAGAGACTTTGCATACTGGTGAGAGTCTTATTTTAGTCACTACATACTCCTGAGAGCATGACAAATAAGTAGCTCAGAGTTGGTGTGGGAATTTACAGGTTTCATGTTACGTTGCTTCTATATCGTATTTCTCGTTTAAGTCCATTGAGAAACTCACCTATTTCTAGATCAGACAACACATACCACTATACATATACACTATTCATTCAACACCCTCACTGCAAACAGTAGTATCACAAACCAAAACACTAGATACTACCACAGATATTAGTTCGCAAATACACTCCTCCAGTCTCTTTCTGAGCACAGATTTGTATCCTACCGCTGCCAGGGAATGGGTCGTTTTGATTTCACATCTTAGGATCATCAGAGAGTCAAGACTGAGACATGGAAAACTGCATGGACTGTATGCTCTCTCACAGTCGCAGGTTTTTTTATGCATTCGTGAAATGAATATATGTATATGTATTGAGAGATTTGAAAAAGTGACTGGTAGAGGGAAAGTATCTCTCATAGCAACAAACAGGAGTGAAATAATGGAGACTTCTTTTTATCGTAGACAAAAGATTGATATATTATGACAAAGTCAGGCTTCTGCAACCGGATCCTAAGTCAATATCATTACTGGATAAAGATTACAAACGCTCGTGGATGAGTTTTACTAAAACAAGCTGTATTTAATATAAACACGCGAGTTTTACAGCCGAGATATATTTTGTCAGGAGTTGTTGTGCGAGAGGAATTTAAACAGTTGTGAATGAGATCAAATACAAAGGCAAAGACTGGGTGGAAACAAGACAACAAGAGCTTTAACAAAAGATATAAAGGCTTTGGTAAAGTCATGGAACAAAGACAGGAGGAGAGCTTACTTCACATTGTATTCATGAATGAAGGACTTCTAAATGTATGTGAGTGTGTGTGTGTGTGTGTGTTTGTGTGTGTGTGCATGTACTTGTGCACACCTGTGCTCCACCAGTAGCAGTAGCCTGAACTATTTATTTACAATGGTTAGAACATTTTTCATTTATTCATCTTCTACCGCTATATCCGATCTTCTCGGGTCACGGGGAGCCTGTGCCTATCTCAGGTGTCTATGGGCATTAAGGCAGGATACACCCTGGATGGAATGCCAACCCATTGCAGGACACACACACTCACATTCACACACACACATTCATACACACTAGGGAGGGACAATTTTTTTCCAAGGTGCCAATCAACCTACCGTGCATGTTTTTGGACCGGGAGGCAACCGGAGAACCCGGAGAAAAAACCCCTGAGGCACGGGGAGAACATGCAAACTCCACACACGCATGGCCGAGACGGGAATCGAACCCGGATCCTGGCGGTGTGAGGCGAATGTGCTAACCACTAAGCCACCGTGCCCCGCTCATTAGAACATTTGCTTTTAATACATTGTATGTAAAGTTACCATTTAATTTAACGTACTTGTTGACATATTAATTTAGGTAAACAAATGGTCAACTTGGCATTAGCAAAGACAACTAATTTGTTTAAAATCGTAATTTACAGGCAATAGATTTGAGATTTTCCTCAACCTGCTCTCAGGCAATGCACATTTTACACAAGCCTTTGTTTACTTCGGTGTTTTATGACGGTAGGCACAGGCGTAATTATCCTCAAATTTCACACTGCAGTCCAGTGGATTATCCATATTTGAACACATGCTGATACTTACAGCATTAACTACATTGTGTAGAATGAGGTAATGGCTGGTGGCAAATTGCTATGATTCTTGATCCTTCCACACTGATTTACTTGTCTGGACAATTATTCAACACTAAACTGAGCCCATTCTAAAGATTTGTATATCATACAGTAATTGTTTATTGTTAATACGTATTACTAACCTAATACTGTGCGTGTGTGTGTAAAATTAGCAAAAGCATTAGGGCCATTTCTAGCCTTTTTGGCAAACTAGGTGAGATTCCCCACATTACTGCCCAACCCCCACCACCAACTATGGCTATGTCCGTCCCAACACAATGCTCTACCTGACAATAAACATAAAAAACACATTGAACTATTATTGCAAAATTACTTACTAAATGTAAGAATCTACTGCACTGTGAATTACCGTTCAACAGAAAAACAGATAAATACTTTAAATGAGTGAGGGCGAGGGGAATGCAGCGGCGGAGTTAGGGAGAACTCACTGCCGCCCCCCAGCTGTTTGTGTCCTAGGCAACCATTTAGTTAGCTTATGCGTAGAAACAGTGTGTAAATGTTGAGTTCAGTCAATATTATGATGACTGAGAGGATTGTAAAGTGTGGGAAGTATAGTTTATGGTGGCCAAGTTTGAAAGTTATGACAGCCGATTAAAAATAGGCATAGCATTACATCATTAGCCACCACGGTGACACTTTAGAACCAATAAAAGTCTGTTCCATGTGTGACCATAAAATGATGTGGTCATATCACTCCATAGTTACAGCTGCATGTTAATGAATGTCTACATGAAAATCGTACCATTATACCATATTTTAATAAGATGGATCCACAGCAGGTTTTTAAAACTCAGTCCCATTTCAGTTTGTTCAGTTTGACCCTGGCAAACAGTTACGGCTCAGCGATAGAAACTATTGATTTTCGGAACCCATTTTGAATACCACAGGAGCCCAGAACACAATTGGGTCGGAACAAAGTCACTGAAACGTTTCAAATGTAAAAAAGCTGAGAATAAAGCCGCTGCTAGCCGAAGAATGAAGGATGTGGTGAAAAGTCGCATAGCTTGACTGGCTGAAAAGTTAACTTCTGCTATTTTTCCACTCCACTCTGACCTAGTGATCCTTTACCAGGCAGCAGGGAGCAAGAACAAACACAACACACACCCCAATTCTCTGGACAAACAGACCATTGAGACGTGAGAAAGAGGAGCTGAAGAATCTGCGAGCTGAAGAATCTGAATCAAGCTCAGTATATACGCCTTTAAAATGTTTGATGTATATTTTGTGTTTTTACGTGCTATTGCTGTTAATTGTAATCGACGAG
Organism: Kryptopterus vitreolus; assembly: GCA_030449085.1. Taxonomy (NCBI): domain Eukaryota; kingdom Metazoa; phylum Chordata; class Actinopteri; order Siluriformes; family Siluridae; genus Kryptopterus; species Kryptopterus vitreolus. The sequence goes on along the minus strand of JACRUU010000008.1, from coordinate 11,047,692 downwards.
GAATAATGACTTGACATTTTCGTGGCATTCAAGCAACAAAATGGGAATAATGGATGCCCCAATTTTAGCATCAGGCTAGGCTGCTACTAGAAAATACATGTATAACATGTATTTGTAACATACAGTATCGAAACAGAAGGCATCCTACCTTGATTGTTTTCTATACTGTATTGTGTTGATTTGCTGTTACTTGTAAACTTTGAGGATCAGTATTTCCCCCCAAAGCTGAAGGCCAGAAATGATGAATTAATTACTGCTGGTCATCACGCTCCCATTACCACACATGTGCTCACACAAACTGGTGAATTCTTAGCCGTTAGTCCATCTACTGGCCCTGTGTTGGAGCTGTGAGGAAAGCACAGTAGCAGATGGAAAGCCACATGGACGCAGGGAGGAAGCAGACCAAACTGAGTTCAGGATCACGTTATTGGGCTGTAAAAGCACCAACGTTTCCTGCTACTTCACTGTATACCGCCAGAATGCGTTTCAATTGTATATTTTATTTTTTTTATAGATAATGAATATCTCCTTGTATGACAGGATCTCATTAAAACAAACGACTGCAGCATGTGAATCACAGTCGAACGGAAAAAAGGGCTACGATAATGTGACAGCGGTTTATCTCTTCATGATGACAAACAGCACCAATTCAGGCACTTTTGAAAGGAGGCTCATTAGAACTCAGGCATCAATCAGAGTACAGAAAATCAGCTTGGAAGAGATGATCCACCAGATTTATTTCGTAATGTTGGTAAGAGTTTGCATGAAAGATCCCTTTACTAGTCAGTTTTATATATATATATATGTGTGTGTGTGTGTGTGTGTGTGTGTGTGTGTGTGTGTGTGTGTGTGTGTGTGTGTATATAGTATATATATATATATATATATATATATATATATATATATATATATATATATATGCAGACCAAAGTCATGTTTCATTAAAATGAATACAGCCATAATGGTAGCATTTTGTTTTAACAAACATCTCAGGAACAGATTGTGTATAATAAGATACATTTTTATGTGTCTTATTTATTTTTTATGTAAACAAGATTGGATTAAGTGATATTTGTAAAATATGAACCCATCTCAATCTATGAAAAATGTCTTGTTTGTTAGGAATATATTTTAAGCTATATTTAATACCTCTCTATCACTCTCTCTCTCTCTCTCTCTCTCTCTCTCTCTGTTCACTGATCGAGAATCATTAATCTGCTTTGTAATATAACATGAGGTATAACATTATGACATTATCAGGGATGAAGTGAACCACACTGATTCCTCATGGCACCTGCGAGTGAACATTTTGTCCTTGATGTGTTCTAAGCAGGAAAAATGGATGAAGATAAGGATTTGAGTGAGTTTGACAAATTTGATGAATGGCTCCGAGTTACTCCAAAAAAAATGCAGCGGTCAGTATCTATCAAAAGTGGCCCACGCAAGGAACAATGATGAACTGGCGACAGGGTCACTGGAGGCCAAGACTCACTGATGCATGTTGGGTTCGAAGGCTGGTCCGTGTGGTCCGATCCAACTCACTGTAACACACATTGCAGTTAATGTGGACGGGTCAGGACTGTTTCTGGGGGACCAACACGATTAGGAAAGTCATAATGTTAAGCGCTATTAGTGTATATTTGTATTTAATAGTTTAGTATGTCAAATAATAATAATAATAATAATAATAATAATCGGATAAAAGCGGTAGAAGATGAAGATAATAATACTAATAATAATACAGCCGGATGGCTCGCGTGTGCGCGCGCCGCTCAGTTTGGCCGGGGGTGGGCGTGCACGCGCGTCAGTGGCGGGCACGCGCGGCTCGTGCGCCGCTCCTGCTGGCTGCTCCTCAGTTGTAGTGGAGTGTAGACATGGCGGCGGATCTAAACCCCGACTGGATCTCTTGCTTACCTTCTTCTTGGAGTTACGGGGTGATCCGGGACGGACGAGTGTTCTTCATCAAGTAAATATCATGCGGATTGAGAAACCTTTGGATATGCTCTTTTTGTTTTTTATTTTAAAGAGGGGCTTTAGAATGAAAGCCTCCCGTTGGTGGTGTACGAGTGTTTCTTCTTCTTCTCCTTCTTCTTTTTTTTACATGCTCTTCTTTCTTTCTTTTTCTTTTTTTTTTACCCAACAGTGAAGAAGCAAAGAGCACGACTTGGCTGCATCCTGTCACCGGTGAAGCGGTGATTACCGGCCACAGGAAAACTCCAGGTAATGATCTATTCCGACAAGAGGGAATCATGGTTGTGTGTGTGTATACATACATGTGTGTGTGTGTGTGTTTGCGCGCGCGCCCGTGTGTGTGTGTGTGTGTGTGTGTGTGTGTGTGTGTGTGTGTGTGTGTGTGTGTGTGTGTGTGTGTAAGACGTAGACGCAGGGAAAAAAGCCCAGGAATCATGACGGAATCCTGCAGCAGTCACAGCAGCTCCAGATCTTTATGGATCCACAGTCACAGGGGAGCCAAAACATATGCACAAAATAATTTGCGCATCTATTTATTAATTTTTATCTGACATACAGTATCTTTTCACACCAGATAGCATGTCTGCTTTGATTTAATTGCAGCGTGTATTCAACTGACAGGGCACCACACACACACACACACACACTTGGCCTACGCGTTGCAAAACCCCAGAAATACTTTGAGAAGTAAAGCACTCAGTTCCATGATGAGACTGTAGTGTTGATGTTGATGTCGGTGTGTAATGTTACAGTGATGTGTGAGAATCCGCTCCCCTGGTCCAGCAGATCTGTGGCTTCAAACCTGCAAGATCTGTTGCGCTTGTCCTCCAGCTGCTATCTCACGCTAGGCACCGAAGCCTAGGCTGATTTTTTTTCTTTTTCTTATTTAATCTCCTTAGATTTACCAACAGGATGGGAGGAAGGATATACATTCGAGGGAGCGCGCTGCTTCATCAAGTGAGTTTGTTTTGAAGCCATTCAGATGTTGCTTTTTGGGTCTGATTGGCGACTGTGATTTTCAGATCATTGCGCCTACACATACACACACACCCTCTCTCTCTCTCTCTCTCTCTCTCTCTCTCTCTCTCTCTCGTTCCCTCGCTTTCCCTCACCCTTTCATTGCCGCCCTTGCGTTTCTCACTCGCGTCCCATCGCACGCTCTGGAAGCTCTGGAATAAGCCGCGTTTCCTTCGCCGAGTGAAAGCAGACGTGACTGGTTCTCCTCCTGGTGACTCATGTCTGGGGTTCGGCTGAACAGGTTCTTCTAGTTGGCCCTTCTCCTCTCCCCGGGGACCTGAGCGTTATTAATATTCCCTTTGCAGAGTTGCACGAAGCCCGCTTTTTTTCCAAACCTGCACCAGAATATCAAGTCTGCATTGCAAATGAGCACTTATCCACCTGCCTCTGATCACCAGTACCTGTGAAACCTAGCTTTTGGCGTGGTGTGTGCAGACGGAACGCTTTCTGAGGAAAGACGTTTGTGTGTGCTTAAAATGTGGCCACGAGCCAGCAAATGATTGCATAGAATGTAACAGGTCGTCATATCGTATTGTCTTATTGCATAAGGAAATCTGATTTATCTACAAATTACTGATATGACTCCTAGTATGAGGGAGTAGTGAGGAAATAGACCGACTGAAAGCATAATGTGTTTTTTATTATTGTAATGAATGCGATAGACAAAGAATTGTGTCTAGTGATTGGTTGTTGGGAAGCCTTAGAGGTCTGTGATTGGTTGTTGAATAGAATAGCCTTTATTTGTCACTAGAATTTCACTGTGTTGTATTTCGTCGCATATATCTCAAAGCGCAGGGTCAGCCATGGTACAGCTCCCCAATTGGCTTTGCTTGGCAATACCCAGGCTCGAACCTCCGACCTTTTGATTAGAAACCTGGGGTCTTAACCGCTGAGCTACACACTCCTAAGTTTTCGCATATCCCAGAAAGCTCAGGGTCAAGCCATCGTACGTCACCCCTCGAGCATGCAGGGTTAAGGCTCTTGCAGCTTAGTGGTGTTGGGGCTCAAACCGCCGACCTCATGATCAGAAACCCAGCGCTCAGGCCAATGAAACTCAGGCTTTACTAACTTGGTGGTCAATCTGTCCTCTCATCTTGGATAACTTGCAGCTGGACAGGTGTGCTAAGTGCAGGACCAGGCGCTGAGTCTTGCTCCATTAGTGTCCAGATGTGCAGACAGTAACCTAGACGGAGAATAAAATAAGTATGATGTGCCAGGGCTCTGATTGGTGTAGGAGTGGTCAAATCGCTCCATTGGATTTTTAGTGCAGCGATTCATATGTTTCAGTTGCAACAAGTTTTTTATATTGAATGAGGGGACAAGCAATATTATAGTGTGTCTTCTGATAAGAAGTGTCTGTATGTGTGGAAAAGATGTTACTCTGTGTTCAAATTGATGGTCTGCATTAAGAAAAGAAAACAACTAAGGAGTTGCGTAAAGTATTACTGTTGATCTAAGAACTGTTCAACTCACTGAAAAGACGGTGATGATCATCTTCAATGACAAAATTTGCTCGGAAATAAATCATGAATGATTGTGATTATGTAAATTGGCAAAAATGAACAATCATTATTTATATTTCTGAAAGCATTCTCTTTGCAGCATTTTTCACACCTGCATAAAACCTGCACAGTACTGTGTGTATATATGTATATGTATATACGAGGGGGAAAATAAATAATAAATTCCTCTTTGTTTGTAATATTATAATTGGAAAAAAAACCCTATTAAGTTGATTTTCATCCGTTAGACTATCAGAAACTTAGATCCTTAAAATAACCTATGAAATAATTGCAAGATAATTATTTTTAATTATTAAAAGATTTTTTTACAATCTTTTCGGTCGTGAAGTATTAACACACAATAACGGAAGCCTGTTTTATGAATAAATGATGAGTGAATGAAAATCCTATAAATTGTGACAATGAGAGCATTTCCATGCATACAATGCAGTAAACACCCAAGGGACTAAACAGCTGTGTATCCTTTTAGAAAAACATTTATCAGTAAGGTTAATGGGGTAAAGCCTTGAATTTGCTAGAACGCATAAGGATTGGACTCTAGAGCAATGGAAAAAGGACATATTCACTGATTAGTCTGAATTTTGCCCTGTTCCAGTGGTGATGGGTACATCAGGTAGGAAGAGAGTTGGACCAGCTGTGGGGGTAGTGTTATGATCTGGGGTTGCTTGATTTGCACACACATATTGACCGTCACAGGATCGAGATGGAGAAGACTTTATGTAGCAGTCTGACTATCCCATTATAAGAACCAGATGTTGGTGAGGCAGGACTGGACAACTCGGGACAGAAATAAATCCTCGTAATCAAATCATTGACAAAATAATATTAGTGTGTAAATTGTTTGCGGCTCGGTGATGTCTAAAATAATCCAGATAATGAAGTTTTTATTATCTCGAGTCCGCAGGGTTTGCATATGGGGAATTTCACACCTGCTAGTCCGTTATACTGAACTGCAATGCAATGTTAACTTTATTTGTTGTGATACTAATTTTGGTTTCACACTACATACTTAAAGTAAACAGCAACATTGGCTGGAGGGAATATTTTTCTGAATAATTTGCAACGGGTGTAAAATGGAGAATATATATATATATATATATATATATATATATATATATATCTTCTAAATTTCCATGAGCACAGAGATTTGGCCGCATTAAATTCTTCTCAAATATGTTTCTAAGCATAATGTTATAAATGACTGCATAATTAAGTAATTAGGTATAATTTAGATCAATGTAATTTGTTGGTTAATATACAGAGGATATGATGGAGAACTTTCAGTTGAAGCACTTTCCATTAGCTTCAATTCTGCTTTGTAATCCGATTTAGCTGATCACATTTATAGTGCAGAAAAATACCATACATACAGGACATTGCGTGTGATGACTGATATATGGATTTATGGGTAGATGACTTCATATTACGTATGTAGTACAGGTGTGTGTGTGTGTGTGTGTGTGTGTGTGTGTGTGTGTCTATATATATATATATATATATATATATATATATATATATATATATATATATATATATATATATATATATATATATATATATATATATATATAGATAATAATAATCTATTATATAATACTAATATATATTTTCACTAGATTCTGGAGTGTGCTTGTGGCCATTTATGTTCTTCAACCATAAGGGTGTTAGTCAGGTAATGATGTAGGTGAGGAGAGGAGGCCTGGGGTGCAGTTCACATTCATGCCAGAGATGTTTAGTAGGGTTGAGATCTCCGAGTTCTTTAGCATGCCATTTAAGATCTGTCTATGTAAAACAGATCTTCCTGGGGCTTTGTGCACCTGGCACCGACGTGTTGGAACAGGTTCGCCTTTCCAAGTTCAAGTGAACGCAAAATTAAATTTTGTACAATTGTGTGCCTCCGGTTTTGTGGTAACAGCTTGGAGAAGAAGCAACATGTGTAACAATATTCTTGTACATTATACGTTTCCAATATGTGAATGGCTGTGAACACTTTTCTCCACGTGGCTGGTGGTATTCCTTGGCGATTAGTGGATGATCTACTGGGCTAAAAATGTAACAGCAATTTACATAAATATCTGTGAATACATAAACCGCAGCTAGCTGGAGCACGGATCAGGTACAAGCGCTGAAAGGGACGAGAGTCACTGAACTGTGGCCATTTTATATATCTATTACATTTTCATATTAACATAGATTATTTGGGAATGCTTGGTTTGCTGGTTCAGACCGCAGACTCGGATTAACATCCTCGGAAATGTTTTAAAATGGCTCCAGTAGCGAAAAATATTTTGTCAGTGACAAATTATTTGATGACAAATTTATCCAAATATTGTAGTCTAGCGCCTGTTGGAGCAGTTCCTTGCTTTTTGTCTGCACAGCGCCGGCTGCCACCGTGTTATTAGTTAATTGTGATCTTGGTTACACTGCACTTAAACCCTGGCTTCAGCGCTTATCCTCTCGGAGTCGTCCATTTCGCATGCGGGTAAATCATAGTCATCATGTCACGGCTTCTGCACACGTCTCCGACCGCTTCGAGGAGCTCGACGAACGTCACTACAGACTGACGGAATGCATCGCAAGCCGTTTGTTTTCTTTCATCAGTTCTCACTTACTGACCGACTCTATTATTCCTAAATAGCCTCCTCGTGGCGAATGCACCATCATCATCGTTTTTGATATTTGTTTGACAAATGATCAAATAACAAAAATCGCACGGTACGAATTCACCAGGTGCATCACCATGTCCATGTAATCAGAAATTATGTCATTAAAATTTTGCTTTATAATCGTTTGGAGATTGTTGTTTCTCAGCGTCAGGAAAAGCATTCAGAGCACACGTGTCAAACTCAAGGCCTGCGGGCCGAATGTGGCCCGTCACATTATTTTTATTGGCCAGCAATAGAGCTTAAAAGGTGTACGATGGCCTTTAAATAGGGTTATGCATTGACAATGAACTACATCTCCCACAATGCATGCGACTTCGTTATGGCATCCCGCCAAGAGTGCAGTGTATCCCACATCGGCGTTTACCGAGGGCCATTATTCCAGGAAGATGCCCAGGAAGCAAAAAATGTACGCAGATGGAAGGCACTTCCGAGAAAGATAGGAAAAACACTATATCTGTTGTGTTATGAGGCGCTTATGAGACTCATCAAACACTATATACTCTCTTATGGTTACAACTGGCCCTTCGAGGGCAACCATAATGCCAATTAATAGAAACTAATTGTTCCATGAAAGGGTTAAAAAAAAAAAGAGAGATAAATCCGATGCAAATTTACTTTCATTCGATTCCAAATGACCAGTGAAGATATAAAGCACTACATGTAAATCAGCTACGTTCATGTCGCATCACACCCTTTTGATTATATTCCTATTCTAGCATGCCTGGTCCTGTTTCATTATTTATTTTTTTGTTTGAAGACGCCACTTACAGAGTGATTTATTATATATATATTCCAAAAACTACATCCTACTGTTGAGGAATTTTTGCATCGGTGACCTCCACCACTTCTGTTCATTTTGTTGAAACCAGCGCTAGCATATGGCAGTCAGTTTAATTGGCTCTCATTTCCTTTTCCTGTGTGTTGAAGTCAATAATGATGAGTGTGATTTGTGGTCGGTTCCTCTCCCGACGCTGCCCCAAAAGCCCCCCCTCCAACCACCACCACCACCAGTACTTAATGCTTCAGTGGAACGATTGTAGACGGACAACAGCAAACAATCACTTTAATGTACTTTTCCCGGTCGGCCAGGCGGAGTCCTATCCTGTGTGTGTCTCTCCCTCCATCGCTTGCTATTCCATGAGATAAGAGACCTCAAGTCTGCTGGCGCTGCGTAGCGCGGTCTCTCTCTCTCTCTTTTTTTTTTTTTTTTACACGCCGTGTCGTGTATTCCCCGGCGATCTCAGATCGACATCAATAGCAAAGAGTCTCAGGGCGGTGCGTTACGGATTCTCTCGACTTTCTTCCTGTTTTGCGACGTGGCTTATCCGCGGATACCAAACCATAAAGCACGTACGGGTTCCACCGAGCTGACTGTTGCTTCTAAACAAGCATTTCCGTCTATAACAAACAGATTAATGCTGATTTAGGCCTGACTCGGAAAATCCAACGGCAAGAGGAATGACGAGGCGTGTCTTAGCTCGGCGTAAAAGCCCAGTTCCTGCCTGTGCCCTTTGACCGGTGACTGTGTGCACTGCAGAATTCCTTCAATTACAGCAGCTCTAGATGGCAGACAGCCAGAGATTGAGAATGATATGGGACCATTCATTACTTCAGCTTGGGTCTCTCATGAACAAGTCTATTCTGTATCTTGGTCACTCAAAGACATTGCTGTGCTTTCTGACATGCTGTTTGTCTGCTTCGCAGCCTCGTTTCTAACCCAAAAGCCGGCTCTTTCTATGAATCTTGTGCAAATGGCCTGAAAAGCCCACTGCAGATGCATATTCATCGTGCTGCAGTCTGAGGATCTGCTTTTTCAATGTCACCTAGGAACAGTATTGTGATTCAGAGATTGTCTTCACAGCAGCTGCTATGCAGCAGGAGCTCATATGTGATTCTTTCTGTCGCCGTTGTTCTCGCACTCTGTGGTCGTAGGAAGAGATGATGTAGAGCTCGATGGAAGTAAAGATGTGACCCGTGATCGACTGGAGTAAGGGATGAGGGGAGAGGCTTCATCAACGGTTGCGTCAGAACGGCATGGTTTTGAAGAGAAATCTGCAATCCTCATCCACCTTGCCTGCTCTGTGATTGTGTCTGAGAAAGTGGAATCAGTAAAGAGTGACAATAGGATGTTAATTATAATTAGCGCGATTTTATAGGGTGCGCGGCGATATATCGAGCGTGAGGGATAATATTGCAATACTTGATATGAAATTTTAAAATACTGAAATATTTCCAATTCAAGCATGCTTTCCCCAAAAAAGAACGCGCTGGATGTATTGCCATGCAAGAGGTGTGAGTTGGTGTTCTTTTTCATTTATACAATATCAAGATATCAATTATATATTATCAATATATATTATATATATATATATATATATATATATATATATATATATATATATATATATATATATATATATATATATGAACGCAGCTGTTATGTTATGTTAAAGGCCTCACTCGTGGGCCCAAGGGTGACATCTTGATGTTGCTGAGATTTGAAATTGTGACCTTTGGGTTTAAAGTCCAATTCTGTTAAATTTACCACCATACATGAATATAGTGAGCTATTTTTGGTAATAGAGTAAATGTGTGTTCAGAGAGTGTGTGTGTGTGTTTTGTCTGGGTTGATTTGGTTGATTTATCTCCATTGGCTGTTGTGCTGAGGTAAAGAAAAAAAGCAATTGCAATCGTACAAATGATTCAGGCTTTATGTGGCCGCCCCCTGACAAGAAGTGGTTAAGTGTAAAGTCACAGTAATGAGTCAGTGTGGTGGTGAGAGTTCACATTTAGAGGTCACATTCTTGACTGGAATACTTCGAAAGTAGTGATGAGCACGAGCAGGTGCCGCCTTCATTTTATTTATTTATTATTATTATTTTTTTAAATAATCATCATATCTATGTGTATGTATGACAACTTTGACAAACAGCAATGGATTTCGGGAAAACGATCAGATCCATGAAGTGCGACAGTCACATTAACCTTCAATTAAAAAAGCGAACGAAATAAGTAGGAGATATAAAGCTGCAACATCAATAATAATAATAATAATGTAAGTAAAAAAATTATGAATTAATCTCCCAAATCTAATCCTATATTCCATTTGTAGTTGTGAGAATATAACATCATTAGCAAACAAACATGACATTTTGAAAACAGAGACCGATATTATAATGTAGATCAGGGATAAGGAAGAAAACAGAAAGAAAGAGAATTAAAATCAGGCGGATCATTGATTCGGGGATTATATGTCTAGAAAAGAGGTATTCTGAAGAATCCAAAACGCAATGTACATGCTGTTTGTGTATTAGTGGTATAAAGATTACCTGAAATCCTATATGGAAAAAAAGTACCAATACATTATAGGAAAACTGTCCAGTTAGAGCAAAAAACGTTATTACCAAAAATCAATTTTACAATTTACGGTTTGACACAGCCAGCTTCCGTAGTTCTCCGCCTCCTGCCCAGCATTGCACTTGCGTAATGCGAAATACGACATTGCGACACTCTGAAGCGCTCGTTTCCAAGAGGGGCGGGGTTTCATCAGTCATATGGAAATGGTTCGGGTTTGTAACTTCAGACGTTCAACAAGACAAAACCCCGCCGTAACATTTGTGTAAAGTTTGTGGCGACTAAAGGAAGCAGCACGACTCATTTATTCCAGCACCTCAAACACAACCATGTTGTTGAATGGGGAGGTGTGTGTGTGTGGCGCTGCGGGATAAACATGACAGTATCGAAACACGGACTATAAACAGGTTAAAAATTTTCCCCACTGTATCCAAAATCTAATTTTGTCTAAAAAAAAAAAAATCTGAGAATCAGTTTATATGACCTATCGCTCAGCTCAGTCTCATACAGGAGAAACGATTCACTAATTCCAACATGACTTGAGTGAAAGTCTCAGAGTAGCTGATTTGAAAAGTGCTTGAATATCTGACTCGTGTGGAACACCAAAAACATTTGCTTTGTGAGGGGTTTCCTTTCTTCAAATTGAAATCAAATTGTACGTCATTGCATTAACCATCAGACAACAGCCTCTTCAACACGCTACAATCTTTCAGGTATAAGAAGTTAAATTACTGTGCATGTGAAACACCTGGCATTCCACCAGTCGCTCATTAGCAGGTGGAGTAGCTGAATTCAGAGCAGGGAGACAAATCAAGACAAGTGCTAGACTATTGCTGAAAGATGAGATTTCTTAAGACGGAAAATAATAACATTCTGAAGATGGGAAACGACCGTAATTTTACTGAACGTATCGAGTGCGGCGGTTAAAATACCTGTAGCAGAAAACCTTTTTAATGTTAGTTAAAAATGCTGATGATGCATTTTTAAACCAAATCACCGGGCAAGGAATCAAAATGGTAAAAGAAGTGCCAGGACTCTAACTGTGTGTGTGTGTGTGTGTGTGTGTGTGTGTGGTGTGTGTGTGTGTGTGTGTGTGTGTGTGTGTGTGTGTGTGTGTGATTGTGTTGTGTGTGTGTCGCATACAGTTTTGATATTTGCCAAATTGAAATGTGAGAAGTGTATTTGAATGTGGTTTATGTGGCATCCTGTTCGGTTTCCCAGATGTTAAGAGGTCAAATGGTGTATAATGAAAAACAGAGGTTTCTATCCCCTCCCCCCCCCCCCCCCCCCCCCCCCCCCCCCCTCCCCCCCCCCCCCACCCCCCCCCCCCCCCCCCCCCCCCCCCCCCCCCCCCCCCGCCCCCCACCCCCCCCCAACTGTTCAAAATATTCAACCCTAAATTGTAAACCTATCCTAAAACTGAATCATTTGATCCTTTTAAGAAGCTGTCAGTCACCTTCATTGTAATATTACTTATAATTTGCCGGCTGGATGTTCACGTTTATTCACTGTTAATTACACGAAAGATTTTATTCATGTCGGGGATAAATTATGTACAGGAAATAATATTGATTAAAGCAGATTATTTACTTGATCGATAATATTAAAATATTGAAACTAGACTTATTTTAATAAGTGTGCCGTTTTTTTATTATTGTGCTCTAGTCTCAATTTAATTAAAACGCACGGATCAGCAGTGCATTAATTAATCAACATATGACCAGCGTTTGAAGTCAGTCAGTGCGACCTGTGCTTTACCTCTGTCCAGATAACTGAATACAAGCAGGTTCAGTATCTTGCATGGAATATTCCAACGATTATTCCATCAATTAATTGAGTTATTGGATAAGAAGTACTTTTTCATCATTAAAGAGCAATACTAAATCATAAAGAGAAAATAACACGGGTCTCTTCAAATAAACAAGTCATTTGTAAAATTTGTAATTTTGTTTTTAATTGCATTATTACATCAAAATATGAATACGGTGCGTTCAAAAAGTTCCTCCGCAGTGTCTGTAAGTCATGGGAAACTACTTGTTTAATTAAACTCATTATAATCTCATCCATGTGTTTTATTTATTAAATCGTACACATTATATTTATGTGGTATTTGTGACTTGAAATTTTACAGAACCTAAATCCGTGTATTTATCACCAGTTTACAAAACGTGCTCCGCTACCTGATCTATACGCCACTGCTAAGGGACTTTTTAAACGCACTGTATATAAATAATAGCAGTGTAACGGCTCCCAGCTCATCCCTGATCCGTACGGATCACGAATTCGCGGTTCGGTACGCACGTGACACGCAGATTATTGTTTCACAAATATTTCATTTTGAATGATGGCAGAATGAAAAAGTAATTTAATTACTGTAACTTTTCTTCTCATATATGGAACGCAGATCCTCTTTTTTTGCTCATAGGAAAAAATGGTCTGATCCGCGCTTCAAAATCAGTAATGTGAGCCGTGAGTTCTTTTTGTTCCGTAGAACCGCTAATAAACAAACATATAAAAATCGAAATGTTCAAATTACTTTAACCACGTTAAACCACACTGTACAGTGTTTTCTATTTATGTTGTAGTTTGAAGTGCAGCCTCATCCACAGCACTCCAAGTTTAATCATTGATGCGACAGTAATAATGATCCGTGAGGAAACGTGGCGCTTTTCAGGGGGTTTTTCTCCGGGTTCTCCGGTCTCCGGTTAAAGGGTCTGGACTGTTTTAGCATCATAAAGAGGGATCAACACTATCAGACATGTGGTCATGATGTTATGCCTAATCGATGTGTGCATTTAAGGTTTTAGACTCATCCATAAGTATCACAACATCTTGCTTATTTAAGAATATGCAGGATATATTTTTCTACTACGTCGTACATATAAGATCTGTTATGTGCTGTGCTCTGTGTGTGGTGTAATGGCCTCTATTCTGTGCATCCTGAGCTTTTCCCCATTGCATAACCCAACTGCTTTAGACAACCTTTCCTCACGACGTGCATCTTTTCTTAACCAAACCAAATAAATTACTTCTCCTCTCAGTCTTTGTGGAATAGTAAGCAGACTATTAAATCCACACACATATTTCAGCTTGTGCATTTTTTGCACATGCCAGTTGTGAGATCTGACTAGTGCCCTCTTTCACCATACGATCGAATGGACGTGGAAATCCTGACATGATCGAGCGCCAATTCGAAATCTGTTTGGTCAATGTAGCCGCTACAGGTAACAAAAGTCCTCAACGAAAAATTGTCTACCAATATCTATTTAAAAAAAAAACAATAACTTGTGTGAATGCAGTGAAACAAGGCTGGTTTTTATTTCTATGACGATTGAATGCTGTAGTCGACACTAGGGCTGAAAAAATATCTTTAACATGATAATATTATAGGTGATTTTCATATCGCAGAGAGTTGCGCTAAATTAAAATTTATATTGTGTTCAGTATTTATGTTGCATGCTTACGTTGTCCAAATTTGACCAATCAAATGGGACCAAGTATCTTTATCCCCGCCTCCCAAGTAGGCGTTATTATACTATTGGTTAGACAGGGCCGAAGATGAACCTAACGAATCAATGCAGATAGAGGATATAAACATGGCGCCAGTAAAGACGAGTTTGGAAAGCACTTGTGGCCAAAAAAATGGTACTTTTGAAACGCGGCAATATTTTGTTATATCAATATAATAACTAATCTACGCAATCAGTTGAAACACAACCACGTGGAGCGATATGAAGACTTCCGAAAGTGGAAGGACAAAACTGAAAATGTATCCGCCATGATGTATTTGGTATTTCGCAAGTACCGGGCAGGAGGCGCGGAACTACGAAAGCTTTCTATGTCAAAACAACCTTCGTGAGCATTTATACTTCTGCGTCACTCTTCAGTGACTATTCTGAAACCCTAGTTGGAGGTGGTGCAGTGTTGAGTTTCTTTGTCTGTGTTTTGGTTTCTGCTGTAGCAACAATTGCGAATTCCAGCTGGCAGTCTATGTAAGATGGCACCGAAGAATCATAGAGGTGTCAATGTTTTCTCACTACTACGACGATCCTTTCAGCTGATTGGTCCATGTCCATGCGTTGGTTTTTCACTATGGATTTTAAAAAATGCGTTACGGTGGAATATCTACGATGCTACACCGTAAATATGCTGCCAAGCCGACCAATGATCGACCTTGCACTCTGCTCGATGTGACTTGTTACTTATTGGGATATTATCGACCCCTAACCCTATGCTATAGCCTACACCATAGCCTCAACGCATAAATAAAACCAACCCATTCTCTGCAGTGATTCGCGGGTACTTTGAAATGAGATCACACACATGTATGGATCGAGATCATGATTATTTTTTTTTCTGATTAATCACGCCCTATCAACCACAGATGCGTAGTCATGTTGGTTGTGATACTTTGCTTGCAAAATATTAGTTTATTATTACACTTAGCCTTTTGGGGGGGTTTCTACAAATTGTATTCACACATTTGAGCGCTTCCTGCGGTCCGTCTTCTAAACTGATGTTTACATTACCACATAAGGTCCTGGAAGATTGGACATTTGGAAGGTCCTGGCCGATTGTCAGGTGGGGAAAAAATGCACCCGTGAATCAATAAGAGGAATCGAAATTTTATGACCAGCATCCGATTCTTAATCTTAAGTATCCGATTCCAGAACCTGAATCGATTTTCGATTCCCAATCTTGTTCGTTCTATAATCACAATCAATAGGTAGCTGAGCATCATGCTATTCAAACGAACCGAACATTCATTACAGTTGCCTTTTTTTCTGCACATCCGGAGATCCTTCATATTACATAACTCACTACTGGGGTAAAAAAAAATTCTTTTTTTTTTGTTCTTCATATTACAGTATATACCAGGTCGTCTGCTATTAATAGTAGAAGCTAACTGTGCTTGCTACAAAAATAACCCTGGAGCGACCAGTGATCTTTTCTTCTTTCTTTCAAGCGTGCCTTTTTCTTTATCTTGACTCTGAACACATTTAATGAAAGGTTGTGTGTATATATACTGTAAGATGCGATAAATGGGAATTCGGAATGTTGGATAATGTTGGACCTCGGAACGTAACCTCAATTCCCAGGACCACCAAGCTACCACCGATGGACCTTTAACCCTGAGCTGCTCAAAATGTAGAAATGAAATCATTGTGAAAAAGGGCATCTGCCAAATATAGCACATGCCCACTGGTCTGAGGGATCAAGTGTAGACTCCGTTTGTGGCGCTACTGAATAATACCTCATCTGCATAAAATGACTGGAATCAGGAGTGAATTCGGGGTTGAGAGCTGCTTAAAGCTAAGTAGTAGCATTTCCCCTGAGGTTATCCACTTCTCCTATTGTAATTTGTTTTGTTATGATAATTGCTATTTACTAAATAGCTCAATAACCAGCACGAGAGATGATTGAGTGCTGATTCATTTGATGCGCTCCTCCTGCATGCATGCGAAAGCTGGGTTTCGCCCACAGGACTGTGTTCTGCTGACGCTGGTCTGTCGGATCTCTGTGTACAATGCAGCTGATTTATGAGCGGCTTTAGTGAGGTGGTCAGGGTAAGTATTGAGTTATTTCCACACCGTCGCCCTTTTGAGTAGGCATCCGCCATGTGGTCACATGACCTGAATGCTATGGAAGATGCGTGCCCTTTTGGAGTGCTGTAGAAATGAGGAGATTTGCTGTATGACGTCATTTGGTGCACAAATAATTTTAAGTATAGTTCAGTTATGTATAAGAAAAAAATGGACAGTGCGTCTTTTGATGAGCTATAATTTCAAGACCTTTCTGCAGGTGTTTGGATTGTGAGCCAAAAAAAACAATCATCTGAGACCTGTGGAATTGTAGGAGACGTTTATTTTGGTTTAGCCGACATGATGCAGGTGCAACCAGAGTCGATTCATCAGTTTTGCCGGTTAATCGGCGCCGATAGTTTTTCCGGGTTGCGTTGCACAATACGAGAGCGGCCTCTAGAGGTGAATCGCTGATGTCGTGCTGTTTATCTGACGGGTCTTGTTTTATTTGTATTTATTTTTGTTCATTTTACTTATTTGGATATTTAATTTATTTTTTTCTTTGTAATAAAGTTGCTAATCTACAGTACCTAACCCAGCACTGAAACATTTTACAAAACCATTAAAGGAAACTCCTCTACTGGTTTATATGTGAAATTTACTTTCAGCTCTTTCAGCTTAGCTGATGTGGGATCTTTTTTGTAAATTGTGCGCCACGTGTCCTTACCGAACAACATTTTGTACTTTATATAAAAAGAAATGAATCAAACTAAATAAATAAAATGCCATCTAATGTGTATTAAAGGTGGAGCTGGGCGATGTCTCTCATAAATGAGTCTCTACATTTTTTTTTGATTTTCTATTATGGATAAAGTGGGAAAATGTGTACGCTATTTTTACCTGTTTGTAATCTGTGTTTTGGGGATGTCATGTTTATCCCGCAGCGCAGCAGCCACACACACACACACACACACACACACACACACACACACACACACACACACACCTTCCCATTCAACAATGTAGTTGTGTTTGTGGTGCTGGAATAAATGAGTCGTGCTGCTTCCTTTAGTCACCACAAACCTTACACAAAATTTTACAGCGGGGCTTTGGATTGTTGAACGTCTAAAGTTACAAACCCGATCCGTTTCCATACAACTAATGAAACCCCGCCCCCTCTTGGAACCAAGCTCTTCAGATTCGTCACAGCGCGTAGCTGAAATGTTGTTGTAATATGAAATGTTGTATTTCTCTTTAGACAAGTTTAAAGTGTAAAGCTCCATAAAAACCAACGTGGAATCGTAAAATTGATTTTCGTTTTTCAACATCGACATAAACCATGAAGTCAAATGAATAGATAATGATGATTAATGGTGATATGAATTACCGTAAATTTCGGACTATAAGCCGCTACTTTTTTCCTAGGTTTTGAACCATGCGGCTAATAATAAGGTGCGGCTATTCTGCAGATTTTTTCCCGACCGCTAGGGGCTCTAACCGGAATTAGAATCAAAACTAACACAAAATAAATGCAAAGAAGAAGAATGCGCTAGTTCCTCTTTAGCAGATATAAGTGGGTAGAAGCGGATAGAAGGAGGACAAACTCTATCTTTACAAGGTTAAGGTGACGTCATTTCACACACAGGAGGAAAATGAAGATAAATACTGTAAATAGCGCTTATTTTCTCTTGGTTCTGTCCCGTTTTAATCAACACACGCAAACACCAATCAGTAAAGTTTCTGCTCAGTGCTCTCTCTCTCCTCCCTGCTCTTTTCCCCACAACACACACACACACACACACACACACACACGCACACACGCACACACGCACGCACGCACACACGCACACACACACACACACACGCACACACACACGCACACGCACACACACACACACACAAGTCACGCACACATACAGCACATACAGCACTTCACACCACACACACACACAATACAGCCTCAGCTATTCCTGATTTTCCCTCTCCCGATATAAGCCCGGTTCACTCTACAATCCCCGTCCGGGCTCGTAGCACATACCTAGTGTCGCGGACACGTTCGCTCGATATATGTTTATGCCTAACCTTTGTCTGTTCCCGATTCACGGACTTCCAAGTCTCCGGTACTCCCGGTACCACGGCACGCAGAGCGCAAGGCTCCCTAGCCTGTCTGGCCGCTCCGTATGAGCGGCGTCTCCTGAGTTCTTTATTCTAATAAATCCTGTTTTGTATGAATTCCGGATCTCCGCGTCTCTGTGCAGCGTCCACCGTTACACCGTGTTAAAATACAGGTTAGGAAAGGATCTATTTAGGTACATACATGTACATTTACAATTCAAAAGCGGATGCGGCTTGTATGCAGGTGCGGCTTATTTATGAATTTTTTTGGGTTTTTTTTTAAATAGAGCAGATGCGGCTTATATCTAGGTGCGCTTTATAGTCCAGAATTTACGGTAGATAAAATGCAGTGCTGCTGAAGCGTCTCTAAAAATGCCAGCTGCCCAAAACACTCCTTTGATTCCTGACAGACTTTACTGCTTTTTGTAAATAAAGTGCATTTATTTTCTGAATTGAGCTGATAAAGATGTTTACTACTGTTTTGTTAGAGAGTCCTGTATGTCTTATATTATATATATTCATCAATAATGCAATGCGTGCATTTCTATAAACATAATCTCACATATAAGCCTAATCTCAGTCTTGTAAATACAAGAGTGCGGTATTCTCCTCGCACTGTACCGCAGTCATCTGCCAATCTTACAAATGTTTACTTTATCTATTAATCATGTCTCATGTTCTAATCATTTATATCAAGACATAATGTTGTGCAACATCCAAGCCAAAAACACTTTAGTCAAATGTCCCAAAAGAGTCTCCAAAATGTATTTATTGTTGGTCATTTAGTAAAAAGACCTTCTATTCTGTAATAGCATAATTTCCCCACACATTTGAGTATTTCCCCACCGGTGAGTATAAAAACGATGATTGGTAATCACATGGGTCTGTACATGTTCTCGCATGAATTGGAGGCGATTAACTCGAAAGTGCGCAGTATGTTAACTGGCTGGATTGGTCATTGTGCAGGAGGAAATGCGCGGGAGTCTGTACTGCGTGTGATTCACAAAGTTGTGACCTATCGCTGGGACTCGCCCCAGCTCGCGCTCTCTCCTTCCCCGTCTGCCTTTTCATCCACTTATAACCCTCCCTGCAGCTTGCCTGAATAGATTCCTCTGTGCAAGTAAATGGCAGCGGTGTTTTAATTTCGCACTGCCAGGTTTCTCTATTAACAGTTTCACCAAGAAGCCCTCTGTTCATGTATTTGTTCATGTTAGAGGTCCTGATTTTATGTATTTATTTATTTTAAAACACCATCCGTTGGAGATTTATTCACCACACGTCCACCCACTGAACACGTCTTTCTTTGCCACTCATCTGTATTTTCAGACGGAGGCCACGTTGCCTCATTAAACAAATAATCACCATAAATTAGTCTTTACTACTGTTTTCATTTGGATGAAGTTTCTTTCCAAGCTGGTTTGAGATATTAATATGTTTTTTGCGTAGACTGGGTGAACAGCGAGAGCCGTCTCTGTAATGAGCAACATGAAACACATTTCAGTGTTCAAATAGATTAGGTAAGATTTTCGCAATGTATGATATCAATGTGTATATATATATATATATATATAGACAGACAGACAGACAGACAGACAGACAGACACATGTGTGTGTGTGTGTGTGTGTGTGTGTGTGTGTATGTGTGTGTGTGTGTATAAGTATGTATATATATTATTATAAGTAGATATATATATAGTATAAGTATATATATTATATATAGGAAGCGACCAACAATATATTATTTTCTATAGATTATTTCTATAAGTATTTATTTAGGAAGCGACCAACAATTAGTGACCCAAATATTTTCTATGTAGATTGATTTCTCCTCGCTATTTCTCCTCGCTAATATTGTACTTTTACTTATTTTGGTTTTTACATCAGGCGTGTTCACTTATTTATATTGTATTAATTTATTTATTTTGGTTTTTATGCCATTTATAAGATATAATCCAATTGAGGGCTAAGGGTAGCTTGGCAGCTAGAGGGCTAGCCCACCGCCTTAATCACTGAGATCCCACCGCCCTATTAATATCACAACCAAAGGTGACAAACGTGCACGCCTCCTTTACTTAAGTACAGATAAAAAGATAAATAAATATGTTTTAAAAAGTACTGACCATGCTTTTTTTTTTATAATAGAGTAAAAAGAAGCAATGAAATCAACATAGTCACATTGTTATAGGGGTAAATCTCAATGCATTGTAATAATGTTAAATCACCTTCTTTATTATGGGGGTAAATTGCATTACATTGTAATAGGGGTAAATCAGACTGCGTTGTAATAAGAGTAAATCACACTGCATTATAATAGGGTTGAATCACACTGCATTGTTAAGGGTAAATCACACTGCGTTGTTATTGGGGTAATTCTCACTGCATTGTTATGGGGGTAAATCTCACTGCATTTTTATAGGGGTAAATCCCACTGCAATGTAATAGGGTTAAATCACACTGCATTGTTATAGGGGTAAATCGCACTACATTGTTAGTGGTAAATCACACTGCATTGTTATAGGGGTAAATCGCACTGTATTGTTATAGGGGTAAATTGAACTGCATTGTAATAAGGGTAAATCGGACTGTATTGTTATAGGGGTAAATCGCACTACATTGTTATAGTGGTAAATCGGACTGTATTGTTATAGGGGTAAATCTCACTGCATTGTAATAGGGTTGCATTGTAATAGGGTTGAATCACACTGTGTTGTTATTGGGGTAATTCACACTGTGTTGTTATTGGGGTAATTCTCACTGCATTGTTATGGGGGTAAATTGCACTGCATTGTTATTGGGTTAAATCACACACTGTGTTGTTATTGGGGTAATTCTCACTGCATTGTTATAGGGTTAAATCACACGTTGTATTGTAATAGCGGTAAATTGCACTGCATTGCATTGGTAGCTGAATTGATCAAATTCATTTTTGTTTCTGTTACCGAGACGAGTGTACAGCAGAAAGACGAGCCAAATTGAATTTGAATGAATTTGTTTAGCGCTTTTAACAATAAACATTGAAGCAACTTTTGCAGAGATAAATAACTTCTAAAATATGAATTTATAACATTAATCCCTCTAAGTTTATCCATTTATAAGGCGTCCTCATTTGGGTGACACCGAACGTCCATTCATTATACTTTTAACATTGTGAAGGTCAGTGGTTCAGGTTAAATACAAAACTGTTCATGCCATTTGTAGACGCGCGCTAATAATGAAACCGAATGAGATATCGTTCACCAATGATGACATTAAATTAACTGAAAATGATGAAAATGCTTTGTTTTTGTTGTTGAACTTTTACATATTACAATAGCACTGGTCATACCTTATAAGAGTGAAATAATGCTATAAAAAGATGTACAAGTTTGACTTTTTCAGTCTGTCGGCATATTATTTACAGTCACCCAACCCCTTTTACCCTTCACTTTGTGATTGGTCAGCGCTGTTCCGTATGTGTCGAGCTCTGCTGTTTTTGTCATCCTTGCCTCCTACCATTTCCTTTCCTACCAATCCCTACTGCATTTTTCGGACTATATACGTTCATTGTGAATAAATATCAGATGGTGAATTAGTATTCATGTCCCCTAATGGAGCACTGGCTCTCCCTGTGGCCTGCTGTAGCTGCAGTGAATCACATATCAGATTCGAGCTTACTGAATGTGAAATATGAAAAGGTCAGGATGCATCACCAGCAGCATCGTCGGATATTTATTTATATAGCTCTTTGACTTCTAAACCTCGGCGTGCTTTATGTGTGAAAAGGTCCGTCTGGGAAAACAAAGCGTTTAAGAGAAAAGAATGCAGAAGAACCAAATAAACACGTGCGCAATGTAGATACTTCTTCTCTCATGGAGCAGTGAATGGAGGAAACGTGTGGCCTGACTGTGAGAGTTTAAATTATATCTGGTTCGTGTGCCTCAGGTAACAGCAGTAAATCTCATTGTGTATTCTTCACTTAGTTGCAGGTGCAAATAGGCTTATATAGACGTAAGGACTCTTGTAGTGGATTTCACACTGGGCGGTTTGCAGAAGTCCGAATTCAAGTATGTTTGTTCCTGAGTGGTGCCCCTGCAGTGGTTCAGTTGTTTATTCTGTACGCAAAATTGATTTTGATGGAATTGAATGTTTGTGAGGATTTTTTTAAAAATCGTCTACACAATGCAAAAGTTCTAAACGTAAAGCATATTACTTTATAACTTCAATTTTTTTCATGGCAAGGACGATAGTCTCTTAGGCGATAGACACAAAGTGGGCATGGACCACCGTTACAAAATGTCATACATAGGCATATAGGCATTGATATTAATAATATCAAGTAATACTATGCTAGTTTTATATATATATATATATATAATATAAAATTCTGGAAAAAAAATTTAATTGTGAGATAAAAATTCAATTCAATTTGGTTTCTATAGTGCTTTTAACAATGGACATTGTTCAAATCAGCTTTATAAAGACAAAGTGGTAATAAAAGAATGTTTGTTGGTTATAATTGAAAGTTTAGTGAGTACATGGTGGCTGTGACAAGGAAAAAACTCCCTGAGATGGCAGGAGGAAGAAACCTCGAGAAGAACCAGACTTAAAAGGGAAACCCTTTTGTCATCTGGGTGGCACGAAATGCCCATTAATTACAGTTGCATTGTTGACGTGTGCAGTGATGTGCTCTTAAATGCAGCCTGTTGTCCTGAGTCATTATAACAATAACTACAGTCCAAAGCCATCCTTAAAGCTCCTAGGGAGGGGCTACTGATCGGAAGGTTAGGGGTTCGAACCTTGGGTCCTTGATCAAGGCCTTAAAACTCTGTGCTCCAGTGGGCGCTGTATCATGGCTGAGCCTGCACTCTGTCCCCAGCTTCCAAACAAGCTATTCGAATAAACAATTTCACTGTAATGTGTATATGTGACAAAGGTTACCGTATTCTTCTAATCTCATGTATTCCTCGGTCATTGATGTGAAACCATTCCCGGCGATACAGAGTGTCCTCCAATCAAAGAAGGGCTCCATGCGGAGGCTCCGGGACGAACCAGGCTCCGGGAGAGGAGAGGAGCTGCTCTCTGGTTTCTCACCAGCGTGTTCAAACACATCTCTGTATCGCAGAATAATAAGTGAATCCTTGCTGTGTTTCATTTTCATCTCACACATAAATCTGTAATATTCCTCTACTGTTATTAACTACAGATATCATGCTGCATTACAGTTTCTATCCTGGCTTTTCCTGCATTTTTTTAATGCCCATTTAAACCAGAATTATTAATTCTTTTAGCATGCTTCGGGACGCGTTCATAGATGCGTTTTAGACACCAAATGTAAATGTCTGTCCCGGCCACATTTGACAACCAAAATAAGTCCATGTGCGTAGAGTCTCCGAGCCGTCCATTACAAACAGCTGATGCAGTCGAACTCTACTTGGACGGAATTCTATGTCTAGTATTATCCTGCTGATCTTTGGCTCCAAATACACTTTCCATGTAGTCTGCACTCCCAGTAATCCCCACTGAATCCTGTCTGGAAGCCACTGCAGAAGAACCGAGCTGCGGCTTTTCCTCGGCTCCTCACATGCTCTGGCCAGACACAAGGATGCCTATTAGTGGGGACAATTCCTTCATCGTTTTTACTCACTGATTTCCATAGTCTCCGAATTCAGCGGAATCTTATGCTTTAAGTCTTTTGCAGATGTTGAACACATCGGCCAGGGTGAGGATAAATAGCTTCCGAATAGATCATGATGATCTGAATGGAGGGGCATATAGATTTAGCAGATTGTGTGTGTGTGTGTGTGTGGTTTCTGTCGTTATTAAGAAGTGTATTGTTTGGAATACCACCCTGTTTATAAAAGGATTATGCATCTCACAAGGAAAGCTGTCACTCCATTTACTTTAAAAAGTGCATAACCTCATTCCAGTAGGATTATAGAATGTGGTCCCCCTCCAACATGAAAACAAGAAAAATAAATCCTAAAACATCTATACGATGCCAGAACTCGGTGTGTAGGTGTACGTCGATGTTCCGCGACTTGTATGGCCGTTTTTCTGTGTCTGTGATGTACAGAATTCAGAACGGCAGATCGATTTTGGACTTGGAGAGATCGAGCACGAGAAGCCTCTCCGCTGGTTCCGGCAGAAAGCGTGAGTGAAGCGTGCGGAGAACGGTAATGAAATGTATATGAAAGTAAAGAGCTACGCAGAGCTTTGCCGGATTACTCGCTTAATCCTGGTACACAGAGGAGATGTTGATCGTTGTTGACTGAAGATTTGCGTTCGTTTTCTCCGTTTTTTTTTTCTCCCCAGCTACAGTTTCATCTGTGTCGGGGCGTCATGACCTATTTTACATATTTAATACATGAACATGTATACAATTATTCCCAATAGTCTATCTGTAAAGTGTATCTGTGATCAAAAAATCCTTCAAATAGACTTTTCAAGAAAGCCTGGAGGATGTTCATCAGATTTTTCATCATTCCACCCTTTATACATCTGTTTTTTCTTTCCCGTAACTGGAGGGGCTGTGGCTACAGTGAAAGGAGGTGTGCTGTATTGTGTCTATTGTGTCCATTGGGTTTCTTCATTCAGTCTCACTGTATGAGGTTCCTGTCCACGAAGCAGCGCACTGTTACACTATATTACTGTATAATATTGATGCTTCCTAAAACCGTAGTGTTATAACAATAGTATTAAGACGGGGATTGATTCTGACACCGCTGAAGGCCTAAGTGTGAGTTTGATAATGATAATGTGGAATTTATATAACATAGTAGTGGAATGATTTTTCATATATCAAAAATAAATAAATAAACGCATAATATAGTAGCTCCATTGTCTTCTTGGCTTAGTGTAAATACGCTGCCAAACCGCCCAATCACAGACCCAGCACGTGGTCTGTGATTGGGCATCAGATTACGCCGTAGGGTAGGGGTTGATACATAGGATACGCCGTAGCCTCCATGCAGGGGTCCTCAAACTACGGCCCGCGAATGCGCTAGTCCGGCCCTTTGAATAATGCCAGATACATATTTAGAAAATTTCATTTTAAAACATCTGTAAAGGATTCACTGGTCCGAGCTTGAAGGAACAGAGACAAACAACAGATCACCAAGCAGTGCCATCTCCGGTTTCCTTCCCTCGTACTCAGGCCAGGACATAACCAAAGTCTCACGGTTCAGGAACCCTTCTCCTGACGTCCGTCAACGCCCACTCGGGGATCGGTACACTTTTCTGCCAGCGTCTACCTGTCTACTCACCCGCAGATTGTCCCACTTCCCTCACGTTCGCCCGAGTGCTCTCATCAATCGGCACCTCCTCTTTCGTCTACTGCCATGCATTCCGCCTTACGCCGACCGTCTCACTCCACTCTCTGCTCAGTGTCTCTCTCTCCCTGAGGCTGAGGTCTCCCGCCTCTTTTTTGTCCTCGCTAGACTGGAAGCGAGCGCGCTGATTACTCATCAGGTACAGGTGTAATTTAGCGCTCGTTACGTCTGGCTCCGCCCTCCCCTCCCGACGTGCTGCACAGCATGCAATAAAGATGTCCACACTTTCTGGCAGCACGTATATCTGTGAGCAAACCTTTTCATGAAACTGATGGAAACTCCGATGAGATCAAGACTCGCAGAGTTGGCCACACACCCCCAAGGTCCGGGTTTGATTCCCGTTTCGGCCATGTGTGTGTTTAGTTAGCATGTTCTCACCGTGCCTCTGGGTTTTTTTTCTCTGGGTTTTCCGGTTTCCTCCCGGTCCAAAAACATGCACGGTAGGTTGATTGGCACCTTGGAAAATTGTCCCTAGTCTGTGTGTGTGAGTGTGTGTGTGTGTGTGTGCGATGGGTTGGCATTCCATCCAGGGTGTATCCTGCCTTAAAGCCCATAGACACCTGAGATAGGCACAGACTCCCCATGACCCGAGGGAAGACCGGATATAGCGGTAGAAGATGAATGAATGAATGATGAACATTTGCTTGCATCTTTGAGACTGACTGTGATGGAATATAATAGTTATAATAATATATAATATAACTGAGTCAGTGCAGTGCTAGGATCCTTTTCCCAAATAAGTACAAGGTGCAGGATTGCTGTACCGCAGTCCTTGTTAGTGTTACACATACGCGTTGTGTACAGTAATGTAAAACACTGTCGGATGTGATGTCAGTCTTTATGAAAGCAGATCAGAGATAAGCGTGTGTCCTTGTTGTTATTGATGAGGTCGGCTGTGAAGGGAAAGAAGCTGTTTATATGGCGTGAGGTTTTGGTCCTGATGGTCCACAGCCTCCTGCCTGAGGGAAGTGATTTAAAAAGTCCAGGGTGATCGAGGTCAGCAACTTTTACTAGTTGGATTCAGGGCTTCAAGGTCCTGGAGGTGTGTGTGTCCTGTAGAGGTCCTGCAGTCAGTCACCTTCTGGATGAAACGATACCGTCTGCTTTCGAGTTGGTGATAGAGAAAGTGAGTATGGATTCAGAGACGGAGGTGTAGAAATGCAATATCATTTACTTTCGTAGGCTGTAGGACGTAGGGAAGTGGGAGATCAGTGGTTAAGTCATTGGATTCAAATCCCAGCGCTACCATTCTGCCATTGATGGGCCCTTCAGCAAGGCCCTCAATAGCTCAGGTAATCCTCAAGTGGATATGGGCGTTTTCCAAATGCCGTAAATTAGAGCCGGGTGATATTCATTCATTCATGCTTTATCTTCCCTCGGGTCACGGGGAGCCTGTGCCTATCTCAGGCGTCTATGGGCATTAAGGCAGGATACTCCCTGGATGGAATGCCAACCCATCACAGGGCACACACACACACACACACATTCATACACTAGGGACAATTTTCCAAGGGCCCAATCAACCTACCGTGCATGTTTTTGCACCGGGAGGAAACCGGAGAACCCGGAGAAAAACCCCCTGAGGCACTGGGAGAACATGCAAACTCCACACACAAACGGGAGAGACGGGAATCGAACACGGACCCTGTCGGTGTGAGCCGAACGTGGTAACCACTAAGCCTTCGTGTCCCCAGCCGGGTGATGTATGTCCTATAAATCTGACAACATGATTCTGTTTGAGGTGCTGGAATAAATTAGCCCTTTAGTTGTCACAAACTTTAGACAAATTTTACAGCAGGGCTTTGGCTTGTTCAATGTCTGATGTTGCAAATCCGAACCATTTCCCTACGGGAATCCAAACTTCATCAGATTGAGCCGCCCATGTTGTATTTCGCATTTAGGGAGTTGGAGAACTACGGAAGCTCTCTGTGCCAAACCAAGGTGAAATGGTAAAACTTCATTTTTCAACATTGACATAAACCATAAACAAATTAATTGAGAATAACGATTAATCACCCAGCTCCACCGTTAATGTGAATATAAAGTACAACTTCAGTGGAACGTGTTGACTATGTTGAGTCAGACGGTATGGATGTAGCTCGGATCTTTTGAAGTCTTTGTTGTGGCTGCAGCAGGCCGTCAGATGGATCATCTCTGAAGGGAATCAAATGAAGGTGGTTATCATCTGCAAACGTAAGTAGTTTTACAGATGCTTGATTGTAGTTTACAGACATGCAGCTGTTCGTATTGAATTTTTTTTCTCCGTAAAGCACTACGAGGACAACTTTATAGCAGTGCAGAGATAAATAGGTTATCATTTTTTTTAAGGATATTTAAACAAATTCTTGGGATCTTGTTACAGATATGTGTTTCTTATACGATGTGTTAAATTGATCAGCAGTTAATATTTCTGTATATCTGTAGGCCCAGTGTGGTTACATCCGACATCTCCTCCTGCTAGTGAGGCTGTATAACAATGACTTCATGACGGCCGCTGTTTGCCACTTGTAAATGACCGAAGGCGTTGGGCCAGGTGCCCAATGATGATTATTTAATGGAACTTCCCAGGTTGTTATTTTGCTTGTATGTGATTACTTTCATCCATGTAAATTACTTTTAGCATGGAGAATACGGTAGAATGCAAGAAAATGGGCGGTACTAACTGCAAGCTTTTCCCATGTCCACAAACGTTCATGTTAATAATGGCCACCTTTCCAGCAGATCACCACTAATTACGTACTTTTAAAGCCTTTTCGCACCTGAAACCCAAGAATACAACATGTTCATGTTAATGGAAATAAATATGGATCTCAGTAAAGCTTTGAAACGGATTCTGCTGTGTTGTTTGCGAGGCATTCTGACTGATCCGCTATTTTAGTTAGCTAAATCATCGTGTCATTTTCAAGATACAACACCGTCTGCATCATGTTCTTAATTCCTCCGATGCTGTTTAATATCATCCTGCTGCTTCGACAGTAAACTCAGTAGGACGTCTTACCTTGAGTAAAATAAGTTGTGCTGAAGTATTTACTTTAATCAACAGAACGACATGTTCGCTTGTAAATGTAGAACCCGGCTCCCTGATTTTGCGAGCTGTGATGCATGGGGGATGGGTGGGGTGTGTGGGGGGGGAATGGCATCAATCCAAGTTCCAGTTTACAACTTCCTAGGTAAAACAAATGCGCCGTTTACGACTGGCGGGCCACTCGTACGCGAACAGGACGCCAAGCGCTTCATTAATCTGGGCAGGAAGGTCGGAGCGTTCGCACGACTCGGCCTTATCGTTTTGTCAGTGACCAATGAGAGTTTCCCAGATTCCGAACATTTCTTGCCCACATCCCTTTCGTGGTGAGAGATCCAGGAGGTTCAGGCCGAGTCGGTCCTCAAACAAACTCTTATCAGTTTCAGCAGTGCATTCACTCAGTATTGACGTGTGGCTTGTAAAGGATCAAAGATGATCGGAAGAAATCTCGACACGTGTGCAAAATGACCATTTCTATGATCGCTGATGATGTGCTGTATTTTGTGTACACGCTTTGGTTTGTAAAAAATAAATAAATAAAACAAAATTGCTGAACTTGCTTTAAAATTAGCCACAAGGCTTTAGTTCAACCGTTACGCTGCTTGGCTTTCACCTTTATTACAAAATCATTTCATATCATTAAACCACAGGCAGTTTATACTTCTGAAGGTGTGTTCAGATAAATGTTGTAAGTTGAGACACAAAAGCCGACTCAGGAGTCGTAAAGAATGCTGATCCGTATCCTATGGTGTACGGTAATTTGTTGTTAATTTGTCAGTGTATCTCAGGGACCGGCTGTCAAGTTTTCGTTTCTGAAAAATCAGATTGTGACGAACTTTTTCGACTCTAAGTATCCCTTATTCATTCATTCATCTTCTACCGTTTTGTCTGATCTTCCCTCGGGTCACGGGGAGTCTGTGCCTATCTCCGGAGTCTATGGGCATTAAGGCAGGATACACCCTGGATGGAATGCCAACCCATTGCAGGACACACACACACATTCATACACTAGGGACAATTTTCCAAGGTGCCAATCAACCTACCGTGCATGTTTTTGGACCGGAGAGGAAACCCGGAGAACCCGGAGAAAAACCCCCTGAGGCACAGGGAGAACATGCAAACTCCACAAACACACATGGTCGAGACGGGAATCAAACCCGGACCCTGGCGGTGTGAGGCGAACGTGCTAACCACTAAGCCCTTACTATCGCTTATCATTTATTTATTTATTTATGTATTTTTTTATGTAATTTATTTTTGCAGTTCTGTGATCATTTTTGATAGTTTTTGTTCTTTCTGTATGTTGATCCATCTATTCCAGGGGTGTGGGCCATGTCAGCATTATGGTTTGCCCTCGAAGGTCCAGTTGTAACTATAATACAGTAAATAGTGTTTGATGAGCGACGCCGCCTCATAACACAAAACTCATATCTCTTTTCCTCCTTGAAGCACAAACATGTATTCGCTTTCCCATCTTTCTTGGAAGTGCCTTCCATCTGCTTCAATTTTACGCTTCCTGGACATTTTGGGATAGAGATTTCTCACTCCCACTTGTTGGGAAAATCGCCCTCGGTAAACACTGGCGTGGGATGCCGTTACTGTACGGGTAACATAGTCGCATGCATTGTGGGAGATGTAGTTCATTGTCAATGCACGCTGTAAAGCAGCCTAGTAGATCTGGGTGATGTCATGTTTATCCCGCAGCGCCACACACACACACCACCCTATTCAATAACGTGATATTGTTTGGGTGCTGGAATAAATTAGTCGTGCTGCTTCCTTTAGTTGCCACAAACCTTTTACAGTTTGTTGAATGTCTGGAGTTGCAAACCCGAACCATTTCCATACGACTGATGAAACCCTCTCGGAAACAAGCTCAGAGAACTACGGAAGCTCGATGTGCCAAACTAAGGTGAAATTGTAACATTGATTTTCATGTTTTCAACATCGACATAAACCGTAAACTCCAATTATTTAACTCAATAATGACTATTAATCTCACAGTTCTATATCATAGCCTTATTTTGAGACAATCCTACACATTTTAAACTCTTACAGGCCACATAGAATGACGAGGCGTGCCACATTCCGCCCGTGGGCCTTGACTTTGACACGTGTGCTCTATTAAGACATTAAGCATCCCATTGAACATTGTGCTTGGGCATAGAAGTGCTAACTGGTGCGTTGGAACAATTTCCATCAGGAAAAAAAATCGCATTCCCCTGGGCGCAAAGAATAGATTAGGTTCAACTTTATTGCCATTGTGCAAAGTACATGTACCGAGCCAGTGAAGCAGAAGTGCATAAGTGGTCAATTTACAGTAAATAGCAATGTTAAAGGAGGGTATGGATCCATATGTACAGATGTGATGGTGATTAATTTATAGAAGGTACAGTAATAAGGAGCGTGTGGGAAAACTAGGTTGCTTCTGGAAGAGGTGTAATAGTGTGGCCGCTTACCCTGTGGTCAGTGTTGGTCTGAGCACCCCGTTCTAGTGACGGGGGACACTGCCAAAAAATCTCCGTATGAGACGCTAAGCCCAGGTCCTGATTCTCTGTGGTTATTAAAAATCCCTTTCAAAAAAGAGGCATGTCCTCAGCTTCCTGTCCAAATTCACCCCTGCCTTCGAACCATCACGGCCTCCTAATCGTCCTCATATCTACTGATTGACTTCATCATCAAGTGTGTGGTGGAGGTTCTGGTGCATCATCCATGTGGATGCTGCACACTGGTGGTGGTGGATAAGGAGAAGATCCACCTCTAATAATGACGATGCTTCAAGTGTCTAGACAAGCGCTTTATAAATGTAATGAATTATTAATAATTTAATTAGATTTTTTTGGATAGTGGATACGGGCGCGACTGATTACAGGTACACAAAGATTAAGATGGCAGTAGCAGTGACACTAATGATAGTGCTATGAATATGTCTGCATCTTATTTCAAAGTCATATATTGTTTATTTGTTTGATTTCTTTTTTAATTAGTTTTTTTCTGGAGTGATTTGATGTGATTTTCAGCTCAGGAGAATTATCTGGCCGTGCGCTGGGTGCATAATGATTTCAGACTGAGGTGGGGGTGAAGCGTAAGGGGTGTGTGTGTGTGTTTTTTTTTAATGACTGCCGAGAGGCCCGTGTCAACACAAAGGAACGTTCCTGACCGGTTTTCCAAACAGGTTTCCTCAGCTGCGTAATCCTCCCGTACAATTTTTTTGACATCTTCCACATTAGTACAAGAAAGAAAAAAGTAAACAGTGATAATATTTGTGTATGTGCATGAGTGTGTAGGTATGTATGTAGGTGTAGGTATATTGTACCTATATGCGCGTTTTCATTACCGCGTCATTCTGCTCACTGAATGTACACACACACACACACACACACACACACGCACACGCACGCACGCACGCACGCGCACGCGCGTGTTGCAGCTCGCTGAAAATATAAAAACCTGAGAATCTTTGCGAGCCAGGAGAGAGAACTTTTCCACATCAAAGCGCCACGCGGGTTGAGTTTAGCAGGGATTTTAGGGATCATTAGCTGGATTTCTGTGATGTTTATACAGATATTTGTGCTGTGAGATAAATAAAGGTGAATAAAGGCTACACAGACGAACTATAATTAGATAGAAGTACGATACATGCAGAAATGAGTTTACACTGTTACTGCTGCAGTGTGTGGAGTATAGATAATATAACGTGTGTGTGTGTGCGTATAAAAATGTATAGATTCATTTAGATATTATTAGGTTCAATCAGTGAGGTGTGTGTGTGGGTGTTACATGAGATGAGGGTGTTTGGATTATATGAGGTGTGTGTGTGTGTGTGTGTTACATGAGGTGAGGGTGTTTGGATTATATGAGGTGAGGGTATGTGTGTATGGTTTATATGAGGTGTGTGTGTGTGTGTGTGCGCGCGCGCGATATATGAGGTGAGGGTGTGTGTGTGGATTATATGAGGTGTGTGTGTGTGGATTATATGAGGTGAATGTGTGTGGATTATTAGAGTTGAGGGTGAATGTGTGATTATATGAATTGAGGGCGTGTGTATGTGTGTGTGAGGG
Source organism: Kryptopterus vitreolus (assembly GCA_030449085.1). Lineage (NCBI taxonomy): Eukaryota > Metazoa > Chordata > Actinopteri > Siluriformes > Siluridae > Kryptopterus > Kryptopterus vitreolus. The sequence goes on along the minus strand of JACRUU010000008.1, from coordinate 11,015,134 downwards.
TGTTTGGATTATATGAGGTGTGTGTGTGTGTGTGTGTGTGTGTGTGTGGGGTGATTCTGTGTGTGTGTGTGTGTGTGTGGTGTGGGTTGTGTGTTGTGTGTGTGTGTTATATGATGTGGAGGGTATGTGTGTGTGGGGTTGTGTGGTTTGTGTGTGTGTGTGTGATATATAAAATGAGGATGTGTGTGTGTGTGGGGTGTGGTGGTGTGTGTGTGGGATGTGAGGGTGTGTGTGTGGGATCTATGGCGTGAGGGTGTTATGGAAGGGTGTAAATGTGTGGAATATATGAGGGGGGTGTGTGTGTGGATTATATGAGGTGAGGGTGTGTGTGTGTGTGTGTGTGTGTGTGTGTGTGTGTGTGTGTGGTGTGTGTGTGTGTGTGTGTGGATATGAGGTGAGGGTGTGGTTTTTTATATGAGGTGAGGGTGTGTGTGGAATATATGAGGGGGGTGTGTGTGTGGATTATATGAGGTGAGGGTGTGTGTGTGTGTGTGTGTGTGATCTGAGGTGAGGGTGTGTGTTTTATATGAGGTGAGGGTGTGTGTGGAATATATGAGGGGGGTGTGTGTGTGGATTATATGAGGTGTGTGTTGTGTGTGTGTGTGTGTGGGGTGTAAATAAGATGTGAATGAGGTGACTGTCTGATGCAAGGGTTTGTGTGTATGTGTATGAGGCAGGTGGAGTGTGAGATGTGTGAGTGGACATGAGATGGTGTGTGGTGTGTGTGTGTGTTTGTGTGTGTGTGTATGAGCAAGGTGAGAGTGCGAATAAGGTGTGTGTGTGTGTGTGTGGTGTGTGTGTGGATGTGCTCATGAAGTGCAGTAGGATGTCATGTCTTTCTCTGGGTTTCATCCAGTACTTACTGTGCTCTTTGTTTTGACCATGACCTGCCTTGGGTGGTGAGAAGTATACTCTCTTTTACACACACACACACACACACACACACAACACACACACACCTCTCTCTAGCTGTGTCTCTTTATACAGTAGTAAAAACCAGAGTCAGGTTTGCTGTCTGACTCACGGTGTGTAAGGAGACTGCAGGTGTAGAAACGGGGAGGATTCGTTTTTCTGTCCTTTGTAGACGAATAATTAATTTAATTTTTACTTTCTCTTTTTCCACTCAAAAAATAACAGGAATTCAGATTTTTGTGTTTACAAATTGAATATTCAATATTAGATTTAGATATCTCTC
>JACRUU010000008.1:10985595-11013439 GCA_030449085.1 Kryptopterus vitreolus | reverse complement strand
TGTATCTCTCTCTCTCTCTCTCTGTACCTCTCTCTCTGTACCTCTCTCTCTGCATCTCTCTCTCTCTTTGTATCTCTCTCTGTACCTCTCTCTCTGTACCTCTCTCTCTGCATCTCTCTCTCTGTATCTCTCTGTCTCTCTCTGCAACTCTCTCTCTGTACCTCTCTCCCTGTATCTCTCTGTCTGTCTCTGTATCTCTCTCTCTCTCTCTCTCTCTCTCTCTGTCTCTCTCTCACTGTACCTCTCTCTCTGTATCTCTCTGTCTCTCTCTACATCTCTCTCTGTACCTCTCTCTCTCTCTGTACTTCTCTCTCTCTCTCTCTCTCTCTCTGTATCTCTCTCTCTCTGTCTCTCTCTCTGTACCTCTCTCTCTCTCTGTATCTCTGTCTCTCTCTGCATCTCTCTGTCTGTACCTCTCTGTCTCTCTCTGTACCTCTCTTTCTGTATCTCTCTCTCTGTATCTCTCTCTCTCTCTCTCTGTATCTCTCTCTCTCTCTCGCACGCGCTCTCTGTATCTCTGTATATCTCTCTCTGTATCTCGCTCTTGCTCTCTCTCTCTCGCTCTTGCTCTCTCTCTCTCTCTCTCGCTCTTGCTCTCTCTCTCTTTACACACTATAGTTTCTAATAAAAAATTGCTTTAAATCAGAAAGTTCTTGTTTGGCTGGTTATCTTTTGACTTTGTCAATAAATTCATCCCTTTTATTGGAGTTTCTGTAGAATTGCAGTGACCCGAGTGACTACAGGGCGAGGAGGCGGCTTAGCAGAGGACTCGTGTAAATCAGCTCTGTGATCGTTTATAAGGCTTCAGGGATGATCACTGATCTTCGGGCAGCCATAAAATAGTCTCCCTGATTAGATTTAACCCTCTCGACTCCCAGGAGCGTTTACTCCTCAGTATTAGTGAAGGAACCCATTCCCTGTCAGTAGCTCGCAGAAACCCGCGGCCCATGTGCCTCGTTATCTGCCTCTCTTCTGTCCCCTCCAACATGAGGCGCGTCTCGTGGAAAGGTCTTGAAGTGCTGATGTTCTTTTGCTGCCGCTTTGCCTCAAGCGTGGATTATTCCATGATTAGGATCTACGACATTTTGTCGCCGAGACGCCTTTTCGACTACAGCACTCGTCTTTTTGGCGAGGGATCGTGCTCAGAAGTGCACGCGATGTTCTCGATTCGTTAGTCTTCACCCCCCGCTCGCTAGCAGCTGGAGCTCGGCGAGGCGCACATCAGGCTCTTAGTAATATTTCAGTGTGTTTGCTTTCGCATTTGAGTTTTTTTTTCCCCTCCCATGCGGTTCCTCTCGTTTAACTCTCGTTTTATTTCGTTAAACAGAATTGTAATCAACTGCGCTCGCCACGAGTGTGTAGAGGAGCGTCGTGAGACAGGAGGACGTCTTCCTCAGGCCTCGGGCGGAGCTCAACAGATCTCTCGGCTGTATTGGAATGCGTAATGAGAACAAACACTTTATTGTCTGATCTAGCAATACTCATTCAAGTTTTCCAGTTCCGTTTGTACTGCTCATTCCATATACGGATGTTACGATGGTTGAATTTTTGATCTTGCGATAGCAGTGGCATTACAAAAAAAAATAGTATAAATATTTTACGCTTTGTGCGGCAGGTGAACATCGCCCGAATCTAGCTCTCGCAAGGTTCTGTCCCACTCCTGCAAAAATATACCTTATTTTGTCCCGCTTCCATGCCTGTTTCATAACTATATGAATATATAATTATGTATCTTATATATATATATATATATATATATATAGGATATTATCATATATATATCTATATATATATAGTATCATATATATTAATATATATATATATATATATATATACACACACACACACACACACACACACACACATATATATAGATATAATTTTTTGAGCTCATTTTGCTGGAGTCCCACGAATAATTGTATTCTCCCTCAACCCACACACACATGAATATATTCCCGCCCGCACCCGCATTCACCATCAAATCTCATTTACATTGAGTCCCCCGTTCAGATCTCTAGCCTGAACCTGTACTTTATTATAGTTATATAGGGATGTAATGAGGAAAATGATGTAATGTAATGTAATGAAGATTTCAGCGCACTATTATAGTGACCAAAGTTATCACGGTTATCAATATTATCACGGTTTTGTTCAAATGAGATAAAAATGTAACAAAAAAAGAGCTGATACACACACTGAAAACATTTTAATACGTTTTATACTTGAAAACCAACCAACACTTTTTAAAGCATGAATTAATATAAAATGAAGCCCTGAAATCTATACGTTTTCCTAGTGCAAATAAAAACATCAAATGCACACACAAAAGCAACACAAGTAAACAAATGTGCATGTAACAACAATACAATTGTAGGTAAACAAATGAAATGTACAGGAATGATTGTATGTCTGTTCTTTCCTTCATTAAAAACTGCATGCTAGCCTCACACCGCTGAGCTACCCCCTCCTTGATAAATAAATAAATTCATTCAAAATGTGCTGAATATTGCATACAAGCATGTCTCTTAGTGACACGCCCCCCAACACTTGGAAAAAGTTGCTGCTTCTGCTACACCCCCCCCCCTCGATTTTTAACGGAAGCTTTGCGGTAATTACAAGTGAGAGAATGAAATAATTATTCTCTAATCAATAATTTTCGTTGAAATTTTGTTCAAGTTAGTTTTGGTATTTAGGCTGGAAAGGATTTACACCAAGCTTTTTAAAATCTCGATAATCGAACATGATGGTCATGGTAATTAAAATGTAAGTGATAATACCATGACATTTTATCATGGTTTATCAATAAATCGATAATCGTGTCTTCACTATATATATATATAAATATATATATGCATATACACACACACACACACACATATATATATATATATATATATACACACACACACACACACACATACACACACACACACATACACAGGGTGAGCCATTTATATGGATACACCTTAATAAAATGGGAATGGTTGGTGATATTAACACAAACAGGACTGTGGCACATTAGTATATGTGAGGGGGCAAACTTTTCAAAATGGGTGGTGACCATGGTGTCCATCTGGAAGTCTGCCATCTTGGATCAAACTTTAGTTTTTTCAATAGGAAGAGGGTCATGTGACACATCAAACTTATTGGGAATTTGAGTTATTTACAAGTTTCTGACCACGTATAACCATTAAGCATTCCCATTTTATTCTTTATTAAGGTGTATCCATATAAATGGCCCACCCTGTGTGTGTGTGTGTGTGTATATTTGTATATATATATATATATATATATATATATATATATATATATATATATATATATATATATATATATATTATATAGATAAATATAGAGAGAGAGAGAGAGAGAGAGAGAGAGAGAGAGAGAGAGAGAGAATATTCTATAGTTTATACGACTTTATTCTGTATGGTTTTGCTATATTAATGTTCCTTGACATGAACCTCCACGTGGCCTGTATAACGCAAAATCCATCTTCGATCTTTCATATGTTTTACAGAAGAGCTCATTGTTACTTTCCCCTCATGACTTTGTTTTGGAAAGCGCCTGATGTAAGTACCCTAGTGGCAAAGATTTATAGCGTATTCTTTTGGTGATATTATTGTGACCTCGGAAAACTGTCCGGGTAAAAAAAATGGAGGTTTGTTGCTCCATGTTGTTTAGTACGGCTCGGGGGACAGAGTCGGCGAGAAACGCTCCGGCTGTAATGAACGTCTCTAAATTCTTCCCTCTGTCTAGTTAGCGCTGCGCTCGAGGCTGTTACTGATGTACGTCTGTGCACCGACACACATTCGGGAACCAGCGGCAGGAAATGACCTCATCGTTGCCGAAGAGGAGTACTCCTTCTTTCTGTGAACAAGCTGCTGTCATGTCTGTAGCTCGCATGGGATCTTCATGATTTCATTTATGGTTTGTTGTTGCACTATTCCCCGTGTGTCGACTCCGACAACATTCCGAGTGAACTGACAAGCTAACATCTGTCGCCGATTCCCTCCGCAGCAGCATTCTTTGTTTTGTCTCATCATCGTTCCTAGCAGGCCCTTTCTGCACATTGTACATTATGTTAACTTGTATGGATAAGAGCAGATTTCGATGCTCTGGCTAGCGATGCTAACGCTACCTGATTATCACCATGACGAGTCTGCCCATGACCGACCCGAACCGGACCTGAATGACTTCTAATCACCATAATCGCAAAGTGGGAGCTCATTGGTTAAGGCCTTCTGGACTCTTTCCCGGAAGGTTCAAATCCTACCACCACCAAGCTGCCGTTAGTTGGCCCTTAAGTCCCTTAAACCGCAATTTCTCAGTTGGAAGTCACTCTGGATAAGGGCAGTGTGCAAAATGCCGTAAATGAGTGTCATCATGAGTAGTAGTGATGCGTCTGGTCACATGATGACACCTAACATGATGCAACCACCACCATGTTTTACCTGCTAGCAAAATTAAAATAGGTGTTGGATTTTGAATAATATAGATTTGGAAATATTGTGTAAAGAGTTTATGTGTGTGTGTGTGTGTGTGTGTGTGTGTGTGTGTGTGTGCAGTGGGGGTTGGGTGGTGGCTTGTGGGTGGATAATAATTTAAAACAGTAAGTGCTGACTTTTAATTGTCATCGACTGAATAAGATTTATAGGCAGTGAGTAATTATTGGCTTTGTGAAAGTAGCTGAGCCGCAGGAACTATAACGTTTAACCCTCTCAAACTCTCGCCACTCTGACATGCGGTTGAATGGCGTCACCGACTCGAACACTTCCTGTGGATTTCTGCGGCAACGCGGAACAAAGAATCTCTATAACCGAGAGTGAAGGTGTAAAATACAGTGAGAACTTCAATGCTTGTTGTCACAATTCTTATAAACCATTTGCACGAGTTAAAGTAGAGATACACTCTGTAACATACTTCAGTAAAAGTGCCTGTAAATATCCAACACTCTATAATTTATTATGACTATAATGCTTCTATTATCATTTGATTGGGTATAAGACGTTAATGGCCAATTTATTAATATATTCACATTAAACCACGGGTGTTTTAGCAAGTTCGAGTTTTACACCATCATTTATGCCTCATTGTTGTTGATCTGACGCTGAACTAAATACATTTACATTTATATTACATTATTAAGCATTATTTACAGTATTTAGCAGACCCTCTTATCCAGGGCGACGTACAAGAAGTGCTTTAGGTCTCGATCTAAGGATAAATTCATTCATGAAGGGCAAATAAAACTTAAGTACACAAGCATAGACAGTTGACTTTTTTTATTTATTATTTTTTTATGGATTTCTGGACAGTGAGAAATAAAAAATGTTGGGATAGGTGTTGTTGGAAGAGGTCCGTCTTCAATCTGCGTTTAAAGGTAGACAGTGTCTCTGTTGTTCGGACCTCCAGTGGAAGTTCGTTCCACCATCTCGGTGGCAGAACAGAGAAATGTTGGTGATGAGTAAATACCAACACACGCCAGTCACACCAAGTTAAAAACAGAGCGCGCCCTACTCCGATTGGTGGCTTGCTGAGTGACTGACCAGTTTTTATTCACTTACAAATAAAAAGGAAGAAAGATTTTTACCTTTTACACTTCCTATCAACATGCATTCATTCATATCATGAAGCAAAGTTCAAAGTACCTTTCTTTTTTTTTTTTATACTCGCTAAAATGTCAATCACGGTTTTTCTCCATGGGAATTGAGATCACGATTCTTTCACGCAATTCTCATTTTTCCAAAGATTTATTGCACTCAAGCACAAAATAGAAAACAGTTAACGTGCTCAAGTAACAAAAATAGTCTTCCACTAGCTATTTCAAAAATACCAATGTGTGAACGTAGCATGATCTGAATGCAGGGAGGTAACGCTGTGTTCTGCGTCGAGTGAACGCTGTAACCTACGCACAAAGCCGACGCCATTGTGAGCGTTTATACTTGCGCGTGTCTCTGCAGGGATTATTCCCAAACACTAGTTGGAGGCGGTGCGGTGTTTGAGTTTCTTCGTTGGTGTTTTGGGTTTCGGGCAACGATGGCGAATTCAATGGTAAATTTCTGTAATGACAGGAATTATCTTGCAGTCTTTTTAAAATCGCTGTGTTTATATTTTCTCACTTCTTCGACGATCCTTTCGGCTGATCGGTCGATGTCCATTCTTCATTTATTCACTATGTACTTTAAACTGTAGACTAAACTATCGTGAAAAAAACGAAGCATGGACATCGACCAAATCCGCCGAAAGGATCATCGAAGAAGTGAGAAAATATAAACACACTAATGACCTCTATGATTTTTCACTATGGACTTTAAACTGCAGACTAAACTGTAGTTACTTTTTTGGAGAGATGCGCGTCAGGTTACGGCGTAGGGAGGACGTCGGCGCGGAGGATACGCTGTAGTCACGAAGCAGAAGTAAAAACCAGCCTGTCATTTAGAAATGGGATTGTATGTATGGCTCGTGATATTTTTATTTATTTATTTATTTTAATGATTAATCATGCAGCCCTACTCTATATGAATAACATTTGAACACATTTTTAGAGGAAAGAAAAACGTTTCTAATGTATTTGACTTGTATTTGACAGGACTTCTCATTGGAATGTCACAGGTTTAATGACACACACAAGGAATTTGTTTCCCGCTATTTAGTGACTCTCAGAAGCATAGACAAGTATTACGCTATATATTTAGCTTACAGACAGGACAATACAGACCATACAAGGCAACGCAGACTGTACAAGACAAGACAACACCTCAAAACGGATTTATACCGGATAACATAGACTGTGCAAGACAATATAGACTATACAATACTATACAGTCTATACAACTTAAATACGACCACAATATACAGAGTATATGGAAGATATGTACATAAAATACAAGCACTATCAAGCTGCCACTGTGGGGCGCTTGTGCAAAGACCTTAACCTTCAATTGCTCAGCTGTATACCAGAGATAACTGTAAATTGCTGTGGATAAATGCTGTAAATGTTAGTAAGTTTTCCTCCATCGTTTGTGTGTTTCTGGGCCTCCGGTTTCCTGTTTGGCTCTTAAAGGCCGGTCTGTTCTGAGTGATGAGCAAAAGGAGACGAGAAATGCTTTTTCTATATACAGGGCTCGAGATGCTTTTAAAATTAGTCCCATAATTAATGAATCATTCTCTTTGTTGTCGCTTCGTGTGTTTGTTTTTTTTGTTTTTTTCCGCACACGCTTTCAAAAGATTACCACATTTCTGTCTATTGAATGAAAGAGTTTTCATTCCATTATGATTACATAAAGAGGCAAACTGATGAAAATTGTGTCACTGTCCTCACACTGTTGTTTTGCCATGCTGCTCACTGCTCTTTTAAGGTTATACCACGGAGCATGTGAAGATTCGATAAAGTGCTGTTCTGCAGTTTGTGCAGTCGGCTGTGAAAACTTTCAGTTCACAAGGTGAACAGAGGCATTAGCGAGGCCTGTCTGTTCCGCCGAGGCTTCAAATCCCTTTTAGCTCTATTCCGAAAGCTTTGTTGTCACTGGCCGGATTACGGAGTAAGTGCAATGGGAGAGACGAGGCTTCTCCAGGAATGCCCCATTAATAACCTAAGAGCTTCTGACCTCCACTCTGCGCAGTCATATATATATATATATATATTGCCTCAGCCTAAGCGACTATGCGAGCGCAAGCCGTGACACAACCCCCACCACCTTGCTTCATTCATAATGTTGCCCAGTATATTTCCACCAATTGCCCCTTCGCTGCACGAATGAGAGAAATGTCTTCTCTAGAGCAACTTACATTTCTCTCATTCGTACAGCTGTTGAGGGCCTTGCTCAGGGGCCAAGGGGTGCGAAATTGGTGTGGCTGAGATTTGAACTCATGACCTTCATAATCATAATTAATCAATTGTAAATTTGCTGAAATCTCTTTCAAATAAATCGTTTAAGGGATTTTTCTATTCATTTATTTGGTTACACAGATAAAAAAAAAAAAAAACGCTTTAGCAAAGAAACAATTTCTTTTGTCTCATTGAAAATCACATTTTGTGCATAAAAACAATTTTTGGAAAGGGAAAAGGAAGCTCGAAAAGAGGTTAAAGTAATAAAATAAAAGTAAACAGTACTGAAATCTCCGTTTTGGATACCCCAGTGAGCACAGTCAGATCAGTAAACAGGGTAAGAAATGTAGACTACACCGCCCATGCTCTGCCACGAGAAGGCTGTCCCTCGGAATTCGGCGCGCTAACAAGAGGGAGACTTGTGAGCGAAGCCACGGAGAGGCCAACAATCATTTAAAAGGAGCTACAGATTTCAGTGGCTGGGAGTAATAGTGCTCCAGTCAACCATATCAAGAGCATTGGGTAATGCTGCCTGTATGGCTGGGTGGCGTTTACTCAAAAAATGCCGTCTCACAGCACCTCTGGAGTATTTGAGTGTCTCAGCTGAGATAATGGAAGTTTTCCAAGTGCTTTTTTGGCCTCCATGTGGGAGCTTCTTAAAGGCATGTACCGGGAATCTTGATTAGAATTGAAGACCAATAAAATTGCACAAGACCAATGTAACGCTGGTGTGTCTCAAGAACAAAAATAAAAGCGCCTCAAGAGTCAAAATCCTAATCTCAGTCCTAATGAGAATCTGAGGCACTGTTTGAACGTTGCATTCGGCAAGCGACAGTAAACAAGCCTCAATAACCTGAAGCGAATCCGCCCAGAAGAATGGGCCAAAATCACTTGGCTTCCATGTGCAAAGCTGCCACAGATGCCCCTCAAAACACGAAGCTTTTATTACAACAAAAGTTGGCTCGGAACACGTTAATTTATCCTTATGCTTGTTTTTCATTATCCACAGAATTATTTACCTTCAAAAAAAAACTTACTATAATCGATTTTTGAGTTCCAATGTTTTCAAATTAAACATTAAACTGAATGATTTTTTTGATTCCACTATTTGAATTCAACAACATGAGAGAATTAGTCTGGGTTTTTTGTTTGTTTGTTTTTTTATTTTATTTTATTTATCTATCTATTTATTTATTTATTTATTTTTGGCAGTTAAACAAATTCGCTCCGATATGCCCGTCATGCTTTTGCATGTTCCACAAACAGCTGATGGTGTAACGTATTACTTATGTTATGTTTTTGGCTACTTTCTACTTATCAAAAATGTAAGCAACTTTTATTTTTTTACTCAATTGCATTTAGGATATCTATCTATCTACCTATCTACCCATCTACCTACCTATCTACCTACCTATCTACCTACCTATCTACCTACCTATCTACCTACCTACCTACCTATCTACCTACCTATCTACCTACCTATCTACCTACCTATCTACCTACCTATCTACCTACCTATCTATCTATCTACCTACCTATCTACCTACCTATCTACCTACCTATCTATCTATCTACCTATCTATCTATCTATCTATCTATCTATCTACCTACCTATCTACCTACCTATCTACCTACCTATCTATCTATCTACCTATCTACCTATCTACCTATCTACCTACCTACCTACCAATCTATCTATCTATCTATCTATCTATCTATCTATCTATCTATCTATCTATCTATCTATCTATCTATCTATCTATCTATCTATCTATCTATCTATCTATCTATCTATCTATCTATCTACCTATCTATCTACCTACCTACCTACCTATCTACCTATCTATCAGGGATTTCTGTTAAAGTCATATTAAAGTTTACTTTCTATTTAGCAAAGTGTATTTGTCCTTAACTTTTTTTTTTTTTTAACTTAATCATGTTGTTTCACACGTTTTGCTTGTTATTTTATGATTCAGCCATTTTTTCCCGCACATCATTTTTATTTCCTCTTTGATCATCACCTGGCAACTTCTTATGTCAGATAGTCATATACAATTAAAAATTGATTTTAAATTGTAGCCCATGTTTGGTGGCATTAATTGTCACTGACAGAATTGAAATTGTATGTAATTAAGTTGGCAGCTTATTACTATTAACTATTGATAAATTCTTATCTTAACTTTGACTTTAAATAAATAAACTTTAAGTCAAATAAATAAACTCATAGGTTTGTGTAAATGAATCGTCGTTTACCGGTTTAATCAACGTTGTAGGTTAATTGAATAGATTGACGAGGCCCTCGCAAATGGATTTAAAATACTCTGTGGCTGATTTTTTCCTGTTTATTATTAGGTTTGGAAATTCAGCTTTTAGTGTGTCGGGGAATTTGAGTGGGAACGCTGCTTTTGCTTCACTATATTTTTATTGACCTCTGAACATTACCAATTACATTTTGAACAACAGATTTATCTGCCTTTCTGATTTATTCTGTCGAAAAGGTGAATTTCTTTTGCACTGTTTTTTTTTTTTTTATCACTTTTTCCAACTTTAATACTTTGTCTTTGTTTGATCTCCTTGCTTGATGTTTGTTTCATGCTGGCATGTTGACGGCTGTTGTGTTGATCTCGGTTAATGCAGTGTTGAGGTTTGATTTGATTTGTGTTTTAAGAAATCTATAGTTTTTGGCTTTTCACTCACCCGTGTCTCGGTGATGAGGACCGGCACGTTTTTGATCCGGATTGAGTTTTAATTCGTGACATTTACCTTATATTGAATTTCTGCACTGAGGCGTCTATACCGTTATTCAAGTATGATTTTGAGGTTTGCGTTACCCCACTGAAAACATTAGCTTGTGTGAAAAAATCAATAAAACTGATGTTATTCTGTTCCTGGAACTTCTTAAAATATTTAGGTCTTTTTTTGAAAGCATTCTTTAGTTGGGCTTTGTGTTTTTTTTTTCTCTTTTAGTTTGTTTGTTTTTTTTGCTGCTTAGGTTCCTTTTTGCCACCCTGCCCTGTAGCATAGGCATGAACAAAGTACTGGGTAAAATAGCTGTCGCATGTAGGGAGCAGACTTGGCAGAAATTGCTGCATTTGTTTGGATGTTGCTGTGGGCCTCCTGGCAGAGACTCCTGCCCTCAGTTTCTGCCTCTTTTTATATTAAACTGTATTCAAGTCTCATTTCCAGTACCAAAATACAACAAAGTATACAGTACACAAATATCTGTACAAATGCCCATATTAGTACAATAATTACCTCAAATTTCACCTTATTCAGAGTGATCTTTAACAGTTTCCTTCAGCAGAAAAGCCAAAAGTTTCCTGACAGTTTCCTCCAGAATCCATCAATCAAAGCTAGAACACGACGCTAATGAAGTTTATAGAGGTGTTTAGTTTATGCCCGTCTCAAATCATCTCAAACCATCTCAACCATGTCAATCATCTCAAACCATCTCAAATCATGTCAAATAATCTCAATCCATCTCAATCCATCTCAAATCATGTCAAATAATCTCAATCCATCTCAATCCATCTCAAATCATCTCAAACCATCTACAACTATCTCAAATCATGTCAAATAATCTCAATCCATCTCAAATCATCTCAAACCATCTTAAATCATCTCAAATCATGTCAAATCATCTCAAACCATCTTAAATCACCTCAAATCATGTCAAATCATCTCAATCCATCTCAAATCATCTCAAATCATGTCAAATCATCTCAATCCATCTCAAATCATCTCAAACTATCTTAAATCATATCAAATAATCTCAAACCATCTCAATCCATCTCAAACCCTCTTAAATCATCTCAAATCATGTCAAATCATCTCAATCCATCTCAAATCATCTCATACCATCTCAAACTATCTTAAATCATCTCAAATAATCTCAAATCATCTCAAAGCATCTCAACCATGTCAATCATCTCAAACTCTCAAATCATGTCAAATAATCTCAATCCATCTCAAATCATCTCAAACCATCTTAAATCATATCAAACCATCTCAAATAATCTCAATCCATCTTAAATCATCTCAACCATGTCAATCATCTCAAACTAGAGCGGCCTCTAGTAGCTAATCACAGACACCATGTACTATTATTTTGGATCTAACAGTTTTTATTTATTTGGAGGGTTGATTTTTGATCCCGTTAAAATGCCTTATTTTCTTGACTATTTATTACAAATAAATACATTAACTGTTTGCTTTTGAATGAATCCATTAAAAAAAAATGTATCTGGTGATGAATCCGTTAGCGGTAAGTCCGATCCAACCTAACTAATAGTATATTTAAAATCCACTAGGGGGCGATCTTTACAAATTACTGTTTAACGGGAGTTTGAATGTGTTTGAATTGAATATTCCTCCATACGATAAAAGATCGCAGCAAGTTGTGTGTTTATTTTTTTTCCGTACTAACACTTTCAGTTTGTTATTGACTTTATTCCTCATGATTCAGTGGTTGGGATCATTTTAGTGCATCACAGAATATTCAGCATGGTAATGATTTGTAGGCATTAATTATGGAACAGGGTTTTTTTTGTTGTTGTTTGTTTGAAATGCACCACAAGGGAACAGTTTTCCAGGCAAAATAATTCCTTAGTAAATGTAGTGCAGCGCATATTTTTGTCATCTCACCGTCCTACAAATACATTTACATCCTTGTGTTTATGTGATGCAGATATATTAAGGTAGATGAAGAGGAAGTGTCATTATGCGTCATGTAGGCGGCTTTTTTTTTTCTTTCTTTTTTTTAAGCACATTCTAACCATAACAGAATGGAAATTCTCACGGCTTTGTGTCCTTGTGTCCCTCTGCTTATCTATTTTCTCCAAAGAGAGCTGTCTGACATCTGGATTTTAGCATGGTGCTACAGAATGTGGGGCATCTGTGTGTGTGTGTGTGTGTGTGTGTGTGTGTGTGTGTGTGTGTGTGTGTGTGTGTGTGTGTGTGTGTGTGTGTGTGTGTGTGTTTATACATAGCTGTGCTTGGTAATTGTCAGCAATATCGTTGCATGCATATGATAGGATATATATATATATATATATCTATATATATATATATATATATATATATATATATATATATATATATATATATATATATATATATATATATATATATATATATATATATATTATACTGTACAAGATAACATGAGACAATATAGGTTAACATAATGTACAGCATATATGGCAGAATAGCCAGGGTTCAAATCCGCAAACTCTCACTAGTGGGCCCTCAACTGTCGCTCTGGATAAGGGCGTCTGCCAAAATGCTGTAAATGTAAAATCTGGATGTTTTACATCATATATTAAGCAGCAATAATGTGTGTGTGTGTGTGTGTGTGTGTGTGTATAGCATACAGTATGGGGATGAAGTGACCGTTGTTATAATTATATAGCGAGGTGTATAATTGGGGTCCAGCTACACGGCAGACAGTAATTGTGTGGTCTACAGTATTACTGGCGAACAAATCAGATCTTGGGTAAACTGCAGAGTAAAAAAAACAGTAAATAAGACTGTGTTTAGGGACACATTTTCATACCAAATGTTTCCTTGAATTCTGCTGCTTGTGTGTCTGTTTACAAAGCAAACAGGCATGACACCACCACCACCACCGTGCTTCACTGTTCAAAGCGTTTTTATGGGTTGCATTTGAACAGCACAAAAGAAAATTGTATTTTGAAACTAACAAAAACAATAAACGATACTTCTACAGCATTTCTTAACTATAATTACAAATCTTACTTTAAAGCGTAACCTTTTCATCAGTTAGGTGAAAATGGCCGCCTTTAAATACTTTCACAAAGTCAAGATCAATAAAATTAAATATATATCTATGATAACAATATATTTTACATGCAGTGTTGTGTTTTTATTTTTATTTTAATCCAGTATCCATTTTAAAAAGTATGATCAAACGAAGCAATGGCTTAGTAATCAGTAAAATCCACGACTGGTGCACCTCCGCTTCCGCAGTTCAACAATGACAGTGATGAATAGATATCCGGTGCCACCCAGAAGAGGATGGATTCACTTTCGAGACGCTAAAAAGGAATCCTCAGACTTCAGTCGCCACTGATTCACTCATTACCAATAAACAAAGGAGGAAGGAAATTCCTGAAATAAAGTAATAAAGACATTCCAACTTCATAACCGCTTCCTTTCTGTATAAGCAGTTTTGGGAAAGTTAAAATAGTAAAAATGTTAGAATTTTCTGCCTACATTTTATCTCGTATATAATAAATCTTGAGTTCTAACCTAGCTAAAGAGAAAATGATGTCATAATTTCGAGAAATATTCCCTACATGAAATATCTTCATCCGAAGCTTCATCTCGAGGAGAAGGAGATTATTTAAAGGGGTTAATTAAGGTTAATAATGATGGTACTAGAACTGGAAGATTATCGTTATTATCTATTAATTCGAGTTTCTGGTTCACGATATCACCTCGGTTTGGCACAGCGACATGTGAAATACCAAAATACAACATGGTGGAGCGATCTGATGAATCCGAATGGCTTGTTTCCAGGAGGGTCGCTGTTTCACCAGTCTTATGGAAATGGTGGCAACTAAAGGGACTAAGTAACGGTACAACTACAGCATGACCACTTTATTTCAGCACCTTAACAAACACCATGTTGAACATGACAGTAGAGCCCAGCACGGGACAGATTTTTCCATCCCGCTCCCGCAATTTTTTTTTTTTTATTTCGAACCTCCCAACCTTGCAATGTTTGTTTTGTCCCGCTCCTATCCAGGCAAAATTTAAGTCGCGGTTGCAGTGAAAGGAGACGTGTTGAATTGTGTTCGTTGGAATGCTTTAGTAATGACATTCATTCTCACTTTGTGATAATGCGAGAGGGGGATTGATTCGGGCAGGACGCCGCTAAAGGCCTGGTGTGAAATGAACTCCCGCCACTTTCTTGTGTGTTAAGAATATCATCTCTTAAGGAGGAATGTGCCGAGTCCTCCAGGCCGTTGCACAGGATGGATCACATGTTTACCAGAAGTGTTTTGTTCACATTATTACTGCTTATGTGGGTCACGCAAATGCTGCAAGCAAAGCCTTCAACCATTTTTGGGTTTTTTTGGACAATTATGTTCAATAAATCAAAGTAAAAGCTGTAGTGTTCTGTGTCATTTGTTTGATTAACTCAAAGATCTGAACCCATTTCTCAAATTTCATTCATTCATCTTCTACCGCTTTATCCGATCTTCCCTCCGGTCACGGGGAGTCTGTGCCTATCTCAGGCGTCTATGGGCATTAAGACGGGACAAACCCTGGGTGGAATGCCAACCCATCACAGGGCAAATGTACACACACACACACACACACACACACACACGCATTTACACACTAGGGACAATTTTCCAAGGTGCCTATCAACCTACCGTGCATGTTTTTGGACCGGGGGAAACCGGAGAACCCGGAGAAAAACCCCCTGAGGAAGGGGAGAACATGCAAACTAGACACACACATGGCCGAGACGGGAATCGAACCCGGATCCTGGCGGTGTGAGGCGAACGTGCTAAACGCTAATCTACCGTGTGCCCTTTTCTTAAATTTGTACAGAAAACAAATTCCTCACACACCTTCCACTGTATTGGATCATCTTTCTGATTTAGACTTGAGATATGATACTGTGATATCAATTATCGCTCTGGTTAAAGCAGCGCTGCCACTGTTCTGCCCCGGAGTGCGGCTCTTTCCTTTCCCAATGTCAAATGCACAAACGCCAAAATCCCAAAAGTTAGTCGATCTCTGTGAGTGTGTGTGTGTGTGTGTGTGTGTGTGTGTGTGTGTGTGTGTGTGTGTGTGTGTGTGTGCGTGTGTGCTCAAGTGCAAATTCAGTACATTTACATAAATTATATTACACAACATTTGTTGTAAGATCTCCACAGTCTTGTTATTTTAGTTTTTTATCTTTAACATTTTAAATCAGGGGTGGGCAGGGGTGGGCAGGGGTGGGCCGTGCAGGCTGTACTTATCTTTAATGCTTAACTTTAATGCTTTTTAGATCAGATCATAATTATGACTGGGTTCATTTGATGTTTTCCCTTAATACCTGATGTTCCAGGAGACGGCGCATTAGGGGTCGTGATGCATTGAGTATTAACTAGCGCTGTCAATTTATTCAAATATTTCATCGCACATTATTCGCGCTGGTCAATGTACCATAAATTAATACTGTTCATGTTTCTAATACTCTAATAACTACAACTGTAACAGATGTTATAATTATATACATTTCTCTCAAAATCTCTCCCTTTAATAAAATAATTGATTTTAAGTATTCATTTCTTGTTCATTTCAATGTTACTTGTTTAGTGGTTGTTTTAATTGTAAAATATGGGACGTGGCTCCTTTAAGAATTCTGTTCCGGATTCTTTCCATATAATCTGTGTGATGAGCATTCACAAAAGATAAAACGCGCTTTATTGCGTAATACGGATTTAATAATGTGATGCACTTGCATAAGGTTCCATACGGTTCCATAAGGTTCCATCCCCCTTGTAGGGAGGGGGTAGCTCAGTGGTCTTAAGGCGCTGGGCTGCTGATCGGAAGATCCGGGTTCGAGCCCCGGTATGGCCAAGCTGCCACCCTTGGGTCCTTGAGCAAGACCCTTAACCGTCTGTGCTCCAGGGGCGCCGTATCATGGCTGACCATGCGCTCTGACCCCAGCTACCAACATCAAGCTGAGATATGCGAAGAAAAGAATTTCACTGTGCTGTAATAAATATGTGACAAATAAAGGATTATTATTATTATAATATACGCAAATATAGTGAGGAGATCGTACCTGTTGTGAATACGCAGCTAGTAGACGTAATTAGGGCAAATTTAGGGAGTGTGAGTGGAGGCACTGAAGTTTCTTTATTCTTTATTCATTTTGTTCTTTTTTTGTTGTTCGGGTTTTCGTTCATTTAATTCGCCAACACAACGCAGAGTGAAGGAGCAAGATCACTTCACATAGTAATGCACACTGCGTTAATCACACGTTAATAGCATTAGTACCGTTAAAGCGAATTTGCGTTAACTTGAATGCTTTTTATAGCATACATATGTTTGTTTTATGTTTGTATCTGGTGCTGGTCGGATCCATCTGTCAAATTTTAAAAGTTGAGCCAAAAAGCCCCCCCCCCCAACCCCCCCCCCCCCCCCCCCCATTTTAAGTGAACACTTATAAATTGTTTTCAAGCACTTAATTGTAAAATCCTGGGAGTTAATTAAAGAACATTGAAGAATTGTCCTTTACTGCCTCTACATCAGCTGTCACGCGCCATTTGTTGAGTCCCAACACATATAAATCTTTTTTTTTCTCAACTTTAGCGTTATTTTAATAGCTATTTTAACTTTCCCAAAACTGCTTATACAGAAAGGAAGCGGTTATGAAGTTGGAATGTCTTTATTACTTTATTTCAGGAACTTCCTTCCTCCTTTGTTTATTGGTAATGAGTGAATCAGTGGCGATTGAAGTCTGAGGATTCCTTTTTAGCATCTCGAAAGTGAATCCATCCTCTTCTGGGTGGCACCGGATATCTATTCATCACTGTCATTGTTGAGGTGCATTGTTCAGTCACGGGCGCTTAAATGCAGAACTGTCCGTGCAAACTGCGGAAACGGAGGTGCACAAGTCATGGATTTGACTGATTTTACTGATTACTAAGCCATTGCTTAGTTGGATCGTCCTGGATTCAAATAAAAACACAACACTGCATGTAAAATATAATTATCATAAAAATATATGTAATTTTATCGATCTTGACTTTGTGAAATTATTTAAAGCCGGTCATTTTAGCCTAACTGCGAGATGAACAGGTTACTCTTTAAAGTAAGATTTGTAATTATAGTTAAGAAATGCTGTAGAAGTGTCGTTTATTGTTTTTGTTAGTTTCAACATACAATTTTCAATTAAGTTGTATTTTATGCGTCTCGCTGTCAACACAAGCAGCACGTAGTGTCCGGGAGCCGCCTCTAGTGGGCGCTCTTGTGCTGGTCAAACGCAAACCATAAAAACTATAGGCATGGATTTGTGCAGGTGTTGATTAATCGATCTGGGCTTGGGCCGTTGTAGCAGACTGTTGATGATAATTCCAGTCCAAAGCCATCCTCATAGTTCTTGAGTTGCTCAGTAACCTCTAATTAGGATTAGACTGGAATCAACTGTTCAGTGTGTGCAGTTTTACAGTTACGTTAAAGTTCAGGCCACTTCAAGTCTTATCAATGTAATTCTATACAATAGATAAGCGGTAATCAATTGGCGTCCCCCGGACCCCGAGGTCATTTGTTCCGGCACTCCAAATAGCCCAGTGTGACAAAAACATATCTAGAATAAAGTTAAGTTTAGTCAGGAAATCACCCGCTACAGTTATGAAGCTGTGTGAATTACGTTAAGCAAGTGGCGCCCTCTCTGGTGAGACATGATGACTGACAGAGCGATGATGGATGATAACGTTTGTTTTTCTTCTGTTTATTTCTTTCTTCGTATTTATTCCATCTATTCCACCTACAGCACAGTTATACAAAATGTCTCTTTCAATATTGCAAAAAAGAAGTTTGCCTGTAGAAGACGCCTATTTGTGCACCTACAATACACGTGTTATTGTTCTAAAGTTTCAAATTCATGAACTTGTTTGAATGTAGAAAAGTCTCCTTGAGCAATGCACGGATTGTGTTATGCATCAAAATACAACATTCAAATATGTTTGTTTAATATAAAGCCCATTGTACAATGCACTGATGCGATGTGGTTTCAAAAAACAACATATATTGTCCATATGTTGCCATGTTGTCGACATATTGTCTATATGACAACACATATTGTCAAAAAACCTATTTTGGGTGTTTTATTACGCAAAATTACAACCTATGGGCTCATATTGCAGTCGTGTATCACTCATATTGCAAGTCCATATCTCTCTCCACCCCTTATCTGGGCTACTTTTCATGTACTGGCCCCCGTGACACACTAATTCAATGTCCCTGCAATCAATCTTGAGCTTAGACGCTTGTGTTTGAGTTTTGGTCTCTGTTTGCTGCAGCAACATGCAGAAACATCATCACTCTCAGCCAGCATTACCGGTTTGTCTCCCTCCCTCACCTACCTGCCTCATTCGTGTGATTAGAAACATGCTCGAGCGAGTGCAATTGGACGGTCGCTGTCCTCACTACGGCGTGTAGGATTTATAACGTGTACCTTCTACCATCTTGATGTCATAGCGTACAAAGTCCTGTTAATTAAATTATTAAATTTATTGTGTGTGTGTGTGTGTGTGTGTGTGTGTGTGTGTGAGTGTGTGTGAGTGAGACCGGTGGCGAGTGTCCCTTTGGGCTGCTGTGCATCAGTAGGAGTGAAACCTGTAGGTGTTGATGTTAGTACTTGGCTCTCAGCAGGAAAGGATTTTATTCCATATGAGGTGTGTGTGTGTGTGTGTGTGTGTGTGTGTGTGTGTGTGTGTGTGTGTGTGTGTGTGTGATGGAGGGAGAGTGAAGGGGAGTGAAAAAGCCAGACATGCACTGCAGCCTCGTGCTTTGTTATTCATCAGGTGATCATCAGGCCCAAGCTTGAATCTCAGAATACAGGTCATGCAGGAATATTCCCTCAAAATTCTTTCGCTTTGCTTTTTTTCCCCCTCGTTCAGGTGCTTGTGATTGATTAGACAATTGAAGCCAAAAGTATATTTCCTGAAGAATTCCAGGAAAAAAATAAAAAGCCGCATTCCTGCTGACGTGCAACCTTTTCCAGAAAAGACTGTTGAAAAATACCTTCTCACTTCAGGAAGATGCAGGAACTCCATAATGATGCATTGAAGACATGCATGCAATAAGGAATACATGCATTATTCGGCAGACGGTCCTTATCCACAGCGAGCAATTGAGGGTTAAGGGTAGAAGTGGGAGATTATAATCGTCATTATCGATTTATGCCGATGTAAAAATACGGAATTTCCCTCATCCAGTCATGACTGAGTAAAAATGAAGTGAGGGATAAATCACACTGCCTCTCGATCAGCAGGTAGTTGAATGGGCATTTCGGGTAATGCACAACTAACCAGAATGAACAGTTTTCTAAGGCATCAAAAAAATGTGTCGCCGGGATGTGTGTGTGTGTCTATGTGTGTGTCTGTGTGTGTGTGTGTGTGTGTGTCTGTGTCTGAAGGAGTGTGTCAGTAGGAGTGGATGATTGCTTCTCCATCAACTCTTATTCACACGGCCTGCGTGGGAGTCGGAAACGACCTGCGTGTGCATCGGCACTGCAGCAGCTACAAGACCCCCAGTCACTTGTCCTTCTCTGGAAAAATAAATTGCATTGTGTGTCAACGAGGGCGAGTGAGAGATGTGTAATAAAGAAATCTGAAAGCGTCTGGTAAAAGGAGACGTTTTAAAAAAACAAACAAAAAAAAGAGGTAAACAAAAGCGTCTTGACTGTTTGACAGAAAACTGTTTACTGTAAAAAGAAATCACATCGTAATCCCAGACATTTGTGGTCCTGCGAGCACTAAAACCAATTCCCCGTCCGGCTGCGGCGCTTTTTAAAGGAGCCCTGTGCTGGTTACAGCGTCCTCTTGGTATTTTGGCTCCTGATCCCGGGGAGGGAGGCCTCGTCGTGTCCTCGTTCGTCTCCATCCTACGTTCGGCTTCCTGTTTTTCATCTCGAGGTCAGCCGCAGTCGAAGGGACGACGCGAGGGCACGAACCCGCAAAGGCTTTTTCCCCCGTTTCTGCCTCTGTGTATTTTCAAGAGGGCACCAGGCCAGCGTTGTAATGCTGTACAGCCACAGAGCTCACCACCCCTGGAGATGAGTAAGCGCTATGTGAGCTGCGCGAGTACAGTACGTGTTTACTGTGGTGTTTTCCCTCGAGTAAAGCGTTATCTGAGTTGGGGTTTGTTTGTTAACCTTGTGCTTCCAGGCTGTGGGTTGTGTGCCATATGGAGGGCTGTGGGCCTACTATATGATGCTTACTGCTGTTACTCTTCATATTTAACCAGCACAGATTGTAGTTCGGCTACAAAAGGAAAGGTTTTCCTCGGGAAATAACCCAAACCGATCGCAATCTTACAAATTGTAAATGTCTGATTCCGGGTGAGACGATGCAGTGGCTCAGAAGCGCATGAATAGCAGATTATAAGCATGTCAAATGCTAAATACAGTATGGTATGTATAGGGTTGGGTATTATTTTAATTTTAGAAATTCTAATTCCCAGGAATACAGTTCCAAACAGTGGAACAAACGCAGTCGTGTTGGTCGTGACACCTTTGTATGCAACATATTAGTTACAGTAATAACGCATTTATAAAAACCAGACAAAGCCAAGTGTAGTGTGCTTTTAGCAACAAGGTAAATAAAGGATCCAAGATGTAAAAACTTTAATAAGAGTAATAATCAGAGTCAACCAGGAGGCTGAATAAATTCCCTGAGACATGAGGAACAGACGAGAATCATCCGGAGACCTTAAACACTCCGAGGCAGCCGAATAGGAAGTGCGCATCACGAAACCTGAAATTCATGTCTCCAGACCGGAGGTCCGTCTTGTAAACTGATGTTTAGATTACCACACAAGGTCCCGGCAGGTTGCCAGGTAAACAAAAATGCACCCAGGAATCGATTAGAGGAATTAAATTTGAATTTTATTCTAAGTATGTGATTCCAGAATCAGAATTCCAGAATGATTTCCACCCTATTAATATTCTCACATTGACTTAAGAATGCTATTTACTCTTTGAGCGTCACATTGCAAAATTGTGTTATAACACATCCAGGCATCCCAGCCTTGTGGTGCAGTTTGGAGCAGAACCATATATGGAATGAAAGGTCATGTGTTGCAATACTTTTGTCCGTATAGTAGGGCTGGGCGATTCTCATTCGATTTTATGAATGAAATCGAATTTGCATTTTAAGACGATTGAATTTTTTCTTAAATCTAGGTATTCATTAAAAATACTGTCGCGCGTATCCACCCGGGCCACGTACGACCACACGACGGCGCGTGAGTGCATTTAATAAAGGGTTTTAATGTAGAGAATATCTGTAGCATCACGCAGACAGATGGCTTTTCACATCAGGATGACCTTGTGCCAGAGAACGCGAGTGGCGTTTCCTTTGTAGTTTAGAAATGGGTCGGATCTGAAAGGGTCAGACGTCGAGACGTCGAATCAAAAAGGTCCGTTGTGGCCATTAGCTGCAGCAGCGCTAATTAATTTAGTGATCAAACGTTTCTTGCTCACTACTGCAGGAAATTACAGATGCCGGGGCGGATCATATCGCTAAGGACATGCTTCCCTTACACACCAAAGCCCGGCTTCATCAAAATTCTGCACAATGATGATCCAAGATACAGTACAAGTTGCCAAGAAGTGGGATCTCTTTCCTAAGTAGCTTGTACATTGTATGACGCCTGAGCTGTCTTGTAGTCGTACTCTTCATTCAGCCTTACATGAGATCCACATCCTGTCCAAAAACGATGCAGTAAAATACACGTTTGTTAACCAAACAAACAAAAAGAATAATTCAATAAATAACAGATTTAACAAATGTTTAATACAAATTGCTCAATATTTGCTTTCATATTTCATTCCGAGTTTCTGCAAAGATATTTAACAAGTTGTTTTACATTTACTAACACCATGTTGAGGAGTTTATTTATGCCATTCGTACTAGTTACTATAATGTTACTCTAATCACGGTTTAAATTAATTGGACAGGTTATGCTATCGGAATTGAAAATAGGACAAACTGGAAAAAAAAATCCATAAAACTTTGCCATATCACCCAAGCCTACCTAGAATAGTGCATTTATCATTCATTCATTCATCTTCTACCGCTATATCCGATCTTCTCTCGGGTCACGGGGAGTCTGTGCCTATCTAGGCGTCTATGGACATTAAGGCAGGATACACCCTGGATGGAATGCCAACCCACATACACACACACATTCATACACTAGTGACAATTTTCCAAGGTGCCAATCAACCTTCCGTGCATGTTTTTGGACCGGGAGGAAAAACCCGAGGCATGAGGAGAACATGCAAACTCCACACACACATGGCCGAGACTGGAATCGAACCCAGACCCCGTTGTGAGGCGAACGTGCTAACCACTAAGCCACCGTGCCCCATGTGCATTTATCGGTTTTTTATTTATTTATTTATTTTAAGTAACAGAATACCGTAAACACCGAAGACGTTTGCTGGACGGTTGATGTTGAAACTTTGCCTTTCTGCTAATAATTAATTAATTAATTCGGTAAATCGGTTGATTTCGCTGTCTTCGCTGCCCTGTCTTCAGTTTCTGCCAGCCGTGAATCCAAACAGCACTTGAAGTGAAACTCCACAACAACGTCAAGCATGAAAAAAGGTCGTGCTGTGTTCAACGCAGCCTCGTTTTCAGGAAACAATCAAAAGCGATACTTAATGTTCGGCGACTCCACAAGTCTCCAAAACTCGACAGGTGCTTCATTAACCCAGAAATGCCTGGCTTCCAAAACTGCACCGACGATCCACCAGGAAATCAACACAACCCTGGAAGATTACTTAAGGAATTGCTTCAGATAAGATACTTTTTATTAGGAGTAGAAAGAAACTTCATGGCTTTATGACCTGAGAATGATCTGGAGACTCTCCTGACCCTCAGGCCTGCGCTATCCGGAATAACGCTAACATAAGATTTCACAATAAGAACATATCACCATTTACATTTGGCCTTTTTCCCCCCCTGTTTCTATAGCAACATGCTTTAATGGTCTGAATGCTCCATGAATTCTGCTCTCTACCAGAAAATGATGACAGAGGATATCTGCTCATCTGTATAATACACGAGATCATTGAACCCCAATGAGATGGCATGGCAGGACCTTAATGGGCTTTCAAAAGCCTCTCAGTGTGTCAGTTGTGCATATGAGAGTGGTCCAGAATCCCCTCAGAGCACCAGCAAGTTATTTGAATCTTTATAAAATCATCGTAGTCGCTGCCGTTCTTTTTAGATGTTCATGCTGTGGGTTTGTGGGTAAAGCCTAAGGCTACGTCCACACTAATCCGGATAAATATGAAAATGGTGTTTTCGCTTTGCGTCTGAAAACGCCTGCGTTCCTGTGGAGCTGGGCGGCGTGTCGTATAAATTGAATCACCGATTTCTTTAGACAAAATTCGATTTTGGATACAGAAGGAAAATGTGTCAGCTATTTTGACCTGTTTGTAGAGGGTGTTTTGGGGTTTGCTGATGTCATGTTTATCCCGCAGCGTCACACACACACACACCTCCCCATTCAACAACATGGTTGTGTTTGAGGTGCTGGAATAAATGAGTCGTGCTGCTTCTTTTAGTTGCCACAAACTTTATACAAATTTTACAGCAGGGTTTTGGTTTGTTGAACATCTGAAGTTCCAAACATTTCTATATGACTGATGAAACCACACCCTTCTTGGAAATAAGTTCTTTGGATTTGTCAGAGAACTACACAGAACTACGGAAGCTCGCTGTGCCAAACTAAGCTGAAATAAAAAAGAAATAAAATCGATTTTCATAACAGATAATAACGATTAATCCCAAAGCTGTATAATCTACTATAATAGGTTTTATTATCTACTGAAGTTTTGCGAAGTTGAAAAAATTGAACGGATCACTCTGAGACGACTCGTTCTTCTGAGTCATTTTAAAGACTCGTTCAAAAAGAACGAATCGTTCATGAATTACCCATCACTAATGGGTGCTAACATCATGAACAGTGAACACAGTAGCACTTCTTGCATTTAAAATGAGTTTTACTGTATAAGAAATGACCCCCCCCCCCCCCCCCCCCCCCCCCCGACACACACACACATCCCCAGTGATGTAGTACAGAACACTGAGCGAGAGAGAGAGAGAGAGAGAGATGGGACGTGACACAGAGCAGATGAGACACTTCTGGAATGCGTTAGAGCGTCCACTCTGCTTTTTTTTTTTTTTTTTTTTTTTGCAACGCACAAGGCATTATGTTCATCTGCTCGGCTTCTTGTTCTTACCTCACATTGCATTTTAATGACTTGTCTAATAAGCGACTGACGCCATGTATTGAAATCGTCTCTGTGTTCCTGCGACCCAGTGAGGATATAACACTCTGTTTCAGGGGAATTGTTGTTGCTGCCGGAATGTGAATAGGACTAGCAAATCGCACACACACACACACACACACACACAAAGCTGTTCACATTCGCAACTATCTTTGCTATTAGACTCCAGCGCTAAGGCAGCTGGAAAGGGAGCTCCTTATCCTGGCAGTCACATGGCTGATGAGATTAAGTCCTCAGGTTCAGTTTAATGTCCTCCAACAGGGAACATTTCAGCTGAAAAGTTCAACCTGGTACAAGTTTCAACAATATGGACTTGATGTGGACAAATTTGCTGTTTCGCACTTTTGCTTGCAAAGAGATGTGAAACGACAGCTCAGTGTTTTGAGAGTTTCTGATGGAGTTCAGATTCCAGTACCATTGCCACTGCTGGCCCTTGAGCGAGGCCCTTAACCCTCACCTGCTCAGTTGAATAACTGATATCGAGTCACATTTTCTGGGACTATCGACTCTCGGCGCAGGTAGTTTTTCCGGGTTGCATTATAAAGTACGAGAGCGGCCTCTAGAGGTGAATTACTGATCCTGACATATAATTGATGTTGTTATTAACTGTTTAAAATGATTTTTTTTGTTTCAGTTTGATTTAATGCTCTCTCTTTTCCTCACTATATATGAATACAATTTATATTGATTTTATTTTGCTAATTTTCATGATTCCGTACTCTTTGTTTATTTTGTAATAAAGTTTAGTAGAATTAAATATTTTTATGAAGTATTTTTATCCAGTGTCCATTTTAAAAAACATCGGTTGATTAACGACAAGCACGATCCAAACAATATCAGTAAAATCCACTAATTGAGATAACTGTAGGTTTCTGTGAAGACGGGCGCGTGCCAAATGAGCAGGGAGATTCATCGTCATTATCGATTCAACATCTGGATGTTGAAAAAAATTGAAATCTATTTTATGAATTCACCCTTGGTTTGACACGGCGAGTTTTCTGTAGTTCTCCGCCCCTCCCGCCCCGCATTACACTTGGGAAATACCAAATACAACATGGCGGCGCTCTGACAAATCCAAAGAGCTCGTTTCCAAGAGGGGGCGCGGTTTCATCCGGGGTATGGAAATGGTTCAGGTTAAGGTCCAAACAGCGTCCCTCTTGGAAACGAGCTCTTCGGACTCGACAGAGCGCCGCCATGTTGTATTTGGTATTTCGCAAGTGTAATGCGAAAACTCAGATGTTCAACAAGACAAAGCCCTGCTGTAAAATTTGTGTAAAGTTTGTGGTGACTAAAGGAAGAAGCACGACTCATTTATTCCCGCACCTCAAAGACAACCACATTGTGGAATGTGTGTGTGTGTGTGTGTGTGTGTGTGTGTGTGTGTGTGTGTGTGTGTGTGTGTGTGTGGTGCTGTGGGATAAACACGACAGCAGCAAACCTCAAAACACCGACAATAAACATGTAAAAATAGTGGACACATTTTCACACTGTATCCAAAATCGAATTTTGTCTAAAACAAAAAGAAAGAAACGGAGATTATAACACATTGTTATAACACATCGTTATAATACATTGTCCAGCTTTAGCCAAAAGCCATGAATATAAATGAACTTGTTTAACATGTAACAATGAGAAAACTGTTATTACTAGTGTCATTAGACCATTATGACGGCCTTTTTAAACACGAACAACACAGGTGACTCATTTTACAGATTGTTTCTCGTCGCACCAAAATGATTCATGCTTTATTTGTTTTAACACGCACAGATCTGCCCTAATAATATACTCTTCGCTTGTGCGTTGATGGTTATTTTTTTTTTCCCCATGAACCATTGGAAGTGAGGGGAAAATGGAGAACGTTTTCCAGCTGTGATTCAGTGCGTCGCAGGTTTGGAGCCCAACAGTGTCGATTGAATAAGAAGGAAATGTGGTTCGGGGGAGAAAGTTGAAGCATCTCGCGCCCCATTATTCATGTCACCGCCTCTCGATCCTTAGAGGCTGCAGCCCACACGGCGTTCCTCCGAAGGCCTCCCGGGCTGTTCATGCTAATGTGCAGTGTAATTGAAATGTGCTCCGACTTGAAATCTTGTTAATAAGCGTAATCCTGTCTGCATGCTAAAATCAAAAAAAGTCACGGAGGAAACGGAGAGCAGCGTGAAACCCCCTCCATCCGCGTCGTGCCACACTACAATACACTCGTCTGAACGATAATTCATCCTGCCCGCCTTCCTTGCTGCGTCTCTGAGCGCACAAACGACCCGCTCAAATTCAGTTTGGTGGGAATTTGGCGATGGAGGATTTTTGTGCTGGTGGCATTGTGTTACTTCGCTATCTTCTTCTTGTTGTTGTTTTTTTTTTTTCAACAAGTTCAAAAAAACATTTGAGCTTTGCGAAAATAAAGCAAACTGCTTACAGGAAGGAACCGTTTAGGGGTTGCATGATGCAGAGGCTGCTCGCGTTTGAACATCCGTATGAAGGGCTATTATTAGATCAGCACTTGGGCTGTCCGGACCACACGCTGATGGAAGTTATGCTTAGTGTTTCCTACTCCACCCCGACACCACCAGCTCATCACAGCCTGCATCAGAAATGCCTAACTACGGGTGGAAATGGGGTCCGGGCATCAGAAAAGTTTTATATTCTTGTTACCCTAGTTCAGTGTGTGTGTGTGTGTGTGTGTGTGAGAATATATCCAGTGCCATGGCTCTGATACACTGTCCATACCATAACCAGGATGAAGCACTTGTTGATAGGGAAAGTATATTTACAATAGGGATGGTGAGATTCACTGTGTCACATTGTTTTTTAAACATATTTTTATTGTAAAAAAAATAAATAAAAATTTGATGCAACGAAATTTGTTTGGTAGCTCGCAAATAGCAGGAGCAGTAGACCGGGGGAAAAAAATTAATAAATGCAAATAAAGAAGATAATAGGTAATAATTGCACTAAGG
>JACRUU010000008.1:10693095-10983095 GCA_030449085.1 Kryptopterus vitreolus | reverse complement strand
ATTTGTGTCGTGTGCAGGTGCGAATGATCGCGTACAAACCAATAGGGTGTTGGAATGGTATATGTTTATATCTCATCCAACCACACATTCACATTCACTCTATCCGGATGGAGCCATTTATCTGGATAGGTGTTTTTTTTTTTGTTTTTTTTTTTTTTTGTAATGAAAACAAGCTGAATTGAAATAGGAATAACGAGGCTATTATTAAAATATAAGGAGTTGAAAGTAAAAAGCCGGCTTTTACAATAGTAAAATAGAGAGACCCAAAATTTCTACTATTTGTACTTTGTCACTCCACACCTCTGATGAATGAAGATGTTCAGAATCCTTGTGTCTAACCTTCAGCTCACTCGAAGATGCAACAAAAACATCAGGTTTTTAAAATGCCAGTCGGAATCGTCCTGAACGTTTCTAAATGTTTTCTTTCCTTTACTGTCGTATTTAGAGTGTACTGAAAGGGAAAAACTCCTGCGAGTGAGTCATTAACATTTAGCTGCGCTCAGCTTATTGGCGTTCCAATGATGCGGCTGTAACATCGCTGCTCTAATGATCCAGGTAGATGTGAAAGGCTGTGACTTTTAGATGACCGAAATATTTTCCTGAAACTTGGAAATGGTGTCTTTTTGCTTTATGTCTCATGTGATTTTAGTGCTCGTGGAAAATGGTGTAAAATCTCCAGCACTAACCAAAAAAATCTCTCTTTTTTTCTTCTCTGTTTCATGTCCTGCTCGATTCATGAACACCTGAACAGGTAAGTGTTTCTTCTGATCCTCTGTGTACTGTATGTACTTGTGTCTTTTCCTGCAGACAATACAACGCCAAACAATCAGTACAGTCAACAACGATCAGTGCTATCAGTTCCTTTTCCGCTTTATTTTAACTCCTAATGTCTTTCTCTACATGAAAGGAGATAGAGTGGTGCATGATGGGAGACAGTGACAGGTTTCAGGGACACGAGTTTTTTTTGTTTGTGGTGATAAAACATGGCAGTGATGTGATGAGAGCAGTGCATGAAGGTAACATGAGTGCAGGCCAGTAATAATCATCACCGTGTCGTCATCAGGGCTCGACCGCCTCTGCCTCAGGGCTCAACTCGGCCTTTTGGCCTGACTGGACTGCCTCTGCCTCAAAGCTCAACTCCCTCACTCTCATGGCTCGACTACCTCTGCCTCGAGTCTCATCTTCCTCAGCCTTTTGACCTGACTCAACTCCCTCAGCCCCGTAACTCGACTCCCTCAGTTTTTTCACCTGATTCGACTCCCTCAGTCTCATGCCTCGACTCCCTCAACCTTTTGTCTTGACTCGACTCCCTCGGCCTAATGACTCGACTACCTCCAACCCAGGTCTCATCTCTATCAGCATTTTGGCCTGACTCTTGACAGACTAAGGATATGACTCCCTCGTCCTCAGGACACGCGTCTTGACTTCCTTTTCCTCAGGATTTGACTGTGTCAGTCTCAGAAGTCGACACTGCAAGTCACAGGACGCGACGCCCTCAGTCTCAGAACCCTGACGTGCTTTATGCCGATGCCCTGTGGCACTTGTGTCAGTGAAGAACAGCGAGGCTCTAGGGGCGTGCGTTCTTTTGTCACAGTGTGCTGCCCTTTGCCAACATAGTGTGTGTGTGTGTGTGTGTGTGTGTGTGTGTGTGTGTGCAAAAGAGACAGATGGTAGCCATGGCAACTAGACAGAGCTAGTGTAGAGATGGCATTGATGGTTGTGGTCCATAATCGTTCTCTCTCTCTCTCTCTCTCTCTTTCTCTTTCTCTCTCTTTCTCTTTCTCTCTCTTTCTCTTCAACAATTTCTGTCAGTTTCTATTATTTCTTATTTATAGCTTTTTTCTTGCTAGAATTGTAGATACAGGTTGACGTTATACGCAAGGAAATATCTAAAGTAAGATTATACGAATGTCCGTGTTTCACCTCCTCCTCTGTGATGTGATGAACATCGATGTATGGAGAAACGTATTTAATCGAGGTCACCATGTAACAGGAGTTTGCATCCTTATTTAATGCGTTTATCCGCAAATCAAACGCAGATCTTTTAAAAAATTATTTGTGTATGTATAAAAAGTCCTAAACAGCAGCACCAGGACCACCATGGCACATTGGGATAAAGTATTTTATGTCTCTCTACTGGACGTGGACAATATGATGATGCTTTTTCTTCTAAGTGGTAAGAAATAGAAAGAGGAAATGGTCCAATTCAAAGTTAGTTCTTGGAATGAAATGCAATTCTAATGTAAAATAATCCAATTATTTAAACTGTTTGTCTCCATGATGGTTTTTATGAATGGATGCCAGGAATCTGCTGGATGTGGACTTTGGAAATGAGTTTTTTATGAGACGGAGAACACTGAGGGGATTATGAATTCATCTCTATTTAGGTTTTTTTTTTCTTTTCTTTTCTTTTCTCTTCTTTTTTTTGCGTCTTTGCCCGAGTGTAAGATCAGCATGTATGTGTGAGGATTATTTATCCGTGTTCATTCAGGAGACTGTAACTAATCACTAACCGAGAGCTATTTTTAAGATGAAAAAATGCTGATTTATGAAATGGTCCTGTCTGACATGTAAACGATTTGCTAGAAATGTATCCACTTTTCACTTCCTGCCAACAATTCGATAATCAGCATTTACACTTTGAACTTTAATGATTTCACATTTATTTCACTTGAATTTTTTTTTTAATTCTTTTTTTTATTTGTTTTCTCTTTCTATCCGATTCTATGCTCCTTTTTTTCTCTCAAGTCATGTGTTGTTTTCTTGTAACGGTTCCAATTTCTTTTTGTTTTGTTTTTTTTTGGCTAAGCCCTTTTATCCCCAATTTTACACCATTCATGCAGTTCTTTAATCAGCCAATCATGTGACTGCAGAATTCAAAAAAGTCCTTAAGATACAAAGCAGCAGCCTCGTTTAGTGAACACCTCAATCACGAGGAAAAAGAGGAAGAGTTTGGACGAATTTTCACATCCAACACTTTTCAAATACAAATTTGCACCTAAAAAGGCCATCACATGATCAGTTCTGTAAGTAGAAAAGGCTTGGTGATGAGCAGTCAATGTGAAAAGGGTTAGAGACACTCGGAGACCTCTGCAGTGAGCAGAAAAACATCTCAGAAAAAACACAGATTGGCGCCCCTCAATGCAGCTGAGATATAATAGCAGATTGTAGTCAGATACAGTATATCCTCTATAGTCGGTCAAGGGCAGAAAGCTGAGGCTATGATTGTCTGGTTAGACATCAAAAGCATGAATCCATGAACTCAGCAGTCTAGACTGGTGGAGGTGGTGTAATGATGTGAGGAATGCTGTTTTCCTCACTTTGACCTGTAAGCATTCATTGCTCAAATGCTACAGATTTATTTCAGATTTGTTAAACATGTGCGTTTCTTGATGGCCACAGATTTGATTACAATTAACAATATCACTACAATATCAATGGAAAGCATTTACAGCAGCGTGTCTTGTTAAAACCAGAAGGAAAAACATTGTGGAACGAATGGAAAAAATTGGATTTGAAACTTTTAACTGGAAACATCAGAACAAAGAATTTATAAAAGAAAATATAGCCTTTATATAATATCACAAACAAACAAATCCACACACAAAGTTTTTGTTTTTTTTGCCTGACGAAAAAAACCTTTACAAAATGTTAAAACCAAGTAAATGGCTGCTAATTAAACACGAAGATGATAGTGATGGCTTTTATAATGTATTTTATTTTACATGAATAAAATATATAAAATAAAAAAAGATTTTAAAACATACAACTATATGCTTAAGCAGAAAACCTAAAATTGCTTATTTAAAGAAATGGGGAAAAATTTATTTAAATACACACACACACACACACACACACACACACACACACACACAAACATATATATATATATATATATATCTATTATATATATATATATATATATATATATATATATATATATATATATATATTATATATAGTATAATTATTATTTTTTAATTATTATTATTCATTATTTTATTTATTTATTTATTTATCTCCCCCCCCCAAACATATATACAAGTGTTCATTATGTTAATTACAATATTGTTTAAAAAAACAGGAATAAATACTAAAAAACAGAATATAAAGTGCACAACAATGAAAGCAATTAAAATGATCCTTTATACATCTTTTATGGAATTTTATAACTTTTTGGTTGTTTTTTTTTTTTTCTTTTTGCATTCCATAATTTAATACCCTGAAGTCATTTTAAAATATTGACATCTACAAGTGAGAATTTTAGGAGGATGAAAATTGACAGTGAACCTGTGAACTTCTTATAAAACACATTTGAAATTGCTCTGGAATGAAAACCTCACTCAAATATATCTCATAAATGAAAATCTAATGTCATAAAGGATATTTCAAAATAAAGAAGCAGATGACGTATATACATGTGATCACGTACTTCCCCAATCTATACTTCAATGCATTATATTGTATATACTCGTGTTATTGTGTTCATCTTTCCTCTCCATTTCTTCTACAAACCAGTGGCCTAGTTACAAGACGATTAAAAAAAAAAACAAATCACACCCATTATATGTATCACGGCAGTGATAATCTGTACCAGATTGGTAAATATTTGATCTGGATGGTGTGATGAGATCAGTGTGGGCAGGAAGCTGAGCGTCAGTGACTGAGGTATCGCTGGTAACCTCAGTCGTGTGGCTGTGTGTTAACCCGCCTGGAGTGTTCTGGGCATGCTCAGACCGAGCCTCGCGCCACCGAGACGCATGCGAGATGCAGCGCCGAGAAGAAGCAGCATCGTTTCTACCACTTCTTCGATGAGTGAGTCTCTCTCCCTCTTTCTCTTCTCTCTCTCTCTCTCTCTCTCTCTATCCTCTCCCCTCTCTCTCTCTCTCTCTCGCTCGCTCGTTATGCTGCTGTTGTGTTTGCGTGTGAGATGCGTGTTGCGCTTGTGCCGGACGACTAGACGTGGCGGCGCAGACGAAGAGCAGGCTAGTTTAGATGCGCACATTCACGTGCACACGCAGATAGAAAGAAACGCTCCTGTTTTTGTATCCTCTCCCTCTCTCTCTCTCTCTCTCTCTCGCTCTGGTTTGCTGGAGCACAAACACTGAGCTCATGTAATAGCTGGATTTGTTCGTGGAATTTTTTCAGTATTGCATTTTGACGCCGGATTTATTTGTATTTATTATCACGAGGAGGAATTCTTCAGGATCCGTGCGCCTGCTCTTCTTTTAAAAGACTGGAATCTGTGTCCTCCTTTTGTTTTTGTCATGCGTAAAGAATCAGGAGACTTTTCTTTGACAGTACTTCGGAGGTAAATAAAGCCATCGATCTGTCGTTGTACCTTGGGTAAACCCGTCTGCCTGTCCTGTGGCTGTGTCTTGCGTCTCGTGACGCTTGTGCCAGACGAGGCTTTCTTTCCCTGTTCTGCACTGCATGCCTAAACTCTTGTACATGAGCACTCTTTTATATTACCAACAGGTCCATCGCAGGATAACACACGTCCATGCAGGTTCACACACACACACACACACACACACACACCACACACACACACACACACTGCTGATGTGTGATCAGCCCCTACAGGAAGCTATATGTAGGACAACACACAGTATAAGGCCAGGAGGCTGTTATATAACTGTCATCTTCACTTCAGCCCGATCCCTCAGCACTTCCTGATCAGCAAAATCCCCCCCCCCCATAGGGGTTTATTATTTCTACCTTCCCTTGTTGATGAGAGAAGGCGCTTAAAAAGCCGCTCTTATAAAAACACAGCAAAGAGCATTGTGACATTAGGGAGGAGGCGTCAGGGACGGTACAGTAAAAGTTGCATCAATTTAAAATAAGTGTACGTTGAATACAAGGTTTGTGTTGCGACCACAAATTTCTATGTAGATCCATTTCTCCTAGCGCGTTCTCGCTGCGCCACTGCTGCTACGTGAATATGACGTCTCGCAACACTACAGAGTCCGAGGCGTGTCACACAGAGCCACACAGAATTTAGATTAGCATGGCAGATGTAGAGCTGCATCTTCTTGGACGCACAACAGGAAAACAACATCTGGTTTTGTTTACTCATAATACCATGAATAACACCATGCTAAACCAGATCGACATCGGGCCTCACGGCATTTTAAGAGAGGCGAATTACATCCCATCGGTAAGTCCTTCATATGTATCTTTAATGTGTCATAACATTGGCTGTACGTCGAACACGTGATCCGTATCAGTTAAGAACATCACTAGTGGACAAACATCACTATTTTCCAGATTTTTTCACATTCAGTGAAGCACAATAATGAAACATGGTTTACATTTTATGGGATTTATAGCAACACAATTATATTCTGTGACTGAAACTCTCCAAGTCCTGCTGTAAATTAGATCAGCAGCAATCCTGAGTCTGATTTGCAATTAAAAGAGGATCAGACACACACACACACACACACACATATATACAGACGCTCCCCACCCTACGAACTAACACTTTATTTTCAACAAGAAAAAAAACTGTCCACAAAGTCAAATTTGTTCTGATTCGAAATAAAAGTGCCGCTATCTAGTCGCTGCGCTTGACGAACGCAGAGCATAGCTAACGAGTGTAATACCCTATATATTACACACACTATATAATACTGTATACATTACTGTATTATTTTATACTGTCAATTTTTAATGTATTACTGTTATTGTTTTGTCTTAAGTGCTGCATTCAGGAATACAGTAAACTGCCGTTTTCATAGCTTATATGTTGAGAACATACTGTAGCTAGGAGGCCTGCGTCGTCAATAGCTATATATATATATATATATATATATATATATATATATATATATATATATATATATATATATATATATATATGGCTGTAAAAGTTCACACGTTGTGTTGCTAAACAAACGATACCTAAACAACAAAGAACGAAAAAAAGAACAAATTAATAAAGAAACTTCAGTCCATGACCTTCCCTGATCATTTCAGTATTGACATTTCCTCAGCCCTGTGTTTACCACTTGTAATTTTATGATTGAATATAAAAGATGTGATAAATGTGTGATAAAAACACCCAGAAATGTGCATCCACTCGCGCTTCCTAAATTTCCCCAAAATTACGCCTACTAGCTGCGCGTTGACAACAGGTATGATCTCCTCACTGTATCATCGTATGGAATCTTATGGAAACGCATTGGATTTATTAAAGGGAGAGATTTCGAGAGAAACGTATATAATTATAGCATATGTTACAAGGATTTATATTAATTATGGATAGTGGTAGGTGGAGTTGGGATAGTGTAATGGGGAGGTGCAAGGTTTATTAATAGGGAGGTGGTAGGTGGAGTAATTGGGAGGTGGTAGGTGGCGTAATTGGGAGGTGCAAGGTTTATTAATAGGGAGGTGGTAGGTGGAGTAATTGGGAGGTTAGGTATTAGGGAGGTGGTAGGTGGAGTAATGGGGAGGTGGTAGGTGGAGTAATTGGGAGGTGGTAGGTGGCGTAATTGGGAGGTGCGAGGTGGAGTAATTGGGAGGTGGTAGGTGGAGTAATTGGGAGGTGGTAGGTGGATTAATAGGGAGGTGGTAGGTGGAGTAATTGGTAGGTGGAGTAATTGGGAGGTGGTAGGTGGATTAATTGGGAGGTGGTAGGTGGAGTAATTGGGAGGTGGTAGGTGGAGTAATTGGGAGGTGCGAGGTGGAGTAATTGGGAGGTGGTAGGTGGAGTAATTGGGAGGTAGTAGGTGGATTAATAGGGAGGTGGTAGGTGGAGTAATAGGGAGGCAGAGGTGGGTAATAGGTAGGTGGAGTAATTGGGAGGTGGTAGGTGGATTAATAGGGAGGTAGTAGGTGGAGTAATTGGTAGGTGGAGTAATTGGGAGGTGGTAGGTGGATTAATAGGGGAGGTAGTAGGTGGAGTAATGGGAGGTGGTAGGTGGAGTAATTGGGTAAGGTGGTAGGTGGTAGGTGGGCAGGTAATAATGGGAGGTGGTAGGTGGAGTAATAGGTGGTAGGTGGAGGTGGATTAATTGGGGGGTAGGTGAGTAGGTGGTAGGTTAATAGAGAGGTAGTAGGTGGAGTAATTGGGAGGTGGTAGGTGGAGTAATTGGGAGGTGGTAGGTGGAGTAATAGGGGGGTGGTAGGTGGAGTAATTGGGAGGTGGTAGGTGGAGTAATAGGGTGGTAGGTGGAGTAGTAGGGTAATTGGAGTAATTGGGAGGTGGTAGGTGGAGTAATTGGGAGGTGGTAGGTGGATTAATAGGGAGGTGGTAGGTGGAGTAATAGGGAGGTGCGAGGTGGATAATAGGGAGGGGAGGTGGAGTAATTGGGAGGTGGTAGGTGGGTAAGGGGGTGGTAGGTGGAGTAGGAGGTAGAGGTGGTAATAGGGATGGGTAGGTGGGTAATAGGTAGGTGGAGTAATAGGGAGGTGGTAGGTGGATTAATAGAGAGGTAGTAGGTGGAGTGGAGGTGGTAATTGGGAGGTGGTAGGTGGAGTAATTGGGAGGGTGCGAGGTTTGGGTAATAGGGAGGTGGTAGGTGGAGTAATTGGTAGGTGGAGTAATTGGGAGTGGTAGGTGGAGTGGAGGTGGCGTAATTGGGAGGTGGTAGGTGGAGTAATTGGGGGGTGGTAGGTGGAGTAATTGGGAGGTGGTAGGTGGATTAATAGGGAGGTGGTAGAGTGGGAGGTAGTAGGTGGAGTGGTGGGTGCGAGGTGGAGGTGGGTAGGTGGTAGGTGAGAGTAAGGTGGTAGGGGTGGGAGTGGAGTAATTGGGAGGTAGGGGTAGGTGGATTAATAGTGGAGGTAGGGTAGGTGGAGTAATTGCGGTGGAGGTGGCTAGTGGGAGGTGGTAGTTGGTAATTGGGAGGTGGTCGGAGGGTGTAGGTGGAGTAATTGGCGGTGGTGGGGTAGTGAGATTGGCAGTGGTAGGTGTAGGAGGTGGTAGTAATTGGGAGGTGGTAGGTGGATTTAGAGAGGTAGTAGGTGGAGTAATTGGGAGGTGGTAGGTGGATAATTGGTAGGTGGAGTAATTGGGAGGTGGTAGGTGGATTAATAGAGAGGTAGTAGGTGGAGTAATTGGGAGGT
Organism: Kryptopterus vitreolus; assembly: GCA_030449085.1. Taxonomy (NCBI): domain Eukaryota; kingdom Metazoa; phylum Chordata; class Actinopteri; order Siluriformes; family Siluridae; genus Kryptopterus; species Kryptopterus vitreolus. Next base: position 10,974,023 of record JACRUU010000008.1, on the reverse strand, counting down.
GGTAGGTGGATAATAGGGAGGTGGTAGGTGGAGTAATTGGGAGGTAGTAGGTGGAGTAATTGGGAGGTGCGAGGTGGAGTAATAGGGAGGTGGTAGGTGGAGTAATTGCCGGAGCGGTAGGTGGAGTAATTGGGAGGTGGTAGGTAGGTGGAGGTGCAAGTTTATTGGGAGGTGGTAGGTGGAGTAATTGGTAGGTGGAGTAATTGGGAGGTGGTAGGTGGATTAATGAGAGGTGGTAGGTGGAGTAATTGGGAGGGAGTAGGTGGTAGGTGGAGTAATTGGGAGGTGGTAGGTGGAGTAATTGGGAGGTGGTAGGTGGATTAATAGGGAGGTGGTAGGTGGAGTAATTGGTAGGTGGAGTAATTGGGAGGTGGTAGGTGGATTAAGGTGGAGAGGGAGGTGGTAGGTGGAGTAATTGGGGAGGTGGTAGGTGGAGTAATAGGGAGGAGTAGTAGGTGGAGTAATTGGGAGGTAGTAGGTGGATTAATAGGGAGGTGGTAGGTGGAGTAATGGTAGGTGGGTAGGTGGAGGTGGTAATAGGGAGGTGAGTAGGTGGAGTAATTGGTAGGTGGAGTAATAGGGAGGTAGAGGTGGAGTAATGGGAGGTGGTAGGTGGAGTAATTGGGAGGTGGTAGGTGGATTAATAGGGAGGTAGTAGGTGGAGTAATTGGGAGGTGGTAGGTGGAGTAAGTGGGAGGAGGTAGGTAGGTGGAGTAATTGGGAGGTAGTAGGTACTTGGATGGTTAGGGAGGTGGTAGGTGGAGTAATGGGAGGTGGTAGGTGGAGTAATTGGGAGGTGGTAGGTGGAGTAATAGGTGGAGTAATTGGGAGGGGTGGAGTAATTGGGAGGTGGTAGGTGGTGGAGTAGGGATTGGTAGGAGGTAGTAGGTGGAGTAATTGGGAGGTAGTAGGTGGAGTAATAGGGAGGTAGTAGGTGGAGTAATTGTGGAGGTGGTAGGGTGGAGTAATAGGGAGGTGGTAGGTGGATTAATAGGGAGGTGGTAGGTGGAGTAATTGGGAGGTGGTAGGTGGAGTAATTGGGAGGTGGTAGGTGGAGTAATTGGGAGGTAGTAGGTGGAGTAATTGGGAGGTAGTAGGTGGATTAATAGGGAGGTGGTAGGTGGAGTAATTGGGAGGTGGTAGGTGGATTAATAGGGAGGTGGTAGGTGGGTAATGGTAGGTGGAGTAATTGGGAGGTGGTAGGTGGAGTAATAGGGAGGTAGTAGGTGGAGTAATTGGGAGGTGGTAGGTGGAGTAATTGGGAGGTGGTAGGTGGAGTAATTGGGAGGTGGTAGGTGGAGTAATAGGGAGGTAGTAGGTGGAGTAATTGGTAGGTGGAGTAATTGGGAGGTGGTAGGTGGAGTAATTGGGAGGTGGTAGGTGGAGTAATAGGGAGGTGGTAGGTGGAGTAATTGGGAGGTGGAGTAATTGGGAGGTGGTAGGTGGTAATTGGGAGGTGGTAGGTGGGTAATGGGAGGTAAGGTAATGGGAGGTGGTAGGTGGAGTAATAGGGTAGGTGGGTAATTGGTAGGTGGAGTAATTGGGAGGTGGTAGGTGGAGTAATTGGGAGGTGGTATCCCTATGGTTAAGGCGTTCGCCTATGGATCGGGTTCATGGTCAGAATCTATCAAAAGTGGTCTATAAAAGGAGCAGTGGTTAATCGCCACATGGTCATGACCGACCAAGGCTCTTTGATACACGTGGTGCATGAATGCTGACTCGTGTGTTCCGACCCAACAGACGAGCTCCGGCAGCACAATTTGCTGAAGTTAAAGCTGTTAATGCTCGATAGGTAAGGACTGTTTTGGCAGCAAAATGAGGACTGAACAATATTCACAATATTAGGCAGGTGGTCAAAGTGTTGTGCCTGATCTATAGCCTTATATACCTATAGAAGTTGTGCATGTACAGTGCTCATATGTATGTACAGTGCTCAGCGTAAATGAGAACATCATCTTTTAAACAGTATCTCAATGAGCACAAAAATTTCCAAAATGTTGACTAGACTAAGGTTGATATAACGTCTTTTTAACTTATAACAAAGTAAGGATAATTATAGAACTTGGATTGCACATTTTTCCGTTTATGTTGATGCACAAATGATTACAACTGACAACAAAAACTACTTTGTATAACCTCCGTGATTTTTAATGACAGTGTTCCAGGCATGGGATGAACAATTTGGTGACATTTTGCAACATCTATCTTTTTCCATTCTTCGATAATTTACACTTTTAGAGACTGGATGCTGGATGGAGAGTGATGCTCCATTGCTTGTAGGTGTTTGATTGGCTGATGTTACAGATCGGGAGACATACTGTACCGTACTTGTCCACTGAATCACCTTCACCATGTACTTCAACATGGCCTTAGATACGTGTTTAGGAACTTTGTCATGTGGGAAAGTGCACAAATTCTATGGGCACGGAGTGATCGTCTGTTTCAGTATATAGCAGTACTCATGCAGCCTCGCATACGGACACTGCCACCACCATGTTTCACTGTCGGCACCATGCGTTTTTGTATGGCATCTTTGTGACCCCCATCCGTTCCACAAATACTTATCTTGGTCTCATCAATTCAGACTATAGAGTCCCTGTACTCTTCATCTTCATCAGCATGGATCCTTGTAAAGGGGGGCTTTTTTTTGTTCCTGGGCTTTCGGAGAGGCTTCTTTCCTGGACGACACCCATGCAATGCCATTCCTCTGTGGTCTACGCCAATTTCAACAATAATTCAATAGTTCAATAATCAACAATAATTTCTCGTAACAATAATAATTGAAATGGGAAGTAAATAAATTAAATGGGAAGGGCGTTTCTTTAAGTTTCACCCTTTTAACTGGACATCTGCGTAATGAATAATTTACTCCCCTTTGATTGAATTCTGGGTACATTTGTAGTCTAAAATGTCGCTTTGCTTAAGAGACTTTCAGTGTTCACTTTTTACGTCACACTAATTTGAGAAAAACGGAAAATGGTCTCGAAGTCACAGTGAAATGAGACAACATTTCTCCAGAACCTTGGTGCTACACAAAACAACATGGTTACGTCACACAACATGGAGATACAAAGCACAGAGTTGAGGACTAGACTAAGTCGTCCTATCCACATAAAGTGTAACCTGGTGCAAACAGCGCAAAAACAAAACGGTGTAGAATAGACAACACGAGACGAGACTAGTAGACAAACACAAAATAACAGCAATATATATATATATGTGTGTGTGTGTGTGTGTGTGTGTGTGCAAGTGGAAAACAAATGTACAAATAATACAATGTAAACAGTAGTGACAGTGATGCGAAAAAGCGAGCAGAGCAGCAGTAGCCGTGGTGGGATGTGCAAAAGAAGCATGTGTGGCCAGCAGGGGGTGCTCACCCTGTGGTCTGTGTGGGTCCTAACACCACAGTATAGTGACTGGGGACACTATACTGTCAAAAAGCACCGTCTTTTGAATGAGACGTTAAATTGAGGTCCTGACTCATTTTGGTCATAAAAAATCCCAGGATGTCTTTGGAAAAACAGTAGATGCGTGTCATCCCCATCCTGGCCAAATTCGCCCATTGGCTTCGGACCATCACGGCCTCCTAACCGTCCCCATTAACTTAACTTACCGATTAACTTAATCATTCTGGTGTCCTGGCGCACTGTGACTGCCGTCGCATCATCCAGGTGGATGCTGCACACCAGTGGTGGATGAGGAGATCCCCCTCTCATAATGTAAAGCGCTGTGAGTGTCCAGAAACAGCGCTTTTAAATAAATAATAATAATAATAATTATTATTATTTAAATAGAAATGCACAAAAATACACTTTAATACACATAAATTAACCTACTACCTACTTTAGTGGATGAGTAATTGTACTTTATTATAGTACATAGCATATTCCCCGGGGTTCCCCACCCCCCCCGGCCCCAACCCACCGGCGCGCCCCACTATTTGAGAAGCGCTGGTTTAGCTGCAGTTTTTTTGTTTTGTTTTTTTAATGAAGATAACAAACAACTTGTGTTGTTTTTATGTGTGCATTTGATGTTTTTATATGCACTCGGAAAACTTGTACCTTCAGGGCTTCATTTGATGTTAATTGCATTTTAAACCATGAATTGTATTTGTTGTTGGTTGATTTTCAAGTATAAAACCTATGAGAAGAAGTAGAAAAGCCTTTATTTGTCACATATACATTACAGCACAGTGACATTCTTGATACAGCGCCCCTGGAGCACAGAGGGTTAAGGGCTAACTTTGGTCACTATAATCGTGCTATGAAATTTTCATATCGTTAAATCCCTATGCTTAGCATACTGTATACACACTGTATACAATCGATATCTGGAGTCAGTAATATTTCTGCTTTTATGTTTGCTTTTACATGCACACGAGGAGACGAGCAGCGAGCTCAACAAGGCTCTCGCAGACCCACACACCAGCTCCTAAAGCCTGTGTTACTGTAGAGTTACATAAGTGTATGTTCCTTCCTCTGAGCTGCGGCCGTGTGTGTGTGTGTGTGTGTGTGTGTGAGGACCCTATGGAAACAAATGCATGCTTAAAGACTGCAAGTGAGCCATCTGGGCCAGGCCATACACTTTATCTGATGCTTAAAGACAGACAGAATTAGACCACTGAAGAAGCCTCTCTTCTAACGTGTTCCTCATCTTCAGATTGTTTGTGTTTCAGCCGGAGTTTACTGCAGACCTGGATAGAAGATGCACCGAAAGTGTGCCAGTGGCTGTCACTTTATGATGAATGAATTCCGAACCACCTGCAGTTTGTAGGCTGCGCTTCATATCCATCTGAAAAGTGCGATTGGAGCCCGAGGGAACCGCTTAGCAACACAGAGACCAAAACATCATCACATGCTTTTTCATTTACATCAGAAGCGTGGTAGCGTTCCTCAGATTGAAAGCTCGCCGACCGCAAATTGTCCCCAAGCTTTAGTGTTAAAAAGGGTTTTTTTTGTTTGTTTCCTTAAAGCATCTGTGACTCTACAGTGGAAACAGACCTGAACCTGAGTCCGGTTTTTGCAGTAATCTGTTCTTAGATTGAGAGCCAAGGGTTCTCCTTCATGTCTTTTTTTTTTTTTTTTTTTTTTTTTTTTTTTTTATGATGATGAAATCCGGCTTTTGTCCGAATAGACACACTTTGTCTTCTGTCCTTTATTCCCGTGCTCCATTTTGTTCTGCAGTCGAAGATTTTTAAGACTGTTAGCGCCGCGCCTCCTAAAAAGCCCCAGTGGGCCGTGCAACGAGACGGAGAACAGCAGGAGTCTCTTCCCCTGCCTCATTACTGATCAAGTCCTTGTGATTCTTGCCGCTTTTAAAAAGTCTCAATCCGCCTCCGTGAGAATTCCATCCGCAGCAGAACGAGTAAAATCCTCTTGTTTTTGCAGCGTTCCCTGATCAGCACTCGATAAACCGGCGTGGGAAAAAACACTCGAGCAGTTGTGCTGTGTGTTTACTTAAGAACGACAGACGCGCGTGCATTCCACAACACAACTGTACTTTCCTGATGGTGTCATCAGCTTTTCATTCATGCAGAGCATCATATAAATCTGCTCCTGGAGCTCCTTTCAGTGTACCGTCAAGTCAGCAATCAGCACCATGCTGGCGTGTTTACCAGTGAAGCTCAAAGATCCTGATTAACATTTTACTGTAACCAAACTGACGAATCACAACACGACCGGGTGCGTTATCCGTCTGTGTGATGTGCCACTTTCATAACATGCCTAGACAGGAAGCAGCGCTGTTATTTTAAGGTTTTAAAGAGAAAATACATAACTAGATATATATATATATATATATATATATATATATATATATATATATATATATATATATTTATTTATATTTTTTTTTGCATAACCTTTCATCGTACAAAGCGATGAGTCATGCTGTTTTTCTCGTTCCTGTTTCTTAGAGAATCGTTTTTTGCAGGTGACAGATGAATGAATGAATGATGATCTTCACTAAGTTATTGTAATAAAGCAATCGGAATTTCCCTCCCACCCCAACTAATCAATTACTCTTTGGACAATTCATTTAACGTTGTGTTTATTGCATTATCTATTTATACCCAGGGCTTTGACGGTGGCACTTTTTGACTACCTCGGCGGGAAATCGCCATCAACCGCCGGTGTTGCGGTAACAAAAACAGATGGCGATCTTTAGAACGTTTTATGAAATCGCTCGTGACAGAAGCATTCGGTGATGCCTTAAAATAATCCGTGACAGAATAAGAGTTGCTGTTATTGTTTCGCTGGAGGCGTTTTCATGGATGCGCGCGACTGTATAACGGAACCGGGAAAAGATGATCTCGCAACAAAAGACAAGCGTTATGTGTATGGCACACAAAGTTTCACTGTAACGCTTAACTTGGACATCGCATTTTATTAAAAAAACAAGAATGACAAAAACAAAGAAATGATACTAAAACATTGTGTGTATATTTATGAACTTCCATCAATGAAACAACACAATACAGCCTGTATTTGTGCCACAACGCTTCATCCAAATGAGCCTTTCTCATTTGGCACAAATCTAAAATGTTCCCAGATCAGTGATGTAACATTTGGTTTTCCAACGAGATCCATGGCTGAATCGTGCGGAAAGTCACCAGTGTAACGGAAAAGCCAGACACGTCAATGTAACGCAAATTTGTGTTAGCATTAGCGTGTGTGATGTCACGTGCACCACCACCAGGTGCAATACACATCCAGTTGTACACACAGTTGTCACGGTGACAATCACAGCCGTATTTATACCATTTACTAATTAATACTGGATTGTGATTGGCTGGATCGTGTTGAACAGACAGAGTGCACGTCATTTAATAAGCGTTGTGATTATAAACAACTGCAAACGTATTAACATACCGTCAATAAAGTGCCAACAAAATAAGGCACGCTCACTACTCGATGACACGGCACAGCTTATGACAAGTGTTCCTATACAGTATAAAGTGCAGACGTGTTCCTATACATTTGCAGAAACATTCAATGCGGGGAATTTTGGAAATATTCCAGGTTGGTGACTGAATAGAATTTATGGGAATGAATGAATTTTCCACCAAATTCCTGCAATTTCTTCGAGAACGTTTCCAGCGTTGGCTATTTTCCAAATTCCCCAGATAAAGCAGTGCTTCCACCTCCTGCATCTCCATCTCTCTCTCTCTCTCTCTCTCTCTCTCTCTCAATTAAAACACTCAAATATTAGTAATTGTATGGCTTAGTGTTATCGCGCTATATGATTTCTAGCATGTTATCTTTCACCCATTTGATCATTTTTGCTCAACAAACATCAATGACGGCTTGAATTTGTCAGTGCTGGTAAGTGACCATGGGATAAGTGGGATAAATCACTAGAACGAGATGCGATTTTAATGCCCTATTCTTCACTTTGAGTCGTTTTTTTTTGTTTTTTTGTGAAAATGCTGTAACTCATCTTGCCATGGATTAACCTATATTATATTTATAGTGAATAAAGTCGTTAGCACGGTCTGTATTTGCAAATTAGAAAATAAATACCTAATGTACACCGGTGTGGTCCAGCTGAAATAGTCTTTTTAGGGAAGGAGAAAAGTCACAGACTGAGACATGGTCATCTCAAATAATGCATTTATTAATTTTTAGTCATTTTTTAATCACAAAAAGAGTCATTTGAAACACTTGAATGAACAGGACGTCTTCTGTACATAGTTACTGGATATCACACAGGATACACAGCAGTGGGATGTTTGAGAGAATCGGAGGACAGATTTTGGAAAGTTGTTGATATAAATATATGTTGATATAAATTTTCTATAGATTGCTGTTATCGTCGGAGCCTTCTGATGTTAATTTCACCAAAAAAACATTTGATTTTACATGCAAGGCTTTTAAAGCCATCACTTATTCATGTGACCTAGTAATTAAAATCTAATCAGGCCCTGTCAGATAGTCATCTTATGTTTATTTTTTTGTCCTTTTCTTGCTGAAAGGAAAGGCTTCTATTGTGTATTATCCTTTCCCAGAGCTCATCATGAATCATGTGTTTGCTGTGTGATAGTTGTGACGTTTCATTGCAGTGTACAGTGAGAAATCATCCACTCCCAAGTATTTGCTTTAAAAACCGTATTCGGGTTCGATGTGAGGTTAGTGTGTGATTTGGCAGCTGCTATGGGGGAAAGTATAACAGTACTGTAGCTGTATGAGTATCACAGAGGGAACTCGCAAGACTGTAAACTGACTCCCACCAACACATTTTTATGGGTTTTATTATTTATTTTTTAAATTAAATATATGTTTAGTTATCTGTGCTTACAGTCACAGAGATACGATGGTTCGACGTTGTCATTAAATTACACTCATTGCTGGTCTTAATAAATGAAATAAAAGCTTATTACATCTGTTAATAGATGGTATTATAATTATAAATGCACACATTTAGAAACTCAAACCATTTAGATTCACAAAGCTTAAAATATAAAAAGTTAGTATTATACTTATATATATATATATATATTATATATAGATATATATATATATCATATATATATATATATATATATATACACACACAAATGATTGATTTAACCTTCACCATCGCAAGCTAATAAATGTATCTATAGGGTTAAATGGTTAACAAATTTAAGAATACTATACTATACTATATCCATACTGATTTTTAAGACCCACTTATAATATTTCCAAGTTATGATGGTGTCATCAGAATGCATCATGCTGTAAGTCGGGGAAGACTTGCAGTGGTGGATGAAGTAGAGAGAGAGAAAATATGCATTTGAGTAAAAGCAGGAATAAAGTAGGCGTTCCATTTAAACTTTCACTTAATTAAAAGTACAAAAGTATTGCATTCAAATATATTTAAGCATACAAAGTACTTTGATTTACAAAATACTATGTCCAATTTACTATTTACTCCAGTTTACCAAAATGAAAAAGTTCAGTACAAATATGAAAAAACAAGCTACTTAAGTACAATAACCAATTACATTTAACTGTCCAACACTGACTACCAGTAATATGTCTAAGATCTACAGTGGATGATTAATACTGTGGAATATTCTGTAAAACTCCAAAAAGACCATTCAAACCTAAAGCTAAATATATTGTACCTTGTGTGTGTTATATATATATATATATATATATATATATATATATATCTATATATATATATATATATATATATATATTATATATTTTTTTTTTTTTTTTTTTTTTTTTCACCAAAGCAGTTGGTTTTATTCAAGATCTAGGATCAAAGATCAAGAGCTTTAACAGACGCATTTGTAAGAGCTACTTGTATCCACGTCTTTTGCATTTTGTAGGTTATGTAAGTGTAATATTGTATGGATATGGGTATTTACTTCAGGTCAGTCAGCACTGTTAAATCTGTACCACACACTTACTGTTTGGAGTGGTGTGTGTGCGTGTGTGCTTTATCCCTGCTTTATTGCTAACAAAAGACATGGAGGAGTCATTGATGGCTTGACCTTGCCTGCTCAAATAAAAATGGTGGGGAAAAAACAGACACCAAAACATTGAGGTACGTGTTGTGAGTTATAACTCCGCATTTATACCTGTGCTTAGATAAAAGCATTGCACTGTCCGAATGCTGATGTCCGGGTCGTACTGGAGCAGCAGGCTGTTCAACCCTTAAAGCCCTCGAGCATCAGAGTATCTCCAGCAAAGCCAGAATAAAGGTGCTGACTGACGTCTGGACTGCAGCCACTCGCCTTCTCGTGCTGATCACCAGCAACCATACAGAGTTTCCAGCTTCGCATTAAAGAGTGTAATTTCTCTCCGAAAACCTGCCACCAACCACTTCCTGCGTCATCACGGAGCTCGTGTGTAATCTGACGGCTCTAAAACCGGGCAGTGAAAACAACCGACGAACGGCGTGCTCTGCCTGGAAAAACATTGGCAACGGCCCGGGAAATTCCCAAAAGACACGAGAAAGAGTTTGGAATGGTGCGCGAGCTGGCCAGCTCTGTCGGATTTCCGCGTCGGACAGAGCGTACGTTTTTAAACGTAATGTGTACACCAAAAGATTGTAACACCAGAGACGCCTTTCCGTGCATCACGCTGAGTATATATCAGGACTGCATGAAAACCATGGCAGGCTTGGAGAGAGTGTGAATCATGCCTTATGCTCTCTGAGGGGTACGCGCGATCTGCGGAGGAAAAGGATGCGTGGCCCACTCAAACTCAAACTGGACATCCGAGAGCAGTGGCATGCGTTTCACCTGTACGCGTTGTCCAAACACACATACGCAGCTAATTGCTAGCCATGAAATACCGTTACAAAAAAACTGATCAGATAGATGGCACTAATAAACGTGCTTGAATCTGATTGGTCAGGATGGGAACATTTTTAAAAAGCGTGCATCAGATACCATAGGGCATTTGCATACCCATGCGTCATTTTCTAACATATTTGCATTTTCCAAAAAACTACTTATTGAAATATAATTATTAGTAGATGAGCTTTACTTTTATTGTTTTGAACAGGGCCAGCAATTTGTGATCAATATTTTATATATAGATTGATTTCTAATGAATAAACTTTCTCGCAGCACCACTGCTACATGAATGTGCCGTATTACAACAATACGACAAATTGTGTATATTGTACCATTGATTATTAGGATGGAGCTCAATAGTTAAGGGGCTGTGTTACTGCTACTGTGTTTACAAAGTAAATTGATGTTAATACCGACATAAATATACTATATACACAAATATATCGTAGTGTTGTCATACGTCACATTTATGTAGCAGTGGTGCAGCGAGAAACAGTTTACTGAGGAGAAATCAATCTATATATGAATTATTGTTTTTATGTGTATATATATATATATATATATATATATTATATATATATATATATATATATATATATATATATATATATATAAAATATTGGTCGTGTGTGTGTATATATACGTGTGTAATGTGTATTTGAGTCTTGGTATCGCCAAGCTGCCACTCTGGGGTCTTTGAACAAGACCCTTAACCCTCTGTGCTCCAGGGGGCGCTGTATTGTGGCTGACTCTACGCTCTGACCCCAGCTTCAACACAAGCTGGGATATGTGAAGAAACTAATTTCACTGTGCTGTAATGTGTATGTGACAAATAAAGGGTCGTCTTATTAAAAATGTATGAATGAGCAGATGTTCAGGTGACCGAGTAAAATGGCTAATACATGTCTGAGAGAGAAGATTTTAGAAGCAAATGAACATGAGCAATAGTGTGAAAGATATCCAGATACTGTCAATGACAGGACAAGGTAGGTATAATTATTATAGTACTATAATATCTGTATGCTTAACACGTTTTTTTTGTTTTGTTTTTCTTCAGTTGTGCTGGAAACTCGACAACTCAAAGCTATTTCATGCACCAGACTTGACCTACTCTTGATTTGCTGCTCGCCTTCACTCTGCCTGACAGGCACACAAACAAATCAATACTAACTATGTGTAGGATTTTTCAGATTATGCTTGTCTTATATTGTAAAGGCATTTTTTTATGAGAACACGAGCACTGGAATGAGATTTACATTAATACTCAGACATTCTACAGCCCCCCAGTCCCCCCCAATGTAAATTATAAACAAACGGGTTTGAAATGTACCAAGTATGGTAATGAAATGTCTGGAAGAATGTGTTAATAAAAAAATAAACAATAACAGATTAGTAACATGAAAAAGGTTTAAAATGAGAAATAAAGATTGGTGGAGGGTCACCTGTTTGTGAATGTGGAACATTTTCATAATAATAATAATATAGTGAAGGGGCACGGTGTCTTAGTGCTTAGCACATTCGCCTCACACCTCCAGGGTTCGATTCCCGTCTCGGCCATGCGTGTGTGGAGTTTGCATGTTCTCCCCGTGCCTCAGGGGGTTTTTCTCCGTTTTCTCCCGGCCCAAAAACATGCACAGTAGGTTGATTGGCACCTTGGAAAATTGTCCCTAGTGTATGAATGTGTGAGTGTGTGTGTCCAGCAATGGGTTGGCACCCATCCATGGTGTATCCTGCCTTAATGCCCATAGACGCCTGAGATAGACACAGGCTCCCCGTGACCCGAGGGAAGATCGGATATAGTGGTAGAAGATGAATGAATGAATAATAATATAGTGAAGACTTGGTCAGTATCTCATCGTCACCAGTAAATACCATTAAAACGTCTCATGGTGAATATCACTATTAGTGTTCCTGGGATCTTCAGGCTCTCAGGTGGCACTACATTTAAAAAGAATACTCGGAAACACCTCCGGAAATCATTGTCTAGGAACACAGTGTGTATACGTGCAGGTCATCATGCAAAGGAGAAGAAGCATTATGTGAACATGAGCCCCAATAGCCACCATGTTCTTTGGTCCAAAGCTCATTTAAAATGGACGGAAGCAACGTGGGAAACTGTTCTGTGGTCAGACAACTCTAATATGGGGGGACCGTGAAAGCCGCATCCTCTGTATTAAAGAGGAGAGAAGGATCATCAGGCTGAACAGTGTTTATTGTAAAGGCCTGGTTTTATGATGCTTATGAACTAGATGGCTTTCACATCTGGAAAGTCTTTATCAATGATGAAAGCTATATACAGGTCTTATTGCAACAAATGCTCCTATTCAGGTGAGGTGTGCATCTAGTACAACAGCATGGATTCATAGTGGAAGAGGTGCTGATCTGGCCTGCCTTGAAGCCCTGCTTCTTCACCAATTGAAAACCTTTGGTGCATAGATTAAACAGCAATAAAGCACGACTGTTGAGGGAGTCCTTATTGTAAATTCCAGAAAATGGTCTCCTCAGTTTTCGGCTGTATACATTTACGGCGCTCGGGAGACGGCCTTATCCAGAGCGTATTAAAAACGGCCCAGTTGAGGGTTAAGGGCATCGATCAAGGACCTACTAAAAGCAGCATGGTGGTGGTGCTAGGATTCGAACCTATTTGAATATGCTTATGCTTTTTTGCACATCTACTACTGTCGGTGGCAGTGGCGCTGTCATTGTCGGAGTCTTATGAGGGAAATAATATGATGAAGTGCATGTAGTGCTTGGATTCACTGTGACTACAGTGTGAGACTCGGAAAGACCGGCATGATAACTGTGTCTTAAAATGTTGGAAGCGTACAACATGAAGTCATAAATTCAGAGAAAATGTTCTGAATATCGCCAACACGCGTGTACTAGGCGCAAATTCTTCCTGGGGGGGGCGTGACAGGAAATAATTAAGATGCACTGTGCTACACAGAGTGAAAAACATGGCCCTGTCTCAATGGTACATTTGCTCAAAAAGATGCATTGAAATAAACATGTTTTCTATGTTCTATTGTAAATTAAATGTGAGTTTATGAAATCTGTACTTCTCATAAATGGGGCTGTATTTACATCAGGGACAAAACATGAAATAGTCAGATTTTGTTTGATTTAAATGCCTCATCTGTTTTATGATGCAGATTATCAACATAATTATAATGATAAATATAGCTGGAAGCAACGATCTGCGTGGTTCAAGCATATGATGCACTGAAGGACATAAGGAAAAATACAGGGTATTGGACTTTAAATACTTGATATCACCCCCTATTAGAGACGTTAATTGGCAATTTTTTTGTATTTGACCAAGGATTCAGAATATACAGAGATGTGCCAAGTTTCATGAAGATATCTAATTGCGTTAGGGAGTTATAGCCATTTTTGTCGGTGAGGCCCCGCCTACTTTGAACTTGTCGGTGAGCCGTTGCAACGGTTTGACAATTATTCACAAGCTGTGTCTACTGAACATTTCTACACTGGTTTTGTACTGACGCCGCATAAAACCTGGGACTAGTTCGCAAAAATAGGTTTTTAACATAACAATAAAAACAGATTTCACAGCATGAAACTGTCAATTTTATGCAATTTGGATTATAGCCCCCCCCCCCCCTCCCCTTGTGTCTAACTGGAATGAGACTTTGTCAACCGTCCCCCAAATCGACCATCTGTCCAAGTTTCAAGTATCTTAAGACTTATGGTTTGGTTTGCACAGGAATAATAATAATAATAATAATAATAAAAATCAATACAGTTACAACAGGGTTTCAGCACTACATGCTTGAATTATGATTATGATAATTCATGACATTTATATAGCGCTTTTCTAGATCGCTCAATATTATGAGTGGGGGGGTCTTCTCATACACCAATAGCGTACAGCATCTACCTGGATGTTATGACGGCACCCGTAGTAGATGGATGGATGGATGGTTAGGAGGCCGTGATGATCCAAGGCCAGTGGTTGGATTGGGACAGGAAGCCAAAGACACGCCTCTACTCTTTTTGGAAAAAAACATCCTGGGATTTTTAATGACCACAATGAATCAGGACCTTGTTTTAACGTAACATCAGAAAGACTGCTTTTTTTTTGACAGTATAGTGTCCCCGTCACTATACTGGGGTACTAGGACCCACGCAGACAACAGGGTAAGTGCCCCCTACTGGCCACACTATTACACCTCTTCCAGCAGCAACCTAGTTTTCTCAGGAGGTCACCCTGCTTAGCGTCAGTGGGTAATTAGTCCTAGGGTAACTGCCATGACAATGACAAATTGCTGTAATGTACATTTTTAAATATTACAAAGATCTATTTATAACAACTCATTGTAAATGTCGATCTCTTGCATTTCTAAACGCTATAGTGGAGGTGAAGCAGCCGCCCTTGCATATTTCATTTGCAGAATAATTGTTTACACAGCATATTTTCTATCAGCTAGTTCGACTGCTTGGTTCAATCACTGAAAACCAACTTGAATATAAGAACCGTGATAAGGTTGTGTATTGTTACCTCACAAACTTTCTGTTCCAGGTCACTAATCCAAACTCAAATTTATCCCACTACTATTAGTTTGTGACCTCGTTATGGGGTGACTTCACACTTTTTACACTTCCTTATGATTCCACATTTTGCTTATGCGTGGAGTGCTGTCATTCTGGCCTGTGACTTTTTCATGAAGCATAAAAACTGAAAAAATCTGGTCGACTAGTCAGTTTGTGTGCCTCCTGGTGGCCAAGTTGAGAACGTCATTCACCTTTTCGTTCTAAAATCCTAACTGCTTTTCAACTTCGCCCTCATTTAACTTGTATGAACTATTCCAGTCTGGTCTTCCCTTTTATAGCACAGAAACTGCACACTTCAAAATAACTAACGACTTTCTCATGGCATTTGATTCTGGTTTAGTTACCATTCTTATCCTTCCCCCGTCTAAATGTGGCCTTTGACACCATTTTTCATACCATCCTATCTCAATTGGATTTACTAACACCCCCCCTGGACTGGTTTTAATTGTATCAATCCAGGCGTACTCATTTCATCAAATTACACTCTCTTAGTTCCAAATCCTCCCCTATTAACACTGGAGTCCCCCAGGGTTCTGTCTTTGGACCTCTTCGTTTTTACTGTATCATCTAGCTTCTTCCTCATGGCTATATATTTCATTAATACGTTATCCACTGCTACACGGATGATTCCCACCTTCATTACTCCGGTAAACTCTTTGGTCTCACTGACAAATCAACTGGTCTCAAAACGTATTACTGAACCTCTTTCCGGTTTTACAGAACCTTCACTGGCTTCCAATCAAGCTCCACTTTAAGATTCCTCTTCTCACTTTTAAGGCTGTTCACGATCTTGCCCCGTATTACTTGTCTGATGTTCTCTACGTTCATGGTCTCATTCTTTTAGATCCTCTTGTCTTCATCTCTCTGTTCCTTCTGCTCGTCTCGCCACCATGGGGCAGAGGGCAAGCTGTCCCCGGAACTCTGTACCTTCCCACATTGAGAGCATTCTCTATCTATCTTTAAATCTAGACTCCCCCGTTCAAAACAGCATGCTCTTCCTAATTCATACTTGCCCTGTCACACACTCAATGCTTTGTTTTGTTATTTATTGTCCTGGAGAAAGGCGCCTGTAAATAAAATGGATGATTATTATATTAATAGACCTTATAATAAGATGAATAAATGATACTGTGTGCATGTGTGTGTGAGAGAGGGATATGAAAGTACCAGAAATGTGTGGTCAGGTGGCCTTCAGTTGTCAGTGCTTGCAAATAAAGCGGTGTTTACAGAGCGGTGAGGGAGGAAGGCGATTTCCACACGTTCACATTGACAGTGTGCTGTCCACACTGCAGTACAGAGTACGAATTCAAACAGTAAATGCAAACGTGTACTCGGGTATGAAAAAGCAACCGTGTATATTTCCACATGTGAACTATCCTTTTTGTGTGTTTATCCATGCGTGCAAGTGTGTGTGTGTGTGTGTGTGTGTGTGTGTTTGTGTGTGTGTGTTTGTTCATGTGGGAGTCTGTTGGTTACCGCGTTCACACTCACAGATGGACTTCAGTTAACAGTGGCTTGGCACAGCTCTCGGATCTAAAGTGAAAGACAGGAGTGTGTGTGTGTGTGTGTGTGTGTGTGTGTGTGTGTGTGTGTGTGTGTGTGTGTGTGTGTGTGTGTGTTACACTGCTGCACCATCATACACACTCTATGCACTAATCAGAATCTCTCTCAGGCTCCTCTCTCTCTCTCTCTCTCTCTCTCTCTCTCTCTCTCTCTCTCTCGCACTCTCACTCTCTGTGATGTGCCTTTTGGACGAGCTTGTTGTGCTTAGATGTGTATATGAGGAGATATCACAAGCCCAGGTTGTGTAATTGTGGCGTTATACAATAGCTGAATAAATATTCCAGTGGTGGTAGAGAGAGAGGCGAATGTGCAGACATGGAATGAAGGAACGGGTGCTTTAGTGACATCATCCTTAGATAAAGGGTGGCGTGTAAACCAGACAAAATTGACTGAGTGACTGTCGCTGTATAGGGGAAGTGATAGTACAAAAGTGAAAATATATGACTTGTAGTCGGAAGGTTGTGAATACAGGACCCAGCTGTCACTATTGAGAACTTGAGAAGGACCTTCATCTAAAGTTGGGAATCGAAAATCTATTTCCGGTTCTGAATTATAAAATTATAATAATAATAATTATAAAATTATAAAATTAAAATTCCGATTCCTGTTATTGATTCCTGGACGCATTTGTTTCACCTGGCGATCTGCCAGGACCTTCCCTTCGTCCAATCTGCCAGGGCCTTTGGCACATCCCATCTGCCAGGACCTTTGGCACTTCCAATCTGCCAGCACCTTCCCTTCATCCAATCTTCCAGGACCTTCAGCACGTCCAATCTGCCAGGACCTTCAGCACGAACCTGAAAATCTTGTAAATCAAATTTGATAGGGCGGGTGGGGCTGTACTCTACCGCTACTTAATATTAGCCTCACCCTAATGCATCGCAATAAGGACACTGTAGAATGCAAGAGCAAACACTAAGACCGATGCAACAGTACAAGACTGACGAAAACAGGTGAATGAAACCGACGCCACGTGAAGAGCTGCTAAGCTCAGCATATTGTCGAAAATAACGTAATTGGCCTAACTTGGGGATCGACTGTATTATAGAGTGTGAGAATAGCATCATTATAGATTAGATTATATATTATCAGTAGCATCATTATAGATTAGATTATATATTATCATTAGTAGTGTTATGTATTGTTAGTATTTTAAATCGTATATCAGGTGTCAAATTTATTGACTGGAGATTTGGAGAAATTTAGTGACATCTTTTTGCTCTTTCTCTTTTTTTCTTACACACACACACACATCTGATATAAATGACAACAGAACCACAGGGAGGTGACCTCTGTTGATAGTCTTTTAAAGGTCAGGTAAATGCTAAATAGAAATGCGCTGTTTGCATAACGTAATTGTCAATTTTATGCCTAACAACGGTGATATTAAATTGTGTTTATATTTTGTTATGTATGTCTGTATGTTTATTGTTGTAAATTGTATATATTATATATATTATATCATACACACACACACACAGGGATCAAATTAAGACTGTAATACATTATATTATATCCTACTATATATATATTATAACATGGTGAGTGAAGTGAATAGCCTGATTATTTTCATAGCATCTGTTCTGAGAAGGAATTAGGCAGAAAAGGAAAGAAAAAGAGGGGAAAAAGGAAAATAGATTAGATTATATATTATCAGTAGCATGCCATTATAGATTAGATTATATATTATCATTAGTAGTGTTATGTATTGTTAGTATTTTAAATCGTATATCAGGTGTCAAATTTATTGACTGGAGATTTGGAGAAATTTAGTGACATCTTTTTGCTCTTTCTCTTTTAGATTTCTTACACACACACACACATCTGATATAAATGACAACAGAACCACAGGGAGGTGACCTCTGAATTACACATTGATAGTCTTTTAAAGGTCAGGTAAATGCTAAATAGAAATGCGCTGTTTGCATTTAAAGCGTAGTAAATAGCTGTAAATGAAGTGAACAAAATCATATTTTAGAAATGTCTAAATAACTAACATAATAGTAAAAATACCCGCGTATTAATACAAAAATGATATATTGTGTGTCATAAACCTTTTGTGTATATATGTAGTGTGAAAATGTATACATATGTGTGTGTGTAGTATGTATGTGTATGTATACTGTATATATATATATATATATATATATATATATATACATACACACACTCACACACACACACACACACACACAATACAAAACACAGGGAACGTCAAAAATTAAAGAACATTTGTAATACATTATATTATATATACTATATATATATAAAATATAACATGGTGACAGGTGAAGTGAATAGCCCTGATTATCTCTTCATCACGCCATCTGTTACTGAGAAGGATATTTTAGGCAGCAAGTGAACATTTTGTACTCAAAGTGGGCGTGTTAGAAACAGGAAAAGTGGGCAAGTATGAGGATTTGAGCGATTTTGACCGTCAAAAAATTGTGACGTCTAGACGCCTGAGTCAGGGCGTGTCCAAAACTGCAGCTCCTCTGGAGTGTTTCCCGTCTGCGGTGGTCAGGATGAATTACAAGTGGTCAAAGGAAAAAACAGAGAGGAACCAGTAACTCATTGATAGACGCGGGAAATGAAGGCTGGCCCGTGTGGTCTGATCTAACATTCTAACATATAACTGATGAAGTTAATGTTGAAGACGGTTGAGGACTGTTTTAGCAGCAGAATATTAGACAGGTGGTCATAATGACAGGTGGTTACCCCTAATCAGTGTATTAACAGAAGATGTAAACAGTGCATGGACATTTGCAATACCTTCAGTCGGCGTGTAATGGCAGTTTTTTGTTTTTGTTGTCCACATTGCTTGATTCTACATAGATTCTGTGCTATCTGTAAATCTGAGGATATTTTTTTTATAGGATGGTTACACGGAAGGGTGCCTTCATAGTTCACAGCTCGAACATAGAGTCAGACGAACACCAGAAACCATGGTAACTGTACATGCTGCAGTTTGATATCGGCGTTTGAGGTGGGATGCGTTGTGACAGTGAGACACGGCCCTGGAGCGCGGGGTCGGGTCACCTTGAATGTCAGGGGCATCTGGTCCAGGAAACACTCACTACTCTCACAGCTACCTTCCCTAATGCTGCACTAAGCTTTCTGTAGACGTCATGCACTGATCTGTAAACTTCTCCACAATATATTCTTTCAAAATTTAATTAGCATATTTACATTTACATTTGCGGTATTTAGCAGAAGCCCTTATCCAGGGCGACGTACAGGAAGTGCTTTAGGTCTCACTCTAAGGATAAGATTTAGTCAAGAAAGGTAAATACAAACTTAAGCACACGAGGATAGACAGCTGACAGCATATTAAAATATAAATATTGTATTCACTGAAAAACAATAGATTTTGGTATAAAGATATAGGTTTTCTACATCGATAGTTCTGTGCAGGAATGATCATCTTTCAGTAAAAATCCATCCCCATAGTTTTTGCGGGTGGTGTTTGTTATTATACAGTACAAGAGCGCCTTCTAGAGGCCAACCACTGACACCACATGCTGTTTTGTTTTGAAATGCGCGACGTTACCACTCGTGCATAAATCCACACATGCTTTAAATGGCCATCTTTACATTTCTTCACAAAGTCCATTTCAATTTCGGTAATAAACTTTTCACATGGAGTGTTGTTTTTGTTTTTGTTAAATGTATGTTTTCTATTTATATATCTATGTATATATATATATATATATATATATCTATATATATATATATATATATATATATATATATATATATATATATACACACATACAAAGTTTTGTGCCTCAAGTTTCATAAAAGTCAGAAAGGAAAAAAAATATTTGTCAACCAAAAAAAACAATGTGCACACACTGCCCCCTAAAGCACAACACTTGGAACTACAGAAGTAATTTTATAAAGTATGTTACTAATAAAATAAAGAATCATATTATTTTTAAAAGCAGGGTATCGCGTTACCTTCCTAGTGTACCAACACTATCCAGGATCCATTTGAAAAACTATCGGTTGTTTAATCATTTATCAGAAAGTACAATCCCACTTTGTTCTCGGTATCGGTACAATCCGTACTCAACCAAACTCTATCCATCGTATCCGTCGTCATCAGCAGGGTTCAGGAGCTGCATCGCTTCATTGGTTTTGTATTTTTCCATCTTTGACCAGAATTCAGCTACAACATCGTCTCTGTGGTTTGCGCAAAGAAAAGAAAAATGTCTAATTTGCTTTGATTTCATTTGCTTTTTTCTTTCTTGATGCGTTTACATTTAATTAGCGGAGATGTAAAAGAACAGCAAACATATAGCATGACTTATTTTTGTCTCTCTCTTTCTTTCTCTCCCTTTCCTCTCTCTCTCTCTCCCTTTCTTTTTCTATCCTTTTCTCCTTCGCAGTCACAATGAGCGGAAAGTGACCTGCAAACATCCGGTCTCCGGTGCACCATCGCAAGACAACTGCATCTTTGTCGTCAACGAACAGTAAGTGTGTCCCGGCTCGTTTCTTTTCCCCGTAGCAGGCTGGCAAGAATTTTCTCATTTCTCTGTTGGGCTGTGTTCCAAATTGACGGAAGTGCACATAGTGAAGTGTGCGTTCTGCCGGAATTTCAGAGTTTGCACAAAACCGACACGTGTCGTAGTTTATGGGTATGCTGACTTGCACACCTCGGGAATTTAAATTACTCCAGGTCTTCCAGGTCATCTGTGCAGCTTGGAGATGTTTGATTGGTCGTGGTATATTTAGTAATTAGCACTCACACTCATGCTGGAAAAAAAATCCTAGCGCCCACTTCGCATGTAACACATGCATGTGGTTTCATCAGCAGTGTAGTTTTATGGAAGGAATGGTGATCAGAATTACACTCCAAATATGATTATTACCCTCAGAATTACTTCCAATGCTTATATATATATATAGATATATATATATATATATATATATATATATATATATATATATATATATATGATATATATGATGTATGTATATGTATATATATGATGTATGATACCCTGGAGCACAGAGGGTTAAGGCTGTTGCTGGGTGACCCCTGGTCCCTTCCAATCAGCAGCTCAGCGTCTGAAACCACTGAGCTACACCCCTCCCTGAGTTATAATCTTATAACTAATCTTATAATTAGTTATCTTATCATTTCTTCACTAAATCCTGTAAGATAATGACAGGTAGATCCCGACATGACTGACCCCATCATAATTTAAAAATACCGCAAGTCAAGACTAGGGTTGGGTATCATTCTTTTCGATTCCAAACAATGAACCAACCGCGGATTTTTATTCATGTTGGTCGTGACACCTTGCTTGCAACATATTAGTTTGTTACAGTAATTACACTTAGTGATTTGTCTTCGGTCTTTACAAATTGTAGCCACAGTTTTGAGCGCTTCCCGCGGCCTGTCTTGTAAACTGATGTTTAGATTACCACATAAGGTCCTGGCAGATTGGATGCACAGAAGGTCCTGGCAGATTGCCAGGTGGGAAAAAAAATGCATCCAAGAATCGATAAGAGGAATCGAAATTTTCATTTTATAACATGCATCCGATAGTTAATCTTAAGTATCCGATTGATTTTCGATTCCCAACCCTAGTCGAGACACGGCCGAGCCGACCCAGGTGTCTTGGAGAATGTAATACGTTACAGTACATAATCTAGAAAAAATGGAGCTACAGGACCCGATTGTATGAAGTACGGAAACGCGAGGTGTAACGGTCCGGTACGGATTCCGTACAACAGGACAAATACGCAACAAATCCCCAGCGCTTGCTTTTTTGTTTATTTCGACCAGGCAGTAATTTTTGGTCACCTTCAGCTACAGAACTGAAAAACGTCTTGTGATTATAAAAGTACAAAATAAATGGAATTAAGAAAAAAAGGAAGCCTTTTAATTAGGAGGTTTTTAATGAGTTAAACCCAATCCTGTCCAAAAACAAACAGGAAAAACATGTGCATTCAGTATAAAATTTGATTAACTTTAAAACCGAAATCTCTTTTAATGAAAATGCTTCGAAATAAATAAGGTTCAGCTTCAGGTTCGTGGCTCGGACTGGCTTATGGGCGCACGAGATTTAATAAATATTTGAAGCCTGTATCCTCTACGACTGCGCACTGCAGATGTAAATATAAATGCAGATCGTCTGCATGATAGGTTTTTTTCATGTCTACTCTCATATATAAAGTCTGCTCAAAAGCTGCAGCGATTGGTCGTTGCATTAACGTAGTCTTTTTCTGATGCGTGTTCGCATATTGGTCGTATTTCCACTCACACACTTACAACGCTGACACACACCCTGTCTACAAATCTATATTGTTTACTGCCATACTTCCCAGGAAACCGGGAACATTCCCACACTACGGATATAAAACAAGCAGGCGGGACTTTGAGCTCTTGTTTTTGGATTGTTGTGAAGCAGATCTCTCATAAATTGTTTGTAATATTTTAGCGTCTATTTTATACATTAAATCTTGAAAATATAATACCATGTGCGACAGATACATATTTCTTTACTTGTATAAAAATTCAGCAATAAGGTAGAACTTTTTTAAGCCATGCTTCCCTGATGTGTCACAAACTTGACCGTATAAATGACTTACTATATTATGATATTCTGATTTTTCCTTCATATGTAATTTTAGAAAGCCATTGAATTGTGTAGTAAACAGGAGTTCTGCTATATATGACCCGGCCTCCACAGTCACATGACCTAAACCCAATCGAGATGGTTTGGGATGAGACGGAACGCAGTGTGAAGGCACCAACAAGTGTTTCAAGGGTGCTTGAAAAACATGTCAGGTGAGGACCTCATAAAGGTCATCGAGAGAACGCCAAGAGCATGCAAAGCATTATTCACAGCAAATGGTGGCTATTTCACAGTTACTACACAAATCCTTATCCTTTCCTCTTATCGATTCTTGGGTGCAATTTTTTTCACTTGACAATCTGCCAGGACCTTCCACATGTCCAATCTGCCAGGACCTTATGTAGTAATCTAAACATCAGTTTAAAAGATGTAAACTGATTGTTAATTGTAATAAGTAAAATAAGTGTAATTGTTGTAATAAACTAATATGTTGCAAGCAAGGGCGCATGACTAGGCATCTGCGGTTGATACGCCCATTTGGAATCAAACCCGGGAGTCGATAAGAATCGGAATCGATCAAATTAAAATGATGCCCAACTCTACACAACTTTCAGCAGAGCTTTATGTAAAACTGTATCACCACATGCTGATCATAAGAGTAACACTGGGACACATTAGCTGAGAAAGTTCACAGATGACTCCTGAGTATAAAGCGGACATTATATTCAGTGGTCTGCTGATTCTGTGTGTGAAGTGGCGTGTTCGAAACTGATGTTACAGTGAGTCTTTGTAAGGTTTAAAATAGTTTCTCGTCGCTCTCTCTCTCTCTCTCTCACTTATGACTGCAGCAGAGACTCGTGAGAACTTGCAAATGAGTTTAACGCTGTTCTTCTCACTTTCTGTTAGAGGATGTGACTATGTAACATGACGACAGTATAATTTGGTCATGTCAGGTTTAGTAGGAGAGGAAGAGAGAGACATACTGGTGAGAGAATTTGAACTGAGAGATTACTAAATATAGAACCACAGCACTATATATATATATATATATATATATATATATATATATATATATATATATATATATATATATATATATCTATATATATATTCTTTTTACTGTTTGTATACTATAAACTTACATTTTTACACTTCATAGTTAGTTCTTACCTAAAATACTATACTTTTTATACATTATTTTTGCTTCCAGCTTTTTATACTTTCAATTTAACTTTACTGTCATACTTTTTTGTATTTTTTTTATTTATTATTGTTCTTTACTTTTGTTTTTCCGTGTTTAAATGTTGGACAATTGTACAAAGCATCTCACAAGCATTTTGCGTGTCGTACGCTGTGTTTGTGTGTATGTGACAAACAAAATTTTAATTGACATACGTTATGTAACACCAGATACCCGGAAAAAGTTGGAAACCTGGAAATACCTGCAAATACCTGGAAAAAAACAGAAAGGAACGATGTGGGAGCTCATAAAATCTAATTAAACCCATATATCCTATTATTATCCCATATTAAGTGTTTAAACTGAGAAAATATGTTACCATTTTGAATTTCCCACTGTATCGCATCACATCTTCTTATCCTTATACGCCTGCGATATAAGGAGACCAGTTTCTGATGTTTTGTGTGAGGAATGTTGTTACATATCTGTTACATATTATAGGATTCTAGCTGCTCGACAGTTCTGGGTGTTCTTTGTTGTGTTTTTCATTTCATTATGTGCCAAATGTTTTCGAATAGTTGAAGGTCTAAACTGCAGTCAGAAATACACCTCTTTCACGTTTAATAACATAAGAAATAAGCTGGCAAATATATCTTGTACTTCACAGGTGCCTTTGTAGCGAAATGATCATATTACACTGTTCACATGTTTACCGTGGTGTGAAATCATTTGGTTTAGACACTACAGCCTGTCTGGTGCGGTACAGTCAGTCGGCTAGATTGTTGCTAACATTATATGGAGGTGGACTTGTTTTGCAGTCTTTGTAGCATTGTGCACATCTCAGGCACCAGTGGCCCAGTATTCCAGCCTCAATGTAGTAACTTGATAAATTGCCCACTTATGGTGTTTGGCTTCTTTCTCCTATACATTTTTTATCATTTTCACAGACCCTTGTGATGTATGAGTCTGGAGCAGGGGGGAGCACTAATAGCTTTCTTTGGTGTTAAATCGCTGTAAACATTCCGGGTCTTTTTTGAGTACCGCAACACAATTTTATTACAGGATGAACACAACAGAAGAACGCAAACAGAACAACAAACATTGTATTAGACATGTATTCTCGCAGCGCCTGCATGTGTTTATCAGCGTGTTGACCAGCAAAGCAGATGGTCAGTAGATTGCTGTAAAGGGAGACGCAGGATTTGCAGCTGTCCGAGTAAGCAAATTGTATTAGATATTATATAAGATGCTGTGAGCAAAGGGTTGGTCATCTTACTGGGGTTATGAAGTGCTTCAGGCTTGAATCTATAATCCAGTGTAATATGACAGTATTAAACTGAGTTGTTTTATATGTCTGACATATCAGTTGTTCATTTTAGTCTTTTTTTTAAGCAACATGTAGTAATACATGTACAGTTATTTATTCTTTCTGTTTGTAGCCTGGTTTATGAAAAACCTTTCCATCCTTTTGTAATAATGTTGTAAAGTAACAGAGTTCCTGAAGAGGCAAAGGAATTGAATTTGCTCATTTAGTTTTAGTTGTGTAAAGTATATTAATATATTCTTTATAAGAAATAAATGGAAATATTTCCTACACACACACACACACATTTATATATACATGTTGTCAACGGGTGTGTGTGTGCATCGGATATATATATATATATATATATATATATATATATATATATATATATATATATATATATATATATATATATATATAGATATATAGATATATAGATATGTATGATTTGGAAATAGCTCAGACAGGGTGAATGCTGTGAGCAATATCAAATGTCTGGAATAGTTTATCTTCAAAAGCTTCTTTGCTCTCTGAAGTATATTTTAAAGACATTCCTTTTTCCTTATCAGTCATCTTTTTTTCCCCACAGGCCAGCAGCTAAAGCAACAGCCACAGAGAAGAAGGAACGACCCACAAGCATCATGAGCGAGGCATCCAACTACACAGGAGGCTCAGACTACATGACACAACCAAGTAGTCCAACAACCAGAGTGAGAATCTCTCTCTCCCTCTCTCTCTCTCTCTCTCCATCTCTCTCTCCCTCTCTCTCTCTCTCTACAGATCTCAAGGGTCATGGAAATTCTGCAGTATCATTCAATATCAGAATTTCTCTTCCACACTGAAAGTGACAGAATTTTGTAATTTTTGTGTCTGTATTGTAAAATCATGGCTCTTTACTTGTTGCTTTAAATGATAGTTTTCATTCATCAAAACATCTATTTTTCAGCATTATTTTAATGTCTTTGCTACAGCAGTCACTTAAGTTATTCAGACACTATCACCAAGCTGCCCCTGAGGAAAATGTCAACATCAAGAGTTGTGGCTACAAAATGACCACTTCAAAGGTGTTAAAATGAGACGACAGAAAAACTACATTTAAATATTTAAATTACCGTCTGTGTTTGGGTTTTGTCTGCTCAGCACAACAACGGGCTGTTTTTCCGTTCGTTATAGGGCATGGAAATTATTTTATTCCGAGAATGATGGGAAAAGTCTGGGATTTTGACATTTGGCTTAGAGTGAGATTCTCTCTCTCTCTCTCTCACTCCTCCCTCCCTTCGTCTAGTTTCTTTTCCAGTTTAAATTGCTGAGAACTTTGTGCATGTTGGTTTGTGATGCAGATGAATATGCACTCTGCATTGGAGGTGAAAACTCAACAAGGTGTAAAAATGCAAGTATTACTCGGACGTGAATGGATTTGATCTAAATAGTGTTTTTCTTTCTTTCTTTTTTCTTCTAGCAATCAAGGTCATCTAAAAAAGTCCACAATTTTGGCAAGCGCTCTCACTCCATAAAGAGAAACCCCAATGCACCAGTAGTCAAACGCAGCTGGCTTTATAAACAGGTATATTATTATTTTTTCCCTGTGGAATCAGATCCTTAGCACATGCACATATGCAAAGAAGATGAGTGTCTATGACTGCACGCCATTTTGTTATTAATGTTGGGAAGGTTACTTTGGAAATGTAATAGATTACAGATTACAAATTACAGATTACATGTCCCTATTCTAAATGTAATAAGCAGTGTAGCCTTTTAATGACGTTATAAAAGTAAAGTACGTGATTACATTTGATTACATTAAGTTAACATTCCAAGAAAAAAAGTTTCAAACCATATTTGTATAACATTTCCATAATAACTGTAATTTAATTAGACATTTAATTAATTTTATTAGACATATTAGACATTAGAATTACTATTACATTTATTTTGTAATTAAATTATGTAACTAGTTCCTCCCCAACACTGTTGCTATGTTGTCAAGTCAAGTCAATAGGTTTTATTGTCATTTCAACCACATATAGCTGACGCAGTACACAGTGAAATGAGACGTTTCTCCAGGACCCTGGTGCTACACAAAACAACATATAACACAAACACAAAAACACAATGCTGAGGACTAGACTAAGTTTGTCCTAGCTAGATAAAGAGCATCGTGTGCAACCTAGTGCAAACAGCGCAAAGACAGAATAGGACTGTGTTGACAACACAAGATACAACAACTAACACAATATAAAATAAAATAAAGAAACACAACAACGACCTAGCGCAAAGTATTGTATACAGTTGTATCACAGTTTGGCGAGTGTGCAAAAGAACAAATAGAGCAGCAGTGATAAAAAGTAGATGTGTGCATGTAAACAGTAACACTGTCAGTGAGAGCAGTATATACAATAAACATGTAAAGGCCAGTAATGAGGCAGATAAATAAATAAAGCAATGGAATGCTGTGTGGATGGTGTGTGAGTGTGTGTTTATTGAGGCGGAAGGTTGAGTGAAGAGATGGTATCAAAAAGTTTCAAGACTAGCTCTGTTTACAAGAAAGTACTTTATTCATCTACTTTCACACCTTTAAAAATAGCCCCCTTGCACAGCGGGGGGTCTCTGCAGCTGCAGGTATGTGTCCTAGAAGTCCACTTTTTAAAACGTGTGAAACACCTTTCGGCGATTCGCTCTGGATCTCAAAACAGCGACCTTTCAGCAAATTTTTCATCTTTGGAAAAGGGCGAAGTCCCCAGGAGCCAAATCCGGCCAGTAGTGTGGGACTTTTTTTTGGCTTGATCTCATCCCGATGTCTTGTCATCTCCCGCCAATGTTCTTAAAGCATGCATTCATAACAGCTCGTTGCAGCTTCGCCCGTATGTCAGACATCTCTGTGGTAGATTCGCCCCGAATTTCACGTTAGCTGTCCGTGCTGAAATTCGCACCATTAGTCTCAAAACTTTTTGATACCACTTTATTATATATATATATATATATATATATATATATATATATATATATATATATATATATATATATAAGGGAGTGTTGATCAGGCCTGTCTGTGTGCTCCTACAGGACAGCACAGGGATGAAGATGTGGAAGAAGAGGTGGTTTGTGTTATCTGACATGTGCCTCTTCTATTATAAAGGTGAGCTTTTCATCGGTTTTCTGTAATCTGAGCGTCAAAGGCGTTCGCTTCTATGTTCGAGAGCAACACAAGAGCCATGATTTCATGCCAGGAGTCCCATGTAACTTGAGAATTTCGTTAAGGTCAATCATAATCAGGTCCGTTACAGTGGTCCGTTATGTTTGTAGTCTGTGTTTTGGGAGTATCATGTTGTCATGTTTATCCCGCAGCTCCACACACACACCTCCCCATTCAACAACGTGATTCTGTTTGAGGTTTGTGGTGCTGGAATAAATTATCCGTGCTGCTTCCTTTAGTCGCCACAAACTTTAGACAAATGTTACAGCGGGGCTTTGGCTTGTTGAACGTCTGAAGTTACAAACCCGAGCCATTTCCAATATGACTGTTGAAACCCCGCCCCCCCTTGGAAACGAGCCCTTCGGGTTGGTCAGAGCGCCGGCATGTTGTATTTGGTATTGCGTGTAATGTGTGGTGGAGAGCTATGGAAGCTCACTGTATCAACCCGAGGTGAAATCGTAAAATCAATTTTCGTTTTTTCAACATCGACACCACAAACCATAAAGAATTGATCAAATTTATCGAAAATAACGATTAATTGCCCAGCTCACAATTAGTTACTTGCAATTAGTACTTCAACTAACCGTCATCATCATCATCATCCACTGGATGGACAGAACACACCCACAAGAGACGAATAAGAAGTCAGACGGGCGTCTTATCACTCGCTAATCACCTCGAGAGCCTTCTGCCTTCACCAAAGATGAAATAATCAATGCAGCTACAACAAGCCCAGAGAGAAATCGTGGGCTTCCTGAGCTCCTGGAGATGTAAGAGACGGGTTGCGTGTGCTGTTTTTGGATCCACGTCAGATAATTATCAGTGGTACCGAAATAAAAATCGGTGTAATTAGTGTTGCAGCTTGCCAGCTGGAGAGAACAGGACACGGCCATAAAGGAAAAAAAAAACCCATTCGGATATCGTGAGTGTTTCCACCTGGCACTGTCGGCTCCACCCACTGCATTTCTGGCTTCACAGTGCTGTGAGAAAAAGAGCACAGACTGCGTGTTGATGATTTAACAAATATCATAGCATTCATACAATTTCCTGAATGTACTCTCGTTAGATGAAAAGGAAGAAGGAATCCTTGGGAGCATCCTTTTACCGAGCTTCCATATTTCTCTGCTATCCGTCGATGACCACATAAGCAGGAAATACACCTTCAAGGTCGGAGTCCTTTTTCCTCTCCAACAATAAACACAGAGATTATTATTAAGAGATTATATTCACTCCTGCATATGTCACTTTTTTGCATTTTATGTATCTTCCTCTAAAGCATGTCACTGCATTTGTTTTTTTATTTTTTTATTTACACACGAGCAGGCTTTTCCTGATTCTTTAACATCTCTGTTCACTTGCTTTGCTTTACTCAGTGTTTGTTTCTGTGTTTCTTGAGGTCATGTGTGCTGGAACAGTTCTGTCAAAGAGATCAACCAACACGGTGAGTTCCCAGGATGCTTATTTAACACATGACGCTGGAGGCTGAGGCCTTGGTCTTGTGTGGTGACCTTGGGGAAACTGTAAAAAAAAAAAGATGCTTTCTTCTGCATACAGGACCTCGAGAAAGTTTTAGGCAGGGGCAAGGAAATCCCATAATGTAAAGATGCATTCAAAAAGTTAATTTATTATCTATAATTTTATGAATCGATTTACAACATGCAGAGTGAACAAAAAGAAACCATCAAAATCATCAATATGATATCAAATTAATTCTATGTGTTGCTTATTATACTGATATAATAAGGTATTTATGTACAAAAGTGTACTTTCCACATATTGAGTTTAAAAAGTTCATTTTGACATTTTAAAGGTTAGAGAAGGAGGATTTCTCCTTTGGACAGACTCATGCTGGTTTTCCTTTTGAATATGCAAAAGTGAGTTTGCAAGAGTGCGTTCACATCTGAGTGAAGTAATCTGTGTAAATCAACATATGTAATTATATAATGATAACTGCAGATGCTCTAATGCTAATTTCCTTCCGCCATGCTACTTTACACCAGCAACTTGAGCCGCCCAGCTAATCGTTAACGTTGCTTATTGAAGGTTTGATCGATTAGTTGTAGCAGTCCTTATAGGTTGAAACATTACTGAAGTAAAAACAGCTCTGTAGGAGTTTAAACCTCGATGAGAAAACCCAAACTCTTGGCAAGACTGAGACACGCAGTAGATCTATTTCTTTAACTTGGTCTCACCCAGGCAGAGCTTTAAAAGAAGACTGGAGTTTCAAGATGTGATGTTCAAGCAGAAAGAAATAGGTAAAGTGAAGTGGTTGTCTGAAACCTACTAGAGAAGATGAAAGACATAACGTTTTTACATTTCCTTTGACATTGGAAGAAAGGAAGAGGGGGTATAGCTCAGTGGTTAAGGCACTGGGTTACTGATCGGAAGATCGGGGGTTTGAACCCCAGTATCGCTTTGCTGCAACCCTTGGGTTCTTGAGCAAGACCCTGTATCATGGCTGACCCTGTATTCTGATCCCAGCTTCCTTGGATATGTGAAGCCGAGGAATTTCACTGTGCTATAATGTGTATGTGAGAAATCAAAGCTATTCCTGTATAAAAGTCCATCACTGCCATCCGCAAAGAACCGGTGGAAACCGGATCGCCCCAGGTCTGTCTGGAGGAGAAGTCTGGTCAGAAGTGGAGGAACTGCCTCCAAAACGCCTAGCCATGTTGTCATGGAAACACGGATAAGCGACTCAATTATGCGCAAAAACACGGGAGCTGGATTACAGAAAAAAGAGCAGCAGGTGATCTCAAGAGTCAAAATTTGAAATATTTGGTTCTAGCGAGTTATTTCCGACGGGCTGGAGAGCACTACAGGCATGAGTGTCGGAGGCCAACAGTGAAGCATGATGGGAGGTGCTGTGGACGTTTAGAGCTGCAAGTGGTAGTCGGGGATTTGGTCCGGATTAATGGTGTCTTCGGTGCCGAGAAATACAGCAGATACTTCTCCACCAGCGAATACCGTCATGTTGGCTTCAGATTTATCCAAATGTATTCTGCAGCAAATATTTTACCAACATTTACAGCTTTTGACAGACGCCCTTATCCAGAGCAGTCGGGGGTTTAGGGTCGTGTTCAAGGGTCCCCTAGTGGCCACTTGGTGGTGGTGGGATTTGAACTTTACGATCCAGAGGCCATTGCATTAACCACTGAGCTACCGTACCACCTGCAGCAGAACAATGACCTCAAACAGATAGACAATGTCATTAAGAACTATTTGCAGCCCAAACAAGAAAGTCGAGTCCCAAGTCCTGGGAGTGATGGTTTGAGATTTAAAGAGCTCTGACCTGTGGTTCGATCTCCATGACGTTTGGAGCCCAGGTTTCCTTTTTGTATTTCGTTGTCTACATTTTTTGATTTCAAGAAATTAACTCTTCATTTTTTAAAGCAATCTCAAAAATACATGGACACGCAGATTTGTGGAAGATAATAATGTTTTTTTGCTTCTTTGTTGTTGTTTTTTTGCCTAAGCATATAAAATAAAGAAATAAAATAAAATAATAAATAAAGTAGACATATCTATAAAAGGCAGCTATGTCCGAGTTAGCATTCTGCTTAAATCGCGTGAACAGAATGTAACCAACAATCATATTTACAACCGTCTCTTTCCCTCTTTTCCAGGCCCTTGTGTTTATCTTCTCTTCCCTTGAGCAGGCCACACACCCCAACATGCGGACCTACTACTTTTGCACCGACACAGCCAAAGAAATGGAGTCCTGGATGAAAGTGATGACTGATGCTACACTTGTTCACACTGAACCGATCAAAAGGTAAACAGATACAATTGACCGCAGTGTATTTATTTATTAATACTTCATTTACGTGTGCAGAAGGCATTGCGACACTTCAGACTTGGATGTGGGGTCGTACTGGAGGTTTAGTTCAGAGCTATTACTAATTGGGTATAAATAATTGCACATTATAACTTGCAAATAAATAAATAAATAAAATAAATAAATAAAAATCGTCTAGAATTTGAAGTTCTGCTCCGTGTTGACACGATTGCTCCGGATCACTGTGCAGCTCTACCACACACCCAAACACTGCTCTAATTAACCCCAGAATTATTCAACTACAAACTCTACAAAACTGCTAAACTGGAGGAAAGTGCATCGCAATTTTGTCAATCTAAATGAAAAACAATTATGATTCAGTGTTCCTAAGACCATGTCAGGAGAATTCATGACTCCGTGCACCAAATAGCAGGTAGAAAGGATTCAAACGACCTCACTAAGAACATTTGACAGCCATTTGGCTACGAAAGCACATAAGCAGTGGTGTTTATTAGCTTTGGAAAGAAAACAACATGTCTTGTTAATATGAACCGTAGGCAGAAACATTACCTACACACCATAGTTGGTTTGGTCTGAAACTATTTTTTTTTTGCGTATTTAGTTTCTGTCTAGAAAGCACAATCTGTATTCTATAACTACTATTTACAGTCGTTTCATGATAAGCGAGTTTCTAGTACAGTAATGCGTCTAGAGTAAAGCAAGTCTAGAGTCACTGCAAAAACCTCACTGTAATGTGATTCTAGAATATAAAGTGATCTTTACAGTGAATTTGGCAGTGAAACAGTTTCTTTGCATATCCTCATTGTTTTTGGAAATACGAATTTTAGATTCTTTTTTGTTCACATCATTTGGAAGAGATCAGATACGCTGTTGAATTCAGGAGAATTAGAAAGAAAAATACCCATGATGCCATTCTGCTATCATTAATGGTGAAGTTTAGCAAAATGAGAAATAATCATTGGGGAAGGGGGGGGGGGCGGGGATTTACTTTCTAGTCACTCCGTCGACTGCTTAATTTTTCTCTCTAGGGCGCTGCGATGTAATTGGCCATTTTCTGTCTCTGTCTGAGGTTATTTGGGACGTGGTATTGACAAGTACTAGAGTTCTCCAAAGAGCCTCCCTAATGAGCTTCACTGCTCTTAAAAAAAAACTTAAAAGGAAGCAACACTTCCATTGAAAAATACTTGTTACCAACATCTTTTCCTTATTGTTGCAGAATTAATATGACTTGTCACTATTATATATGTGGTCATGCTGTAAATGACTGCGTTCTACTGAAAGACGATGTGTATAAGTAGAAACATTGTGTAGGGTTTTGAAAGCAAAAGGTGCTAAACTGCGGTTTTAATTCAGTTCAGGTTTATTTCTTTAGCGCGTTCAACAATGCACTTTACAGAGATGAAAGTGGATCAGACAGTAGAATGCTTACTGCTTGTTGTGAATGGATGTCTAGCGCTTATAAGTTTGTCCCAACAGTAACAGTTGAGGCTGTGGTGACTGTGGCAAGAAAAAAAAACTCTCCAAGATGGTATGAGGAAGAAACCTTGAGAAGAAAACCAGGAACCCCTCATCATCTGCCTTGTGTTGCAGTACGCTGGTATTACAGTGCTGGTATTAAAGCGGGTTCGATTCCCGTCTCGGCCATGTGTGTGTGGATTTTGCATGTTCTCCCCGTGCCTCAGGGGGTTTTTCTCCGGGTTCTCGGAGAACGGTAGATTGTAGACTGATTGATTGGCACCTTGGAAAAATTGTCCCTAGTGTATGAATGTGTGTGTGAATGAGTGTGTGTGTGTGTGTGTGTGTGTGTGTGCCCTGCGATGGGTTGGCATTCCATCCAGGGTGTATCCTGCCTTAATGCCCATAGACTCCTGAGATAGGCACAGACTCCCCGTGACCCGAGGGAAGATTGGATAAAGCGGTAGAAGATGAATGAATGAATGAATTAAAACCGCAGTTTAAGATTGTTTGCTTTCAATACAATGCACAATGTTTCTACTTATACACATTGTCATTCAGTTACTTACAGCATGACCACATATATAAAAGAGACAAGTCATATTAATTCTGTAATAATATGAAAAAAAATGTCTGTAACATAGCATGTATCCATACTGCCAGGACCTGTTTTTGGACCTTCCGTTCGTCCAATCTGCCAGGACCTTATGTGGTAATCTAAAGATAAGTTTCAGGATGGACCGCGGAAAGAGCTCAAAAGTGACTAAAACCAAAGACACAAAAGACAAAGCTGAGTGTAATTATTGTGATAAACTATTATGTTGCACAAATAACATGACTAAGCATCTGCGGTTGGTTCACCGTTCACCCATTAAAAGCCAAACACCCGAACCCTTCCTTATGTTGAGATTAGTACCTGCTCGATTCTCATTGGAACCTGATTGAATTGAAGACAAAACAATCTAATAATGATTTAGTTGTGAAAACACCTCTATGGGCAACAGAACAGCAGCTGAATCATTTGTCAGCTCTGAAATGACAACGAATTCATTCGCACCCGAGCGAGGTGTTTCAGCGAGAACTGGAACAAATCAAACCTCGAGGACCATTTGTTTCTCTACGCATCGGAAGAGAGTATTTGGAGTAACAGTGGATATATTTATACAGGTATATGTGCCAGCCACGTTTTTGCTTGTTTTGCTCTGAACATATCTGCATCCATGATGGATCAATCTTAATAACAGATTTCTCTAAATCTCTCTACAGCGAGTGTTCTACAGTCAGTTCTAGAAGTCAGGTCTAAGTGAGAAATCTAATTCTCAATTTAAGTACATTTATTCAAAGATATATAAAAAAAATAATACCAGTGGTTGCAGTAATGAATGCTGAGATAATGAGGATTTTAGGTCTGTGGCCTGAAATTGTATTATATCATAAAAAAAATGATGCATTTTAAATTGGAGTTTGTGCTGATAAACCTGCACCCATCGTTAATTGCTAGAATTTATCTACTAGATTATTGGCAAAAATCAATACTGGGATCATTTTTCCAGGTTGCACAATACAGCACCTCTAGTGGAGAAAGACTGACATAACATGCTGTTTATTCAAAGTGTCTTTTATTATTATTGTTATTATTATTATTATTCTAAATTTCAGACATATCACTTTTCATTTCTTTGGAGTGTTCATTTATGTTTCAGGTTGAATACATGTTCTTATTTTCCTTCAATATTTACTAATATGTTCATTTTTTTAGCACTTTTAAGGGATTTATTTTTTTTGCTGTTAACGTTATTTTAAATCCAGTATCCATTTTTGTTTCATCGGCTCAAGTATGATCGCTGTCTGTAAAATCCACTTTAGTCTGACCTCTGGTTCAAATCATGATTTGACTCGTGAAAGATCAAACACATGCTGATGAAAAGGTTTCGATAATAATCCGACTAAAAGTTATCAGATTAACAATAGCCAGTATTCTAACTCCACATTAAAATACATACATGAAAACTTGCTATCAACAATACAAACTTTACACAGGACATATCGGACCTTTCATTATATTATAATGTCTTTTATCTGTTTTCTTTTTCTCGGTCAGACTGGAAAAGGTGGATCCACGCAATCCCCTGGAGGTGAACAACATCCTAAATCACTGGGTTCTAACGCAACCCGAGATCCAAAATAATGAGCGGAATCGCGAGAGCCTTTACCACGAGGACAAGAAGCAGAAACAGCTGGAGAAACAGCCCCGGATCCACAGGGACAAGGAACGATGCAGCGTTCACAAAGACCCGGAGAAATACCACGTTCCGAAAGAAGGTGAAAAGTACGCTCTAGAGAAAGACGGACAGAAGTATCCGGTTCAGAAGAGCGGCTATAGGTACATGCTCCAGAAAGACGTGGAAGCGTTGGGTGTACAGAAAGATGGAGAAAAGTACGCGTCCACGCTGCAGAAGGAAAGTAAACGTCATGCCCTCCAGAGAGAAGAGGAAATAAACCTGCTGCAGCAAGAGATGCAGCGGTACGCCCTGCACAAAGACGCCAACAAGCACGCGCTTCCCAAGGACAACGAGGCGCACGGCACGCGCAAAGACGCCGAGAAATATCTCCCGAAAGATGGAGGGCGACCTGCGCAGAAGGCCACGGTGCAGAAAGATGCGGAGAGGTCCAGGCTGCAGAGAGAAGAGGAAAAGTACGGCTCGCAGAAGGACGGGAACGCGGAGCAGACGCTCGGCAAACTCGAGAGCGGCAAGCTGCAGCCGGCGCAGACGGCCGCCGTCATCCCGACCGTGTCCTCCTCGTGGCAGCTGCAGAGCAGGGGAGCATCTGCTCAGTATAAAGCTGCGCAGGTGAATGGCTCTGGAGAGCAGAGTCCTGTAGAAATGAGTAACACCGTTTCACAAAGGACTGCAGTACAGCATCAGCAGCAGCTGCAGCCGCCTACGGAACCCTCAAGGGGCTTAAGCAGGTCTAATTCTGTACAGTTGGAACAGCAGTTCAGGACACATCGCACCAGGGTCCAGGACGACGAGACTAAGAGGTATGGGTTAAGAAAACGCATTTTTACTAGAGCTGTCAATAGATTCAACTATTTAATCGTGATTAATCGCACGATCGGCACGAATTAACTAGTGACTAGTGAATAAACACGTTTTCAATGTAAACTGCATCATTCGTATACTGGTACACTCGTAATGCCGAGGGTCCAGGGTATAAGTTTAGTGCCTATAAGTTTGAGTTCACGAATTCCCTGATGTTTGAGAAAGAAATCTCAAAGAAACCCGTCCTCTTCTGGGTCTTTTATGTTTTATTTTATTTATGTTACATGTATATTTGTTTTATTTACATTTATTATGTTGCACTTCGGGCACGGTGGCTTAGTCGTTAGCACGTTCGCCTCACATCGCCAGGGTCCGGGTTCGATTCTTGTGTCGGCCATGTGTGTGTGGTGTTTGCATGTTCTCCCCGTGCCTCAGGGGGTTTTTCTCCGGGTTCTCCGGTTTCCTCCCGGTCCAAAAACATGCAGGGTAGGTTGATTGGCACCTTGTAAAATTGTCTTTAGTGTATGTGTGTGTGTGTGTGTGTGTGTGCCCTGGGATGGGTTGGCATTCCATCCAGGGTGTATCCTGCCTTAATGCCCATAGACGCCTGAGATAGGCACAGACTCCCCGTGACCCGAGGGAAGATCGGATATAGCGGTAGAAGATGAATGAATGTTACACTTCTTACATTAAGGTGAAATGTTCAGTGATAAATACTGTTCATTCCTCCTGTAGTAGACTGTTACACTTTGAAGGTTGGCGGTTGGCGGAGCGAGGCCTTTAACCCTCTGTGCTCCAGAGGTGCTACAACATGATTGACCCTGTTTTTAAACATTTCTAGAATATGTGAAGAAAGAGTTTCACAGCACTGTAAAGTACATGTACAAGTATAAAGCAGCTTTTTCTGTGTTTGACCTCATACACAGGTCAAAGTCATGCATATCTGATTATCTACTTTAGACCTGGCAGTGAGTCTCAGCCTGCCGGCCCCATATGGCCGTGGTCATGTTTTGGGCTTCTTTTATTGGACATTGCCGTAAGGTTTTTCCTCGGTCGCTTTGGAGCGTTTCTCAGATCAGAAATGAAATTCCTACAACTGTATATTATTGTTCAATCTCCACATCATGTAGTTACTTGCGCACATCAGAAAAGCAATTTCAAACGTTTTGGTTCATTCGTTTAATTAATTGTGTAGGATTGTTGTATTTTTTTTTAAATATATTATACGAGTTGTCACATGACTAGTCTTAACCCTAATATGCAAATGCAAATGTTTAACTCAGTTGTGAGAATGTGTCAGGCTTGCATTTATATTCAGCTTTTTTATTTATTTATTTGTTTGTTTGTTTATAAATGTGCCTTTAATTGATCACTTGTACAGATGAATCCCACTAATGAAGGTGACTACTGCAGCAAAGATCAATTAATTAGCATCTAAAAATTGGTCGAAGGTGAATCTCAAGAATATCATATTTGTTGTTGGAGAGCAAAACAGAATTTTGAAAATGAGAAACGAACGTAAAAGTGCAGCGTTAGATGAAGTACACAAAACGTGAGTTAAAGTATAGATGCGCTAGATTAAAAGTGCCACCTTGAGTAAAAGTATAAAAGTATTTATGCCTTAAATATAAATTTACTTACTTCAAAGTACTATGATTTATTATGACTAATGTCACAAAATCTCTTTAATCAATTCAGTTTGAGAAAAGTCTTATGCGATTACTTTTAACATACCGATCTATTAATAGAATGATATTAATGACCAGTAACATTAATAACACAGATTGATATCTATTCAACTTCTCATGAGCACTAAATCTTCTTGTCAACAACGGAAAATAATTGTGTAAATAAGGCCACAGAGTCCGGAGTTGAACCGATTATAAACCGCATGTCAATAGAACGGTCATTTCCACTTGGGGGCGGCAAGAACGCATGCCGATAATGATGGGTTCCCCTTTTGAGTCCGAGGTTCCTCTCAATCGTTCTTCCGCAATATCATCGGCGAACATCACCGTCCATGGAGACTCCTGTCTGACTTTATCTGCCATCCTGTCCATCAGCACTGCATACAGGAGAGGGCTCAGAGTTGATCCCTGATGCAATCCCACCTTCACCTTGAACCAGCCTGTCGTTCCTACTGCACACTGCATTGCTGTCACACTGTCCTCACATACTTCACTCCATTATTCTTAGAAATGGGTACCAGCACACACCTCCTCCATTCCTCAGGCACCCTCTCCCCTTCCAAAATCTTGTTAATCAGTCTAATTAATAACTCCACTGCCATCTCTCCTAAACATCTCCATTCTTCTACTGGAATGTCATCCGGTCCAACTCTTTATACGCTGAATAGCTGCTCTCACTTCCTCCTATCCACTTCCTGCTTCACCACTTCCAAATCATCCACCCTTTCTTCATTCATCAGCTGCTCAAAACACTCCCTCCACCTTCTCAACACTCTTCCATCTGCATCCTTTATCACTCTCACTTGCAGCACATCCTAAGGGCACTGGCTTGTGTGTAAGCCTAATGGCGGGGTTTTGACTGCATTATGACTACTGACACGTCACTAACTGTATCTTCATTAACACAAATATTTACTTTTAACACATTACTTTTGTCTTTTTGTGCTAACAGTCTTTAGGAAAATGTACTGCTTTGTAAATGTTAAGAATGATTTCAAGAAAGTGCCCCAAAGCATTTGTAAAAACGGGAGTGTGGAATTAGCATTAGCTTTGAAATGACTGTGTACTGGGCCCTTATTGATGTTGAATGTGAGTATTGTTTATGTTGGAGATTTTTTCCAGACTGATTTACATTCTGTTTTAAGTGTGAATGTTAAAATGAGGAAATTCCGAACACACCGGTCTCGGCATGTGAACTAACAGGGCAGAGTTACAGTAATGTGATGTGGCTGTGAGGCAAGTCTTTTCAGCCTTTCATTTTCACCACCTTTGAGTTGTGGCGAGTATCAGCTGGGAATAGCGAGAGAACACTAAAATCGATGACCAAAGTGCATTAGTTAAAGATTTATTGTCTGGATGCAAGTAATATTTTTTTTCCCCACAGCATAGTCACTGCAAACAACCCAAACGATATCAAGTGTTTTGGCCAGAAAGCCGTCGCTTAGCACCAGGGCTGTTAAAATTAACGCGTCCATAAAATTTGTGCCGCTAAAGCGAATTTGCGTTAACAAACGGCCATTTTTTTTTTGTTTGACCATTTATGGTTTGACCATAAATACATAAATAAATATAAAGGCAGTGA
Source organism: Kryptopterus vitreolus (assembly GCA_030449085.1). Lineage (NCBI taxonomy): Eukaryota > Metazoa > Chordata > Actinopteri > Siluriformes > Siluridae > Kryptopterus > Kryptopterus vitreolus. The sequence goes on along the minus strand of JACRUU010000008.1, from coordinate 10,933,757 downwards.
AATTAAAACCTTCAATGCAAAACACATTTATTTACAACTTTACCCATATATGTATTTATGTGTGTTTTTGTTTTTTTATATATATATATACAGTCATGTGAAAAAATTAGGACACCCTTTGAAAGCATGTGTTTTTTTGTAACATTTTTAATAAATGGTTATTTCATCTCAGTTTCAACAATACAGAGAGATTAAAGTAATCAAACTAAACAATGAAAACTGAAGAAAAGTCTTTTCAAGATCTTCTGTAAATGTCATTTTACAAAAATGCCTATTCTAACTGAGGAAAAAGATAGGACACCCTCACATGTATTCCCTCTTAAATTGGCTCAGATCTCACACAGGTATATCACACCAGGTACACATAACTAGTAGATCATTACTCTGCATGTTGAATGAGGCTTGCCCTATTTAAACCTCAGACATTTAGTTTGGTGTGCTCCTGACTGTTGAAGTGAGAGTGAGCACCATGGTGAGAGCAAAAGAGCTGTCAGAGGACTTCAGAAAAAAGATTGTAGCAGCCTATGAGTCTGGGAAGGAGATTTAAAAAGATCTCAAAAGATTTTGAAATCAGCCATTCCACTGTCCGGAAGATAGTCTACAAGTGGAGGGCTTTCAAAACAACTGCCAACATGCCCAGGACTGGTCGCCCCAGCAAGTTCACCCCAAGAGCAGACCGACCAAGATGCAAGATGGTAAAAGAGGTCTCCAAAAACCCTAAAGTGTCATCTGGAGAACTACAGCAGGCTCTGGCTACTGTTGATGTAGAAGTACATGCCTCTACAATCAGAAAGAGACTGTACAACTTTAACTTGCATGGGAGGTGTGCAAGGAGGAAACCTTTGCTTTCCAAGAGAAACATCAAGGCCAGACTGACAATTGCCAGAGACATTTGCCAGAGAGATAAGTTGACAAAGACCAGGACTTCTGGAATAATGTTGTTCTTTGGACAGATGTCCAGTCCAAAATTGAATTATTTGGACACAACAGCAGAGGACATGTTTGGCGTAAACCAAACACAGCATTCCAAGAAAAGAACCTCATACCACCAACTGTGAAGCATGGAGGTGGAGGTGGAGTGTCATGGTTTGGGGCTGCTTTGCTGCAGCAGGCACCTGGACCTCAGCTCACCATCATAGAATCCACCACCATGATTCTATTCTACTGTGTATCAGAAGGTGACCATCAGTTAGAAAATTAAAGCTGAAGCGGAATGTGGACCATGCAACAGTTAGAAAAATGACCCAAGCTGAAGCGGAACTGGACCATGCAACATGACAATGACCCAAAACCAAAGATTGGCTGTAAATCAAAAAATTGGCTGAAAAAGAAGAAATGGAGAGTCCTGGAATGGCCAAAGTCAAAGTCCAGATTTGAAATCAACCATGGAGAGATGCTGTGTGAAAACTTGAAAAGGGCTGGAGAGTGTGAAAACGTGCAAGAAACCCCTCAAACATCTCACAGCTGAAAAAGTTTGTGGGTGTGACTTGAAAAGGGCTGTACGTGCAAGAAACCCCTCAAACATCTCACAGCTGAAAAAGTTCTGCATTGAGTGGGGTCGCCGGAGTGGGGTAAAATTTCCTCAGACCGATGTCGGAGATGGCTACTGGCAGTTATTTAGATGGCTAGGGGCAAGAACCGTCTCACTGCAGTTATTTCAGCCAAAGGAGGTAACGAAACACTCGCTATTAGGGGCAAGGGTGTCCTATCTTTTTCCTCAGTTAGTGAATAGGCATTTTTGTAGAATTTGACATTTGACATTTACAGAAGATCTTGAAAAGACTTTTCTTGAAAAGCCTTTTCTTCAGTTTTCTTTGTTTAGTTGGATTATTACTTTAATCTCTCTGTATTGTTGAAACGGAGATTAAATATCCATTTATTAAAAATGTTACAAAAAACCACATGCTTTCAAAGGGTGTCCTAATTTTTTCACATGACTGTATATATATAAAAACAATATATATATTTATTTATTTTTAATATACTGACGGCCCGTCCTGTCACATGATGCTGATGTGTGTTGTGTGTTTCAGCATCACTTCCTATCAGACTCTGCCCAGGAACATGCCCAGTCATCGGACACAGGTGGTGCCGCGCTATCCCGAGGGCTACCGCACGCTTCCACGCAACATGCTGAGGCCGGACAGCATCTGTAGCGTCGCAGGTTCCATGTACGACTGTGCGTTGCAGCCGGCGGCAGCAGAGAAGAGGCGCTCCATGCGAGATGACACTTTGTGGCAGCTGTACGAGTGGCAGCAGAGGCAGGCGTACAGCAGGATGGGCTACAGCACACTGCCCAGCCCTAAGACTCTCAGCCACATTGCAGAGTCCATCCCCTCGTCCCCGTCGCACGGCTCGTTGGCTCTGTACCACTCCGTCTCCCCCAACCGACCCTACAATCCCAGCACACCTTCGGAAGTGTCCTCCCCCGTGTTCCGGGGAGATGTGACCATCGACCGGCGCTACAGAGCACACCTCGCACAGGTGGGACAACTTTTGTATAGATATCGTCTTAAACCAGGGGTCCCCCGAGCATTCTTCAGTGATGGCCACATCATTTTTCCTTCAGTAAATTGGGGAAAGGGGGACGTGTCAGGCTGTAACAGAAAATGGCATGATTGACCCTGCAGGGGAAAACGGAAAAGCTACAGGTATTATTGTAGCGATTGCATCATGCTTTCATCTATTAAAACAGCATTATTCAAAATAAAAGCACTTAATATGAAATAAAACTAAACTTTAGTACACAAATAAAAAAAAAAAAACAACTCCAATCAGAAAAAAACAATAAGTATGTAGTTAGTAAATACAAAGTAAGAAATGTAATAATGCGATGTTTGCGTGGCGCGAGTAAAAGGAAACAGCATGTGGTGTTGGCAATTCGCCTCTAGAGGCCGCTCTAATTATGACCCCAGACGAGTGTCTGGAAAAACGCTAAGAATTTTTGTCGATTGTTTCAGCAATCAACTCTCTGTGCCTTTATCTCTATTTAATACCTAAAGGAAAAGCCAACCTTTATCAAGTAAAGCTCGGCGATTCATAAATCGAATCGCTGATTTAGACAATATTCGATTTTGGATACAGCGGGAAAATGTGTCCACTATTTTTACCTGTTTTTAGTCTGTGTTTTGGGGCCGTCATGTTTATCCCACAGCGCCACACACACCACAAACTTTAAATCAATTTTACAGCGGGGTTTTGGTTTGTTGAACATCTGAAGTTGCGAACCCGAACCGTTTCCATACGACTGATGAAACCACGCCCCTCTAGAAAACGAGATCTTCGGATTGGTCAGAGCGCCGCCATGTTGTATTTGGTATTTCGCAGAGGGCGGGAGGCGGAGAACTAGGGAAGCTTGTTGTGCCAAACCAAGGTGAAATTGTACAGTTATGTTTCGTATTTTTAACATAAACTAGAATTAATGACAATTAATCTCCCAGCTCTAATTTCAAGTTCAAAAAATATCTCTACAGCAGAGTGCTGTTCTAAATGCTTGGGTGAGTCCCGGGGCTGTCGTTTGGGGACCCCTGGTTGATTAATTTCTTTGAACTCTTATTCTCCAGCGCGTTATGGTTCATGGACGTTTTTTCTTCTTCTTTCCCTTCTTGCTCTTTTCTTTGCTCTGCTCTCTGTCAGTACGCATACCCACCTGACTGCAGGGGGCCGGCAGCTCCAAGCATCACGCCACAGTCACTGCAGGGGAAAACGGTACGCTACTTTTCCTGTCCGCTTCTGAATTGTTACATTACACCGCTCTCCGAATTACAATACGAGCGATGAGTGATTGGGTAAATGGATTTCCTGCACTCCTGTGCTGCTGCCCTTGTGACACCCACAACATCCACAGTTAAATCGCTTCATGGTCAATGCCTATTTTTAATTAAATTTAATGTCATTTTTGCAAAGGAAGCACATTTTGGAATTTTCTGTTCTTGCATAACTGCTGATACGTGTATGTGTTCTTTTTACGATTCACTAAAAGCACTTTGCGATCAAAATGAATGACATCATAAGAATTGCCGCTTTTATTTACCGATCTACATGTAGATGATTATCTGCTGTAAGCATTTGAAGGCCTAACATGAATTTACAAAGCAATACTGATGAGTCTCAAAAGGTTGGAAATCAAGATGAAGCTCTATCCGCAGTGAAGTGAGGGACGAGTCCGTTCTTAATCCATAAAAACATATGAGTGTGTGGCTGAAGCATGGTGGTGGTAGTGCAATGACTTTCTGGAACAAACTTACTGATCATTATTGATGATCGAACTCATGCTGGTGGCAGCAGAATGAATTCAAAAGTCTGCAGAAACACACATCATTTACACATCATGTACACCAATCCACAACACGCTTCCATCATAGCACACGACTTCACCGGGGGGGGGAAGTGAAAGGTTTTGGACGGGACCTTAACCCGATTCAGTGTCGTTTCACCTCATGCAGTAAAGATCGCATGAAGAAATCCATTAAAACATGCAACAAGTGAAACATGAAGTGCTATGGGTGTGGAAAAGCATCACAGAAAAGGAATGCTCACGAGGTAAATAAAAGCGAGACGTAAGGTGAAAAAACAAAAGAACTTTAATAATAATAATCCGGCGGAAAAAATCCCAGAGACATGAGAAGCAGACGAGAATCATCTAACAGTTCCATCCTGTAAACTGATGGTTAGATTAACAGCATAAGGTCCTGGCAGATTGGATGTGAGGAAGGTCCTGGAAGATGGGAAAAAATGCACACAAGGAATCGATAATAAGAATCAAATTTTTTTATTTTGTCACAATTATCCGATTCCGGAATTGATTTTCGATTCTTAAGTTAAAGGGTATTTAGCATTAGAGTGACTGGTTACACCTTTAATCCAAAACGTATTCACCATATTGTTGAGAAAGCTGTTGAATCCAACATTGTCGCTGATATCTATGAATAGGAGGCAAATGAGGGATATTGTCTATGAGACGGTTCCTCTGTCTTTCTATCCATCTTTATTTCTTCCTTTCTGTCTTTCCCTTCTATCTGTCACAGTGACCCTGGACAGTCAGTAGTGTCACTGCGTGTATATCCACAAGATGGCAGATACTGGAGATACTTGGAGTTACTCCCACTGTATTACACTTCTAATAGCTGAACTAGGATGTAATGGGAAATTCAATTCTTTTAAGATTTGTGAAAATATTGGGGTTATTTCTTGAGGTTATCTTTAATGAGCGAGGGGAAGAAACTCCCTGAAAAGCATTGAGGGGAAAAAACCCTGAGAGAAACCAACAGGAAACATGAAAATACATATGACTGGTATTTTGCTGGTAATTTTGTGTGTATGTGTGTGTGTGTGTGTGTGTGTGTGGCCTGCTAGAATATTATTTATTTATAGTATTGTTATTATTTATTATTATTATCTTAGACTATTGAATGATTTTTTTTGGATCAGCATTTTGTACCGTGATTCTCTTCAGTGTATTTGTTTATAGCAGTTACTGTAACTTGCCTCTATGTTATAAAAGGCGATTATAACTTAAATACTACTAAGTTTTTAACATGTAACCTGACTATGTATTACACAGATAAACAAGATGCTTTTGCATTTTTTGCCAGGGTATTTATACAAAATGTAAATATATAGTAATATATAATAATAATATACAGTATAGTAAAATATAGTAATTTTAGTGCAAACTGTCTTTATTGGACTATGTGCATTATATTATATATACGTGAATATCAGTTTTCTAAGATATGTCAACAACCTTATGTATGCTCCGAAAGCCTTTCCAACACCTTTGTGGTGAAATTTGTTTGTAAATGTATCTATTTTAGCAAATAACAGGAGGATAAAATGTCTTTACACAGATTTATCAAGCACGTTTAGCTAAGAGGTTGGCTCATGTATGGTTTGAATGCTTTAAGCCACTTGTTGCTTGATTTATTGAGTGCTTGCCTGAGTGATCAAGTGTCTGCGTAAACCTTTTCCATTCATTCTCTGTAGCACTGCGATAATGTCCTGATTTTAGACACTATTTTAAAAACAACATTCACTGGATTGCTGTTCACTTGCCTTCACACTTACTTCAAGAAGGCTGATCAATCCTTTTTATATCTTCGAATAGCAGTATTAGTAGTGTTAATATAGGGCGTGATGCTATTTTGGTACCTGAAAGAGTGAAAGCATAATTCAATTTATGCGATCTTTGTTAGCGCAGCGTCTCTCGAGCGAGTTTTATTAGGAACACCTGGTCATTTATGCAAATCTCTAATCATCCAATCATGTGGCAGCAGCACAAAGCGGAAGGACAATCTGTTCGAGAGGTTCAGATTCACATCATAAATCATCAGAATGAAACAGAATGAAAATAGATCGCATGCTGAAGTGCATTTCTGGTCACTTTAGTTGTAAACAGTGATCTATTTATTATTGTATTGTTTTTGCTATTTTTCTCTGATCTCTCATGACAGGGTGATTTTCACCTACAGGTCATTTGTGACTTTGTTGTTGTTTTTTGTACCTTGGTGACTGCTGTGTGTGAAATCAAACTAAGCCATCTGGCACCAACATCTATGACACGGTAACATTTTGAAGAGATCACGATTCAACTGAAATCCGCAGGAGAATCAAGATTTGGGGATCTGCAGGATTTTATGTACAGGTCGACCAACGGTGGCTTTTACCAGGAGTAATAGTTCGGTTGGATCGTACTCGTTGATAACCAAGTAACCAGATTATAGTTATAAATGTAATTTAATCATCGATTACTTGATGAAATAGTTTTTATTACAATAAAATTGTACCGAATCTAAAAATGTGATAAATAAAAAGTATATGAATATATTCATTCTATTATTAAATATTAAAGAGAATAAATGGCGTGTATTTAAACTGAAACAAAATAAATAAACCGCATGCAGTATTAGTGATTCGCCTCTAGAGGCCGCTCTCGTAATGTATAAAGCAACATGGAAAAACTATAGGTATGGATTTTTGCCTGTAGTTCCAGCAATCACCTCTCGGTGGCGACCTCACGAGCTCCCATAGTTGGGAGTTCTTATCTGAAGGTATTCTAACTGTGAATTCTGTACATATTGTTTCCTGTGACCCCAGCCAGAAGAGCTGACCCTACTTCTTATCAAGCTGCGACGGCAGCAGGCCGAGCTCAACAGCATCCGAGAGCAGACTCTTTCTCAGCTAATGCAGCTAAACGTTGATGCCTCCAACCCGAAGGTCAGCTTCGAAGGGTCACCCGCACTGTGAAGGAATGCTAGTTTTGTTTGTTTTATTTCACCTTAATTTTTTACAGCATGCTCCCGCGTGTTCCGTTTTTAATGTTTGGTTGGTCCATCTTACCCTTTACTAACGGCGGTAACGGCTTCATGCAGGTGTACTGTCGTGTTAATAGAGTTAGTCTTACATGAGCAGCGGGTCCTGGGGTGGTTAATGGACCAGGCTGCTGGGGCCAGTTCCCAGGAACCTCGGACACTCAGGAGCCTCTGACACTCATTTATACACACAGTTTCAAATGTGTGTGTGTGTGTGTGTGTGTGTGTGTGTGTGTTGTTCCTGGGGACTGGCTCCAAACACCGTTGCACACAGACACTTGTGTGTCTTGTCTTTACAACCATGACATTCTTTATGGATGCTTCTCTTAAGTCTGCTTGTACGTATTTTCGAGTGTTTTGTAAGATCTACTAGTGCATGATGAATTAATAAAACCCTGCACTGCATCTTGTCCCAGCAGACGCTTGCTTGAAACCTTCCTGCTGTCGATGACTTCTTAATCACTTCATTTTTTATTTATTTTTTTTTAAATGCCGATTTGAATCTCTTGCCTGAATCTGATCTTTGAGGGGGTCCTCTGTCTCTCACTACTCTTGTCTTTCGCATTCTTCTTTATTTTTTTTCCCCCCACTGCTTTCAATAGAATAAGGTGCTTTCTCATCACCTGCAGAGGAATCTTATGTATCTGGACAGCCAGGTGAGAGCATGTCTCTCTCTCTCTTTCTCTCTCTCTCTCTCTCTCTCTGTCTATGTAATATATATATATATATATATATATATATATATATATATATATATATATATATATATAATATATTCCCTATCTATTCTTCTCTTCTCTTCTCTCTCTTTCTCTCTGTTTTTCTCGTTTCTTCTCTAAATTTCTTCTCTATTTCATTTCTCTCATTTCTTTCTCTCTCTGATCTCTCTTTCTCTTTCTTTTTCCTCTCAATTTCTCTCTCTCTCTCTCTCTCTCTCTCTAGATATATGTCTCTCTTGTCTGATAAATATAAACATGTTTAAATGTATGCACCGTACAGTAATAAAACCACAAATGACCCTAAGGGATTGTTATAGCCATAATTAATTAGGATGCGTATCTACTGTTCTGTTAACAATTCATTTAATTACTCGTCCGTGTTCAGTAGCCTCTGCAGAGAGAGTTGTACATCATTATTGCATAAGTGCGGTTTTAGGTGCACACGGAAGTCGAGACCATTTGATCGTTTTTTAATATTTACTACGATTGCAATTTCCGGCAATCCGATTCAAAACGTTCCGGCAAGTTTAAAAGATCGTTATATATGTAGAGTTTAAAAACATTCTTTTCACAGCTTTAGAGGATCATGAAATCCTGCATTTCTAGTATATTTCTAGTATATTTCTAGTTCTATGGGATGTGTCACCATTCAGCCATAACATTAAACCCACCTGTGTAGTTCCTCTTTGAGCCACCAGTCTGGACTCCACAAGGCCTCTGTGGGGGTGCTGTGGTATCCGGTATCAAGACATTAGCAGGAGTTTTATTAGGTTTTGAGGTGGAGCCTCCATTCATCTGAGAAATTGGAGGAGGGGAACACCTTGAACTCTTTGTCATGTTCTACAAACCGTTCCTGAGTAAACTGGTCTCATGGAGCTTGAACCTGTTCAAAGAGGCCATTGATACAAAAGAATGCTCCAACAATGTTTAGAGCATGGCAAAGTAAGCTACATGAGGGCCCAAGTTTTTCCAGCAGAACATCACCTACACTGTGACTTCCCTTCTTCTGATTGGACATCCTGGTGCAAACTGTCTAATTGATGCAAAAGAACATTTTACCAGACCAAGCTTTTATCTTCTATGGCGCTACAGTCCAGGTCCATTTGGTGAATAGAATAGAATAGCCTTTATTTGTCACATATACATCACAGCACAGTGAAATTCTTTTCTTCGCATATCCCAGCTACTTGTTGTTGGTATCTGGGGTCAAAGCGCAGGGTCAGCCATGATACAGTGCCCCTGGAGCGGCCCAAGGGTCTTGCTCAAGGACCCAAGAACGGCAGCTTTGCAATACCGGGGCTCGAACCCGGACCTTCCGATCAGTAACCCAGCACCTTAAACCACTGAGCTACACCCCCTCCACGTGGTGGTGTACAGGAGTCAGTATGAGCACTCAGGCTCGCACTGTTCTGGCTCCTTCCTATCAGAGGCAGTATGAGCAGTTTGTTTTTTTTGTGCGTGGGAATTTGTGCAAAAACTCCCCTCGCATGTCAACGAGACTTGACCTTGACTTGACGCCAGATCACTGGTGTAACTTTCTACGGAGCACTTTCAGAACCCCCGCATACCAAAATATACCTCATAAGACCCGCTGTTATCTAGCAATCACAATGTGACCCTTATCAAAGTCACTCCTTCCTTTTCTCCCATTTCCAATAGAACGTTTTCAGAATTCTCACCGACGCCTTTGTAAGAAGAAGCAATTTTCACCTGTCTGTGGGTTTAATATTATGGCTGCTCGGTGTAACTGCACTTTACATTTAGATAAAGTTGTTTTTTTTTCCGCCAAAAATCCTTTGATTTGACATCACTTCCCGTTCTGTCATCTTTAAGTTATTCAGAAACAGGTTCTTGGATAGCACACAGCTGTAAATACATCTCATCTTAGGTGACGTAAGATGTAAGGAAATGCTAATAGTGAGCTACTGAATTTCAATTTGCACAAGCTAAAAGTTCTGTCATGTGTTGTGATGATTGTACTTGTTTTTGTTATTTATTTATATTGCTGTTTTAAGTTGTATGTAAAAGCTTAACCAGGGACTGTAAATTGTCTTTACTTTATGCGTCCTATATGCACTGCATCAGTCGCCAGTGTGTACCGATGTCCAGTGTGGTGTCCCTGCTAAATAAACAACTATATGCTCATTGCTAAAATGAGGTGAAATGCTACATTTTCTGGAAATGGAGTTTGGACTAATGTTTTAAACAGAATTATTGGCTTTCAAGAAGACTGTAATCGTTTCTTTCCCTTTAATGCTTAATGGATCGGATGTTAAATAAAAATCCAGCTACACTTTAAAAAGTTAGAAAAACAAACCTCTATAATGACACATTACCGAGAAAATGGAAGAACTTGAAAGATTTAATAGGTTGCCATTATATTTCCGCATGAATATTCCTTGTGGTAATTGGCGCAGAAATCGCTGCTAATGTGTCCTAATTTGAGCAATATAGCTTCCACCCAACTTGTGAAATAACACAAGCGAATTTTATCTCTTAAATTCTCACTTCACTGCTGAGGTTTTTACGACCCCTAACAGTGTTGTCACAATACAGGAACCTAAAGAAGCTTCCGCGCAAAAGGTGACCGAGGTCGCACATTTAAACACAATCCCTGCAATGATAATAAAATACTAAAGATGAAATGAAAAGAGTAGAAATGAAAAAAGATATGCAAGCTTATTGGCAGCAGAGAAACTGCAAATGCAGTAAAGCAGTTAAAGCTTGAGGTCATGGCTCCAGGAGTCAGCGGTTTAAGCCGTGATGATCAGGGAGGGGTTTCGCATTGTGTTAAAGTTTTGAGCAGCATGCATGAGATGTAAGCTGGGACACGATGCCCCAGTGTCCCACAGAATTCTCTCACTGGAAACTTATAATAAATAATACCTATAAATAAATAACTGTAATTGATGAGCAGTGTTGGGGAGTAACTGTTTACATGTAATGGCGTTATGTAATTTAATTACGAAATATATTTAACATTAATTTGTTATAGTTACTGATAATGTTAAAGATTACAAAAAGGGTTCCATCTGAACAAAAGACTATTTCTCCAATAGTTTCTGAAATAGTGGGGGGATGGGCTTGTGTGACCCCGGGGAATGTGCATTTGTGCCATACTAGAATTAAGTATAGTTGCACATCCACTACAGCGGGTGGCAATGGCTCTCTCAGTCTCGGAGTATACACATTATTTCGTCATATACCATGACGAAATAATGCAGCGAAGCGTAACAAGCACGTCCCACAAACCGCCACCCCCCTCAACAATCTGATACTAATGCAGTTTAACTTTGAACGTAACCTACTTTTTACGAGGGTTTGAAAAAAGTTTCCTTAGGATGTTAACTTAAAAGTGGCACCTAGTGGACAACGTAATCATATGTAATTGCTTTTACATTTTGAAAAGGATCATTTGTAATCTGTAACTGTTTACATTTTCAAACTGACCTTCCCGACATTGTTGATAGATTAATGGGATCAAGCTAAAATGATAATTTCTAAATGCTTACTGTCAGTGCCAGACAATCCAGATACTTTTAACACAAAGAAAAAGGAAGGACTGATAAGTACTGCATGTACAGCGTGTAATAAATGTACAGCAGATAAATATAAAGCGGGCTGTGCACGAGCTGAAAATCACAGGAAATTTGTTTAACATGAAGGAACGTGTGAGTGTTACAGTAATAATCACTTTGGTTTTGGATCCCGGAGCTGTTTATAACCTATTCGCTCACCAGGACTGATTTTTTTTTTCTCTTCCTTGAAATGAATCAGGCAAAACTTCCAGCATGTCATGTTACAAAGAAATAGTCCTCTGTCCTGAAGACTTATGGCCAAAAGCAAATTGTCTTATAAAATGTACCAAAAAAAGTGTATGTTTATTGTATTTCTTGCTTCCAAGTCACGGTTACAATAATACTGAAGGTTGTGTCGGGATCCTCTTTCCGTGATCTTGATTAGGATATAACATGTTTTGTTATATAGATGTATAAATGTGTGCCTACGTTACACACTGTATTTATATGGGTCTGGTATGGAGATTATGGTAGCTGTTGCCGGATCGGAGACACTGAAAGCTTTAGCCAATGAGTTATAAGTTGTTTTTCCTTTCTTATTCTCTCTCTCTCTCTCTCTCTCTCTCTCTCTCTCTCTCTCTCTCACCTTCCCTTTTTCTTACTAATCCAAAGGAAGACTTTAACAGTGGACTATGAGATCATAATTACCATTTTGTTTAGCTGATATTTCTCCATACCACCAGTATACTCAGTGTATATTAAGCATTATATAGATCCATTAGGGTTGCACAAGACGGTGCGCTCTTAGTGTCGGTCCTGAGCACAGATCAATGGGGAGCAGGGTTGTGCTAGGCAGGGCATTCAGCATCAGACCAAATATCCGGACCACAACCACCATGTGGCGACCCCTAACGGGTGCAGCCGAAAGAGCGAAAAAAGACGACGCGACCCGCTATTAAGCTCCGAGGGTACTTGTTGGATTATGGAGGCAGATTCGTTGGCAGACTGAGTGGTGCCACTTAAAATCGTTCGACTGCTTCCCAATTTACTGCTGCCACTTAGTCGGCGGCTCTGTCCGCATCCTGCAGTTTATATACCCTTCAGACACTGGGTCTATTAAGACTGTTCCAAGGCCAATGCAGAGTTATAGCGTCCTCAAAAGTAAAGCCATTAGTATATAATGGGTTACACATAAAATTACATATTTAAAAAAAAAAACTTGGAAACCGGGGTTCTTTAGTAATGCCATGATAAATACACGAGCCTTAGCACACTAGACCAGGGGTCGGCTACCTTTACCACTCAAAGAGCCATTTGGAGCCGTTTCCTATGGCCCCAGTAAAGAAAACGCTGACTGCTACACAAACCGTTTTGACATTTAAAATGCAATACACTGCATATAACGTTTTTTTTTTTGCCTTTATGCTATGTATATACTAAACTATAACGTGTTGCATTTATGAAATCAATGACGGAGAAAGCGGAATGACATTCCGGCATGCAACAAAAACATTTTGAAAAAAAGAGACGTCGTGTTGAAGGTTACATTCAAGTGAAATACTTGATATCTATATGAGTCTCAAAAAAATGCAGCTTAAATTATCCACCGGCAGCAAAGTAAAAATGTCTAGCAGTCAAGTTCATAAAATCGCGCGATGGTGTGTGTCGCTCGTTGTCAGTTGTGACGCATAATTGAGGGCGGCAAAAATTTGAACACGTTTTTATTTAGATGTTACAAGATCACCATAATCTTCCCATTTAGAATTAGGTTTTAAAAACGAACGAACTAAAATAAAATACATTTGAATGAAATACTCATTTACTGTTTTCAAAAACCACTCGGATGAAAGAGCTGCATGTGGCCCCCAGAGCAGCGACCCTTGGAGTATACAGTACGCCAGAATGACTGCAGTAAATACTCATTATTAGATTACTCAGATTTCAGATATATTTATTTTAATTTGTATCGCACGATGAACATTCGACATTTCCTAAAAGCAGCTTTACAGGGATAAAGATGTTATGAAGTTGCATAAAAGGCAGGGTTATATATGTAGATCAGTGTGCTGGGCTGGGCTGGGCTGGGCTCTGGGCTACTGATCAGGGGTTCGGGAATCACCAAGACCCTTAAACCTCTGTGCTCCACAGGCTGACCCTGCGCTCTGACCCCGGCTTCCAAATAATCTGAGATATGAATTTCTATCACGGGATCAATAAAAAAAAAGAATAATAATTTCTAAGTTTAGTGCCTATATGTTTGTTCTTTATAATTCTGCATCGTCTTGGCAGCACCGAATGCCCACTTGTAAGTGTTCCATCATGGCTGAGGTGTGCAGTAATAAACGCAGTACTTTTCCTGTGGTCCTGCGCCACTGTGGTAGACTTCTTGCGGTGGAACGAAGAGAACTCTGTCCAGGTCAAGGATGAATCGGAGAAGATAGGAACACCGGAGGTTTTAGCTCACTGTTTAAGGCGTTGGCCTCAGGACTGGGAGATCGCAGGTTCAAATCCCAACACCACAGAAAGCTGCCACTAGCGGACTCCTTGAGGAAACCCTCAATTGCTCAGCTATAAGTCTTGTGAGTTATAAGAAATACTGGTCCATCAGAAGCATGTTTAACTCGACAGAGAGAGAGAGAGAGAGAGATATTGGGGAAAGAAGAATGGACAGATAGAGTAACATGTTTTGGTTAACACATCATGAATTTGCATTTTTATGCTTTTTTTATTATTACCACCTATAAAGTTTGTTTCAAGAATTTCTTTTGGGATTAATCGACTCATTTAACACCACACCTCTGGCAATTATTTTTTATTTATTTTTTTTATCGAATTGTGTTTTTAAAAAAATGAATTGTATTAATTCGGAGTGATTTGTTGGATGAGAGTAATATTGTTGGATGTCGGTATCACTGGTTTATGGCAGTGCAGTGCAGTCATCGCTGTCTGTGTAGAAAGTGCAGGGGCGTTTCAGACCTGATATTATCTTCAAGTTTATATTAAAGCACTCATTCAGCTAAGCAAATGCGTCACAAAACCAATGATTCATAATATACAAGTTTATAGAATAAATGAGTATTTACCAGAGAATATTTTGGATATATAATCAGTCAAATAAACAGGGAACATTTATGTAGCGTTTACAGAATGACTTGTCAGCATTTTGTAATTATCCCTGCAAGTTTCCCCATCAGTGACACGTCTTCAGGACAGAAGAGTTTCCGCTTTCCGATTTCTCTGTAAAATGACAAGCTGCGTTATTGTTCACAATGAGATATGTAGCTACGCGGAACTGTTGTGGATATAACACCCGAAAATCGTCTCGCGCATTAAATACGACTGTAAAATGTCAACATGTGCATCAGTTAAAAATAGATGAAGTATCGTTGCAGCTGTGCAATAAACCCCATGACACAATCCGGTAGTTAAAGGTAATAAAAATCACAATATAAACAGTGGATTATTTGTGTGTTTACTATTGGAGATGATTTTTTCTTCTTTTTTTTTTTTTGCCAGCTCTTATTCTGAGTATAGCAAAGACATGAACCCACACATGTGCACAATGGTGTGTAACCTATAGCAGTTCTGTTCTATGCTGAATGCTCTTCCTCCTCCTCACTACACCAGATGAAGCAGAATGAGCCTATAATCTTCATGATTCACACTATGATTGAGAGCTCGGCACCGAGGCCTCAACTATACCAGCAAGTAAGGTCTTGATGTAAATCCAGTTTTGCACCCGTCTCTCCGTTATTCACAGGGCCTCCTGTTACTCCTCCCTCACGGCCTCATCCAGTGTCGGGTCTATTAAAGCACATCCCATTGTTCTTTTTTGGTGGTGGTTTTTTTATTTCGTGCAGATGGTGTCAGCATGGCTTGAATGTGTTGTGTTCTCGACAACGCCATGCGAACCCGCCAACAGACGCCGGCCTGATCACCCCATTGAACATCATTCGCGATACGCATTCATGCTGGCTGCCATGTTTTAATAATAATAAAAAAAAAAGTGATAAAGGAAGATGATTGAAATGAGTTTTTTTTTCCTTTTTATTTTCACATTTGTTTGTGAGGAAAGGGGTTAAATTTCCACTCCATGCTTAATGTTTATTACGTATATATATCTAATTTTTAATTGACAAACCAGGCTTTAAGGGAGCGATAAATATTGCTGAATGGTAGCGTCTTTGCAGCTCATGGAGGGCATCCTCTCAGCCGCGCCCCGCCCGCATCCTGCTTTTCATTACCTGAGAGGATCTGCCATGGCCAGCAGGGTCAGTTAATATGACTGAAAGCTTAGCCACCTAGCATTTCCAATCAAATGAATAAGAATTGTTGAGACACGCTTATTTTTGCCCTGTAATATCCATCATAAGCCCTGACTCGAGATTTCATCTTCCTACTGCATTCTGCGGAAAAGTTCATGCAAGTCTTTTTTTTTTTTTTTGTTCCATATGGAATTCTGTCTATCCGTACGTTTGTCTCGCTCTGTTCCCAATGTCTCGTAATACAAGTTATGAATGTTTCACAGACATGCTGTACGCCGGTGACACGCCACACTTTTGCCACTTTTAGAACATAAAATGCTTATAAAAGTGCTGCTGCCGACCTTTTCATTTTCACTCCCCTGCTCCCTTTATCATCAGCTGGATGACTCTGTTTGTGTGTGTGTGTGTGTGTGTGTGTGTGTGTGTGTGTGTGTGTGTGTGTGTGTGTGTGTGTGTGTGTGTGTGAGAGAGAGAATGGATTGTTACCAATTTTAGAGTCAGTAGATGTATTTATGATACACAGAGGGCGAACCCTGCATTACAGAGTCATCCTGCAGCATTAAAATGTTCTGATGTTAAAATTCATTTGTACTGTAACGCAGTTGACCCTTACTTTGTAAGTGGGAGGGTTCAAATAATATAAGTGCCATTTTTACTGTTCAGTGTGACTGCTGCTCGAGATCCGTATCGGGGGAATTGGAAAGGGAAGGAATGGTGCTTGTACCCCCGCCTTGTGTGTTTCAGACCTGAATCTGACTGCTGCTTGTTATTGCAGATGAGTCCTGAGGCATACAGCGACAGCATCTACGGCTATAGATCTGAAGAACTGGACGTTGATGTAAGTTGACTACTATATCATTTTAATAAAGCTTATGGCAGTCGATAAATACATTTACAACAAAAATCCCCCAAAATAGGTGAAATTGTGAATAAAAACACATTAATTAAAAAATTAATAAATTAATTTCTTAATCCAACGTTTTAGTCACAGTACAACACATATCAAATGTTTAAGCTGAGGAATTTTGAATTTGATGGACGCAACATGTCTCCAAAAAAGTGCCAAGTCATGCTGGTTAAGTCCCCAATCATGCGAAGAAGAAGAAGGCGTGCCTAAACATGGTCCAGCATCGTGGGCCAAAGCTCTTTTAAAATGTACGGAGGCAAAACAAAAAAAGTGGGTGGCGGCGTTTCTGGGTTATCATCACGCATACCGCCGCCTTCGTCTTCGCATGATGGAGATTTAACCAGCAATGATGGATGACATGAGGAAGTGTGCTCACAGACAGTGATTCCTGGAGGTGTTTCTGTGCAGTAATTTCCATTACAAAATTAGAACAGTTTTAAATGCAGTGGCGCCTGACGATTACAAAATCTCATCATTCAAATTTTACTTGTCACTTACCTTTGTGAGTATCAGTATGACACGCAGGGAAAATTTTTAAACATGCAGTGAAATGGTTTCATATTCATATGCAGTGAAATGTTTTAAACGTTCAGTGAGATGATTTAAATGTGCAGTGTTTTAATCGTGAAGTGAAATGCTATACACATGCAGTGAAACACTTTAAATATGCAGTGAAATGCTTTTGATGAGGATTACAGGTGTCTAATATTGATTTTAATATTGCACAGATTTTCATTTTACAGAAACTTTCACTTGCATTTCACTTGTGCACAGACATTTCTACAGATTTCTACAGAAACTTTGAACAATATTGAGATTTTAAGGCCCAAAATAATAAATGATAATAGATATACATGATACTATTAGAACATTCATTATACACATATACCTGCCTTATCTCTGCAATTATTCACTTTTATAGCTGTAAATTTACCCATAATACACCTGTAACCCTGCACTATTTGTTCATCTGCTTCTGTAACGACTGGAACTGCTGGATCTTCACTGGCACCACATAACATATAGCACTTTGTGTAGAATCTGAGCTCTTTAACACAGATATATATATATATATATATATATATATATATATATATATATATATATATATATATATATATATATATGCTGTTTCTCAGTTATTACTATAATATTATGTTTTAAAACTTTTAATTTTCTTTCTCCATGGTAAAACAAAAACAAAAAAAGCACCAGATGGTGTGTATGCAAAATTAACTCGAAAAGCCCCCAGCCCCCCCCACACGGACGCCCCACTTGTTTTCCCTCATAGTAAACAGAGAATTAGTGCTCATTACTGTCTGTCTGCTTGACTACGCTAACATTACAGGAGTATAACATTAGTTAACTTTATTTTATAATGAATTCATGAGCATTACAGCTGAAAATAACCAATAACTGCACTTGGGTGGTTAACTGTTAGCTTGGTGGTCAAGGTGGTTGACCTCCAGAACGGAAGGTTATGAGTTCAAATCCCAGCACCACCAATCTGCCACTACTGGGCCTTCGAGCGAGATCCTTAACCCTCAACTGCTCATGTGGATAGATGAAATCAATAGTAAGTCTGTTTGGATGAAAGCATGTGCCAAATGCAGTAAATGTAAACTTGTAACAGCTGAAACATATCGAGCTGAACAACACCGGAGCATCAAAACAAATATTTTATGGATCATTTAAATGCTAATTAAAAAGTGATTAAAATGCAGTTTGCTCTGCTGCATCACTCAGCGGAAGCAATTGGTTTGGTTAAAGCCATCACTGTTGATTCTGGAGTGTGTGTGTGTGTGTGTGTGTGGCTGTGTGTGCGCTTTATATTCAGTATACGGTTCTACTGTACCTTCACAGGAATAAGAAGGAATTTTGTTCTTTCTTTAGGCTAAGTTAAGCAGATTGTGCGAACAAGGCAAAGTGGTTCGGACCCAAGAGGAGAAGCTTCAGCAGCTCCACAGAGAGAAGGTATTCCACTCTAATATTTACTTTTTGTTTATGAAATATTCATTATTGTTTGATTCCTGATGAGCGCACATAGAATTTGTATTTTTCCTGTAATGATGCATAAAGGTGATATGGATCTCCTGTGTGTGTGTTTGTGTGTGTGTGTGTGTGTAGCACACCTTAGAAACAGCACTTTTATCGGCGAGTCAGGAGCTGGAGATGAGCGCAGATAACCCAGCAGCTGTGCAGAGTCTCATACAGCAGAGGGATGTGCTGCAGAGCGGCCTGCTAAGCTCCTGCAGAGAACTATCCCGAGTCAGCACTGTGAGTCCCACACTCACACACACACACACATACACTCATACACATCTGGCAGGGACAGAATAATACTGAAAAAGAAATCTAAATAATTGTTTTCAATACACAATAACTGGTTTTGTCGTCTTCGCCCTCTCCTGCCAGCTGGGACATGAACTGCTCTTTTATATCCATTACGGAAAATTAAACTTCACTACCAGAATTTGACTATTTCGTTATTAAGTGGCGGAGATCGGTTCAAATATAATACGACCTGCTGTCCTCAAAACAGTATCAACAATACATCCAAGTTACACATGAAACAGCAACTGGTGACACGCTGTTGAATTCTCTTGCAGTGATGTCGATTTTATTCACTCAATACACTGGAATGGAAAAATATGATGTCGTGCAAGTCGATACAGTGCAGATAGTTTGCTTTTATTTCTTTTGGTTCAGACAGACAGCAAATCACAAATTTACTTAAGTGTCTTTTAGGGCTGTCGGTTGATTTAATCGTGATTAATTGCACGATTGCCGTGAGTTAACTCGTGATTAATCGCACCATTAAAAAGTAAAATACCATAAATACCAGGTAAATTTCAGGTTTCTAATACTCTAACTGTAACAAACATTTATGTATGTGTTTATATATATATAATAAATCTATATATATAAATATAAATATATAATCTCTCCTCATATGTGTTTTATAATCTATTGTAAATGTGTTCATTTCTCGTTCATTTCAATGTTACTTTGATTAGTGGTTGTTTAAATTGTAAAATATGGGACGTGGCTCCTTTAAGAATTGTGTTCGGTTGCTTTTCCATATAAACTGGTGATATGTTTAGGTTATACGGAAGCACATTGCATTCACAAAAGAAAAATGCGCTTTATTCCGTAATACGGATTTGATAATGTGATGTTCGGGTTTCGTTCATTCGCCAACACAGCGCAGATTGAAGGAGCAAATCTCTCACATAGTAATGCACACTGCGTTAATCACACGTTAATACCATTAGAGCCGTTAAAGTGAATTTGCGGTAATGCTTTACTGTGCAAAAATTATTTTATAAAACCAAACATTCTTTTCCTGTCACCAGGAAGATGCAGCTCTACCTCTGCCATGTTATTCTACACTGTGACTATTTTCTCAAAATATTGAACAGGCTTAGACCAATTTTACTAAACCTTGGCAGAATTATAGGTGAATTAATTTGAATCAGAGTGATATAAATTATTTATGTAGTGTGTCGTTTGTCTCATCTTCTGAAGTCAGAAAGTTTATTTCTGGATTTACACAGGATCTTTTAAATAATGATTTATAATATTTTTGTTAAATATGCTTAAATGTGACCAATTTAATTATAGCTTAAATCATCAACGAAGCCACTGACGTCTCAGTGATTCTCAGTGTTTCTGCAAAAGGAGGACACTTTGAGCACATATTGTGACACCGCTCGTACTCAGACTGTGTTTTTGGTCATTTCATGCTTGCATTTCATTCAGTTTTCACTCATTAATGTTGAAATTATTATGATTATCATTAAAAGATCCAGTAAATCCAGAAAGGCGCATTCTCTGATTTCACAAGCTTGTGACACATTACACAAATAATTCATATATCACTTTGTTTCAAATTCATTTACCTATAATTCTGCCAAGTTTTATTAAAATTCCACAAAATTGGACTAAAAAAAAACATGCTTGAAGAAACATTTTATTGAGGAGAAATCAATTTAATTATTGGTCACTAGTTATTGATCAGTTTCTAATTAATAAAAGTATCGTACAACGATTAATAATTATATATAAATGAACCGTTTACCGACACGAGCATTTAAAAATGACGCATCGCCACATTGACGTCTTCACATCGTTAACTTTTATATGATGCCTGGTTTTGAGTTGGTCAATCTTACAATTACTATAATCTATTTCCACTTCCAGCATTGAATGTGCGCTACACGTCCATGGTTTCGTGTATAGACAGACAAGCCAGTAGGGAGGTGGTGGCTCAGTGGTTATGCGCTGGTCTCTGGACCAAAAGGGCACAGGTTCAAATCCCACAACGACCAAGATACCACTAGTAGGCCCTTGAGCAAGGCCCTTAACCCTCAATTGCTTAGTTGTAAATCACTCTGGATAAGGGTGCCTGTCAAATCCCGTAAATGTATTAATGTACCTATGTACCTAAAAAATACCTATTTTGCAATAATTTAGCAAAAATTGAGTATTCATAAAATGCAGATTAAATGGTGGTGTACTGAGTGTTTTTATTATTATATTTATCTCTCCTTTTATTTAGGAGGGGAGGGGGGAGGGCACCAACCACAATCTTTCATATATCCTCAGCAAATGTGCAGCTACATCCTTGATATCTGAAGTCATTTTCCACAAATCACTGAATTGTGATTAGATGGAAAGGCAGAATTATTGTACATTTTGTTTATTTGCTTGTTTTTTTTCCATCCAGGAGCTAGATAGAAGTTGGAAAGAGTATGACAAACTAGAGAGTGATGTGACTTTAGCTAAGAGGAACCTGCTGGATCAACTGGAGGCCCTTGGAAGTCCTCAGGTAGCGCTACACTACAAATCTTGAATTACTTTAGCTCTTATAATACATACAATCCAAGCTGGTTAACTTATGTGTGTGTGTGTATGTGTGTAAATAGACAGAACCCCCTAGTCAACAGCATGTGCAGATTCAGAAGGAGCTGTGGAGAATCCAGGATGTAGTGGATGCACTGAACAAAAATAAGCCAAAGAGAAGCAGTGATCCAAGTGAGCCTTTTCCATTAATCATACATGTATTTTATCAAATACCATTTTTTAAGTGGAAATGTTCTAAATGTATGATTGCATGACACTTCTTTCAGGCTTTCCAGCCTCTGGTCTTCAGAAAAAGGAGGTCTGTATATGTTATGCAGCAAAACTTCCTAACACACACACACACACACACACACACAAACGAGAATCTGTTACACTCAGGGTCCGAACATGTGATTCACCTACAAGCAGTGACCTCTATCTTGGGAATATTTCCGATCTGTAGGAATCGGATTCAGTGCCCCCACGTCCTCCACTTCCCCATCTTTATGAGGGCAGAGGGCGCTTGTGTGTGCCTCACCTGCCCGGCCCTAGCCACACTCAGCTTCACCCACCCCGCCCCGGCCCTCACCAACCTGAAGACCGCAAAGCTGCCCAGCGCAATGGCAGCCATAGCGTAAGCGGCTGCCGAACCTTCATCCCATCCCATTCCCAAGTCTCATCCCCATGCTCATTCTCCAACCGTGTCGTCTCATCATTTATTCATAATGCACCTTGGCCTCAAGATTCTCCTTTATTCTACAGTATATTGCCCTAAAACGTGTTTGGTTTGTTTTCTCCAATATAGTTTGTCGGTTATTGTTATTACCGTTATCATTACAAGATACCGTGTAAATACAGAAATACACTTTCTCTGATTTCACAAGGTGACACACTACGTAAATAATTGATATGTCACTATAATTGTGCCAAGTTGTAGTAAAATTGATGTATATTTGACCAAAAAAAAACATCCTTGAGAAACAGTTTAGTGATGAGAAATCAATGTACGTAGAAATGATTGGTCACTTTCTAAATAATAAAAGTGTCGCATATCTTATAATTAATAATTTAATATATAAATAAACTGTTTACCGTTGCGACTATTTTAAAAATGACGCATCGCCATACTTGTGGGATGCGCACTTTTTGAAATCGATGCATCATTCACTTTTTGTTGAAAGCTCGGATTACAAATGTACAGATCCATTGAAGATTGTAGTTGGATTACAGTGTTTTGCCACATCATTATCATCCCATATAATTCATGTATGTTTGTGACTCAGTGATGATGACGATGATGTGAGTAAAAGAAAAACTCCCCTCCCCCCCTAGGGTCCAGACTACAGGCTGTATAAGAGTGAGCCAGAGCTGACGACCGTGGCTGAAGTTGATGAGAGCAATGGCGAGGAGAAATCTGAACAGGCTTCTGAGAAAGAGCCCTCGAGCTGTAAAGGTGCACACGAGCACATTTTACTTACGCCAAAACCAGCTTTATCTTTCACTACTGACGTTTCCACAATTTCTCATTTCAGTGTCCTATCCGGTGGGAGTAGTGAGCCCGAGGACAAAGTCGCCTATGCCAGTGTCCTCCACTATTGCATCGTATGTGACTTTGAGGAAGGCCAAGAAACCTGAACCAAAAACGGTAGGTTCCTTTTTTTCATTTTCGTACTAAACCTCAATTCCTGATCGGGCTCAACAGATTAACCTCACCTGTTTACACCACAAAGATTA
Source organism: Kryptopterus vitreolus (assembly GCA_030449085.1). Classification (NCBI taxonomy): domain Eukaryota; kingdom Metazoa; phylum Chordata; class Actinopteri; order Siluriformes; family Siluridae; genus Kryptopterus; species Kryptopterus vitreolus. The sequence continues at coordinate 10,910,459 of JACRUU010000008.1, read as the reverse complement.
CTGAGGGGGAATGAAATAGCTTCAGTAGAGGAAAAAGACGAAGGATAGTCTTTATTTGTCACATGTACATTACAGCACAGTGAAATTCTTTCTTCGCACATCCCAGTCGTGGTCATAGCTGCTATGATACGGCGACCATGGAGCACAAAGGGTTAAGGGCCATGCTCAAGGACCCAAGGGCGGCAGCTTGACGATACCAGGGCTCGAACCCCGACCTTCGAAACAGCAGCCCAGAGCCCTAATCCTGCCCCAGTACCAAGCAGTGTTTTGTTTGTTCAATAGAGATTGCTAGTGATGTTAATGTGTATCTGTGTAATATGGAGAACCCAATATGACTGAATGGAATTTGAATACTTGCATTAAGTACCACTCCTGTACAGCAGGGGTTCTCATGTGGTACAGAGCTGCAAAGGAAAAATGTTGTGGTTAAAATTATAGTTATTTTTCTTTCATTACATATAGCATTTACACCCTTATCCAAAGCGATTTACAACTGAGCAATTGAGGTTTAAGGGCCTTGAATATGCAGTCTTCCGGTCCACAGCCCAAAGCCACTAAGCCACCACTTCCTCGTTAGTTTTCCGGATATTTGCTATATCCATTCGCTTTTGAAAAACGAGAGTTTCCGCCCTCGCGTCGCTACCGCATTGGGACGCTATTTCACACATCAGCAAGAAATGAGCTGGTCCATGGAAAACTGGTCCCTGGTTCAAAGATGGTTGGTGACCGCTGCTATACAGCCTTAGTTTCCATTCAGTCTGTAATTACAGCGTTAGAACCGCAGTTACATAACTAGAATTCAGTTCCACCTCCCTTAATCCCCTGGGGTAATGTATGTTAACTGGCCACAAAGTAAGATTTAAAGGGAAAGTGTTCCGAGAGGATTTATCCGTTCACACAGACATTTCAGTCGTGAGCTCATAATGTTCGGACTAATGAGGGAAGCAGCTCTTATTCTGCACCCCTGTTTGTAGTTCAGTTTTTATACACATTTTGGTAAAGTATTAAAAATGATGGAATGTGATTTGGGTGGTTCCTGAGCATATTTGCCTTTCTATAGCTAGTTCCTATTTAAAAAATAATTTAAAAATGTGTGTGTGTGTGTGTGTGTGTGTGTGTGTGTGTGTGTGTGTACTACATATAATCAAAAGCGACCTCAAGACCAGAATCCACGTACATTTGAATATTGAATATTGCTCAGTGCCCACACTTTAGTTTTCAGTTATTTCTCATCGTTGCTCTTCGACCCTGAGATTGCTTACAAGAGAAAAACACAAGAACCGCCTGCGTCGGTTCCGTCTGCTGTTTACAAATATACCTACTTTGGAGAGTGTTAGTTTTCGTTGACTGAGTGTGTGGAGAAAAATATGTAAATGAAACTCTCCCAGGAAAACATCGTAGATTTGAAAGAAATGCATGTTGAACTGTCATATAAGGTCTTCAGGGAGATGGTAGCTCTGTGGTATATGGGCACTGGACAGAAAGGTCACAGGTTCAAATCCCAGCACCGACAAGCCACTAGCGGACCCTTGAGCAAGGCCCTTAACCCTCATCTGCTCAGTTTTAATCTGGATAAGATTCTGGGATAAGGGCACCTGCCAAATGCTGTGAATGTACTTAATATACTTTAGAGAAGTCTGCATACATCACTGTGATACTCACCACTACATACATCTTTCAAGCACATGATATGCTAATCATCTAGTGATACAAGCAGGAAGATTCAACTTTTACTGTTACACTACTGGGACATCACCTCTGGGTGCAATCATCAGTCTCCCAGGTGTATGTGATCCACACGTCCTTATAGGCTGTCTGACATTCTCACTTAATCTAGTTTCACCACATACTCCTTTCCTAAATTCACTGTGAGACACAGTGGACAATTCCCCAGGTGCCCTGCTGCCTGGGGCACTCAGGAGGCATTCAGATAGGGCTGATATCTTCCTTCCCCAGTCATGATTCTGTCCAAGAGGAAACAAACTCCTGGGTCAGAATAGCAAATTATTGAAATATGAGCAACATTTCCATTCAGATCTAAAGCGTGGGCCATTCAAACAATCCAAACCAAGCAGAGAAATAGTCATCAAAATGTCATTTATAGCCAATATTGTATGAAGGAATCTCACCATCACAGTAGCACATTCCCTCGATCCACTTCTCAACCGGTCCTTCTATCTCTAAGTACAAGGGAGACATGCTTTAACTTTTTATTCTCTGTTCCGGACTGTCACATCCAGTCTCCTATTTTTCAAGCTGCTTTTTCGTCAATCCTCAAATCTTCTTAGCCCCACCTAAGGACCCCTCATCTCTCCCATCCACTGACCTTTCCCTATCTAATGCATCTAATACAGTCTCCCCTTACCCTGGTCTTAACATCCTAACAGAGGTCCCCTTATTCCGAACACTCTCCCAAACACATGTTGTCCCTTAATGAAGCTAGAAAGACGTCCAGCATTTATTCCATTTAAAAAATTGCTTTCAAACTTTTTTTCCTGCATGTTAATGCATTTTAAGTTTTAGATGAATCCTGTTTTTAGTCAGTGTTCTAACGAACCAGTGTTCGAATATATGTATTGATGGAGCCTTCAAAACACTTTGTAAATCGTTTCGTATAAAGGGCTTTCATGCCAAACGTCGTAAATGAAAATGAACACACCTTTTTTACAACTGCTGAGTTTCAGGATGCAAAACATGAGTATAAAATTAAATGAATAAACAACAGTCAGCTGTTTTTTTTTCCATTTTTCAATTTTAACAGCAGGGGTTCTCGCACTTTTTCGGCTTACGAGCTACATTTAAAATTCCCAAGTAGAAATGATCTATTTACCTGTACGTTCAAAAATGCTAGATAAATAAATATATAGAGATTGTGTACTGTACACTTTAGTTTAGTTTATATACAAGTTATTTGTTGCATAACTGCATTATAACACAATATATACATAACACAATATGTATATAACATAATACAGTGCATTATAACACATTCGGTTCAATACATTTATGGTCACTACCTTTATGAGACAGGGGGTAGATCAGCGGTTAAGGCGTTATGGGTGCTCCAGGGGCTGACCCCAGCTCCAGACACATTTGCACAGTACAGAATGCTAAACTAAGCGTGTAATACAGCACTCGGTCTGACTATACGTACGTCTCCATCAGAACTGTCCAAATAGTACAGCAGAGCACATGAGCAGTGGTATAGAGGGCGTGCGTCATCGCATGAGCGTGGAGGAGCAAATGGAGCGCATTCGGCGGCACCAGCAAGGTGCACTGCGAGAGAGAAGGAGGGAAGATGGCTCTCTGTCCCGCAGTCTTTCCTTCACCAAAGACACCCCGCATTACTACACCCTGCAGGTAGGGGCAGCACCTCAATACACCCCTTATACACTGCAAAAGCATCAGCTGTGTAGTATTATTGTATTTAAAAAAAAAACAGGGTGTCAGATACAACATCTCTGTTTTGGAGTGAAATTCTATCATTTTGCGTAGGTGTAATATCGCAATTTGTTTAGATTTTACGCTGCTTGTGTTTTTTATGCATTTCTGATCACATGTTGGCTTTTATAGAAGGTAAATGGTTGTTGCTGTATAATGACTTTATAGGGACCTACATTCAGCCATTTATGACATTGGCCTTAATGCTCACCCCCCCCCCCCTCTCTCTCTCTGTGTATGTGTTAGAGCACAAAAAGAAGGGAGCTGTCAATTGGAGACTCGAACCAGATCAGAGCCACTTTGTTCAAAGAAAACCGCAAAGCAGTAGAGGTAACTCGGCAGGAGCGGAGAAAGCAGCAGACACCGTTGTGTTTAAATGATTCCCTCGTTTCTTTGGTCTGAAACCCATAGTATCCTGTGTTCTCTTCTTTTTCCTGTTCGATCAGCAGGAGCAGGGGGAACGCCTGTCAGACCCCGTGTTTGGTGAAAAGGTCTCAGAAGCCAGCAGAAGCCCAGAGAAACATAAACCCCTGGGCAATGAGGACAGGTGTGTGTGTTCATTCATCTGACGCCTGATTCAATCATCTCACAGTTGAGTGTTTGCCGAGGTGTTAGGAAATGAGGATGACGTCATTTTGGTTATTTGGGGCACAAATCGGCTCAATGTGTGATTTCAGAGCGGACTACTGGTTTAAGTTAACAAACATCTTTTAAGCTCTTGCGAGCCACGTAACATGGCTTGAGTTGGACACGTGTGCCTTAGAGGACACCACTAATGTGTGTACCGTAATTGTGTGTCGTATGTTAGTGTGCAGACAGCAGTAATGGTACGAGTCGGCACCGAGGAAAACGAGGACGATGAATCTCTCTCTGTACAAAGTCACGACCAGATAATCAAGGACTCCTACAATCTGATGTCCTCCAAACACAGCACGACTGTTTCAGGTGCGAGGAAGCTCTCTCTGATTATTTGCATTTTGCTGACTGATGGATTTGCTGTAGTATAAAAGGAATAAAACCATGTATCGTCTGCTAAATTCTGCCGTTTTATTCCATACTTATTTCACTGATTGATAAATTGTATGTATATGTTTGTCGTTCTGACCATGTGTGTGTGTGTTTTTGTCTAATGCATGAATAATGTTTTGTTTTTTTACGGTGCCTGTTCATGGTCTTGTTTTGTCGAATGGTTTGCAGTGAACAGCCTTTCCAGTTCGCCTCAGTCTCCGAGCTCCTCTCCTCTTCCTTCCTCCCCTCCTCACCTTCCTGACGGTTCCCACTTCATGTGTGTGTAGTGGAGAAAAAAAAGCAGTACAGTAAGGGTTTATTATACTGTTATAATTCATCTATAAGGGTCTATAACGACGCAACAACAAAAAAACAAAAATAGCATTTAATTAATAGATGGACTAATCATATAGGGAAACATATAAAAGTGGGGTGGGCAAACTAAAGCCCTTTGGTCCTTTTAATTCTCGCCTGATACAGAATTGTCCAAGTTAATTGCGTGATATTCCACAAGGTGGCGGATTAGGCACAGTGTTACAATGGGTATTAACATTAATGCTCTTTATATGTTTATGATGCATATATCCATGAGGTAACAAGATTAAATCCAGATTTAAGCCTTTCTGGTATAAATCCACAAATTATTTTGCAGTGTTCTGTTAGATATTTTGACTCTGAGTTCACGTGATCCTGAGAGAAGTATTTTGGACAGGAGAAAGAAAGGGCAGAACACAACTCCACCACAATGACATGAATATGAAGCAGTGGAGACGTGAGGAACCGCAGATTTATTTAAAGCAGAAAAAGCGAGCAGATTGCATTTGTTGCCTAATCATTATATATCAAAAAGACATCGTAACAAACTCGGAAGTAGTAGGACACTTGGCTGAACATGGTTTCATCAGCAGGTGGTTGTAATCTTTATTTCATGATGAAGTGGGTGTCAGGAGTTGAATTTGCGTTTTACTCGGTAACGCTTTATGAAAGCGTTCGGATTTGGTGGGAAGTTTACACTCCTATCAAATTTTGATCGCTTCTTTTCAACTCTTTTGCAGTGGTGTACAGAGATCATCGCTGTTGAAATATTAATGGACCTAGCTTAGTTTAGCTTTAGTTATTCTTCCTGTTTACTTTCTCTTTAAATCCTAGCCCTTTGTATATAACTAGTGTGTGTAGAGCTGGGAAGTATGTCATATAAATTGAAAAATTTATTTTGTATTTTTTTTTTTTTTTTTTTTTACAAAATTAGATTTTTAATTTTGTAATGTTTATCCTGAAGCGCCACACACACACACACACACACACCTCTCCATTCAACAGCGTGGTTGTGTTTGAGGTGTTGGAATAAATGAGTCGTGCTGCTTCTTTTAGTCGCCACAAACTTTAGATAAATGTTACAGCTGGATTTTGGCTTGCAAACCCGAACCGTTTCCATACGCTTGATGAAACCGCGCGCCCTCTTGGAAACGAGCTCTTCGGATTCGTCAGAGCGCCGCCATGTTGTATTTCGTATTGCCCAGGGGCGGGGCGGGAGCTCGGAGAACTACAGATGTTTTTCAACATCGACATAAACCATAAATGAAATATTGAATTAAACGGTAATACTGATTAATCGCACAGTTCTAGTTGTGTGATTGTGGTTTATGTTGTATTTCATCACATGGGAGCGAGGTAAATGAATAAGTATTTTTGGTAGTTGTGGTTCATGACGTACAAATGACAAATGAACCTTTTTAATTTTAGTACTCTTGTGTTTGCTAAAAGCACAGAGAGTCCGGCTAAAGGGGATATTTTAATGGGGATTATGACTTTAAGATATTAATCATCACTTCAATGGAGATTATATAATACTAACATTCAAGGCAAAAGTTAGTGCGCCCATCTACACTTAAGCCTGTGTGTGTGGTAAAAGAAGATTTAGTCTTTCTGAATGTAGCCACTCGTTATCACGGTCATATAGGCAGGTCATTATAAATACTCAATACTGGAATATATCTGGAATGTTGTTTTCAGCTGAAAGTAACGTCTCATTGTTTGTGCTCACAGGCAGCTTCAGCTACATCCTTAAACGCTGAGACGTGAAAGCGGATCCTGAAGGAGAACCAAAAACGCAGCCTTGTAGAGCAGCGAGACGGTCACACACCGACCACAGCGTCGCAGCTCATGCCATCGCGCTATTTAACCAACTGCCACAGAAGAATTAGACAAACAGGTTACCTTAGAGTTATTAATGTTATTATTTATAATATTTTCATGTTCTATTGTGTTAATGATGATCGCAAGTTTTATTCTGTGTTCGAATAGGCATTTTGTATAAAAGGATAAAAGGCAGTGCTGTGAGGAAAGTCTACTGATTTACAGATTTATTATTCAGAGCAACCGCGACGGCTTCGGTGGGTGGGAAGTGGGTTAGAGCGCCATCCTCTCTCTCACACACGCGTGCACACATCACGTTACCCAGGAGTTATGCACAGGATCGGCTTATTTTTCTTTAAAAAAAAAAAAAAAAAAAAAAAAAAAAAGTGGGGGACTCTTTTACCTGTGAGAACACAGTTTTAGCATTCATATCTTTTGCACTGTATAACACCTCACAGGATTTTTTTTTAAAGTAGTAAACGTGTGGATATTATCTGTACAGAACACATTCAGTGTGGATGATTTCATTAAAAGCACTGCTGTACCACTGCAGATAAAGATTCTACGATTTTAGCTTTGTAAAGGACGTTTAGATAGTCTGTGATTTCCTGCAGCACTGTTCCCCAACAGAGCATTCATGAACATTCATTTTATATTTCTATGGCTGAGATATATTTAACTAAAGTATTAAAGAGAGTATTAAAAAACAAAAACAGATTTGGTTTAGTGTGGTCTCTGTCCATGTTGGGGTCCAGATCTAGAGAAGTATAGCACATGTAAAGCTAAAAAGCAATAACCAGGGTTTCGGTGTTAACTTTATTGTAGAAGATGTAAAGATCATATTGTATATAATGTACACCATACGATACAAATTATAAAAGCTTATCTAAGGGAGTCAATATGCAAATCTCATCTGTTTTATATCATGTGAAATAAATGTTGTTATAAAAGATGTCTGCAATGTTTTTTTTTTATTTATTTTTATTTCACTTACCCTGTATCTGACATTAAGCTGGTAGTCATGATGCAACAAGAAGGAAATCTGGACCTGGGTCAGCATTGGATCTTTCTGCTATAGTTTCTAACCAGATCGGGTGAAGGTGATTGGGAATTTGTGCTTTAACTGAAGTGGGGCAAAAAAAAAGTCATCAAACGGAAATACAAAATACACCATTAGTGCCATTAGTTCCTAGACACACTCCGAGCACATTTACACAATGCCCAACAGGAAGCAAGCAATCCTAAGATTTTAACCTGTAATTTTGTCATTAAATATCACTTTCCCAGACATTTTAATGACATTTACAGCATTTAACACATGCCTTTATCCAGAGTGAATGGTGCACTTTAAAAGTACTATGACTAATATTGGTCACTTAAGTGTATGCACTGAATTTCTACCATAAGTATCATAAGTCAAAGATATGTGTTTTGCTTTTACCATGACCATCATCTGCAGCAGCTGCTAAACATATTATTATAGGTAATGGTACATTTTATAAATCATTATTTGTCCTTTATTTTATCAAGCAGAGCCCGCTTTCCTTTAGTGCCACCTGCTGGACATCCTGTTCATGTTCTGTTTGGTTTATTGCCCCACCTGGTGGATTGGCTGATCTTCACAACCAAAGTGTCCTGTCCTGCAAAACAAGATGACCCGAGGTAATAGTTTAGTTTGGTGACATGAGAGAAGAATATCTCATTCACAAACCATTGTGTGACTACAGTAGGCTTAAGCATAAAGAACTGCACTCAAAGCATGTTTACAAAAAATCCATAAAAGTTATGGTCACTGAATGAACATGGCCATGATCCCGAATGAAATGGAAAGTCTTTGTCTAAGAGTGGAACTTGTGTTTAATAGTAAGTAAAATGTAAATGGGTGTGCAACATACAAGAGTGATAGTTAGGTATCTATATACGTTGCTGTGTATATAAACACAAAATGGATGACAATTCACTGTATTTGGCCCTGCATAAGAGCACGTTCCAAGCATTTCATGGTTTGGTAAGTATATAGTGGATGTGGTAGTTCAGTGCTTGAGGTTCTGGGTTACTAATTTGAAGGTGAGGCTCTGTATCTTGAGGTTGCCACCTTGAGCAAGGCCCTCGACTCTCTATGCTCTAGGGGCACTGTAACATGGCTGACCTGACATCACTTCCTACGTTGCAGAGATGTGTAAAGTACTGTTTTCCAGTGGGATTAATAAAACAATTTAAAAATGTAATAAATAAAGTCAAAATGCAAGTAGTTATATAGTGCATATTTCAAATCAAGGTAAGAGGTCTTTATTGTCATTTCTACTATACTATATATATATATATATATATATATATATATATATATATATATATATATATATATATATATATATATATATATATATATATATATATAATGACAGTGATATGAGACGACGTTTCTCCAGGACCTTGGTGTAACAGTAGAATGTGCAAAATGAGCATGTAAACAATAACCCTGTCTTTGAGAGCAGTATACAATTATCATGTGAAAGAACAGTATAATGCTATGTGGATGTGTGTGGACAGGTGTGAACATACAATAAATTGTATGTGTTAATGTGTGAATGTGTGTGTGAGTCTGATGGCTTGAGGGGGAAAAAACTATTGCAAGGTCTTGGGAGAGCCCAAATACTTCAGAACCTCTTTCCCTAATGGCAGTAGTGTGAAACGTTTGTGCGAGGGGTGTGTGGTGTCCTCCACAATGCTGGTCAATTTTGCGGATGCAGTGTGGGGTTTAAATATAAAAACATGTGTGTTAACTGAACTGAGAGTCCATTCTATTTTAATTGTATAGCGCTTTTTACAATTATCGTGGTCTCAAAGCAGTTTTACATAATACCTGATTATAATGTGTGAAAAATGAAAATCCGTTTGTCCCTGATTGTTTCTGGTTGAACAAGACTGTGGCGAGGAAAAAAAGGCAATGACGTCAAACCAACATGGCTGCTCCCAGCACAAACACCACAGCAAGCTGGACTGTAGCCAAATACAGTGCTTTAAATCTGTCTGGCAGGATTCTTACACTACAACAATAATGTAATAAAATGTACAGTACTGCATATACACATATTCACTTCACAAATCTGTAACAGCCGTGAATGTACACTTTAGTGACAAAAATAAAAATTGGAAATTGTTTTGAATATAGTGCTTTATTATGTTACGCGCATTATTACAACCACCGTTTTCTGATGATTTAACACATCCTTTTATGTTCTCTTATTTATTATCAATTTATCTACTGAAAAGCCGGTCATTTTATTCCAAGTTGTGTTCGTATTTGCGATAAAAGAAGACTTTGTTTATATAATGGGGTGTGATGGTGTTGGGTCACTGTTTATTTTTATGACTTAATCGTGGTTTAATCCTAATAAATCCTGCAAAAAAAGATAAATAATCTATTTTTATTATCCGTGCACGTTTTTAAACCAAACCCACTCAGTGTTTTATTTCTTTGCTTGGACTATAAGTGCCGCCATGTTGCAGTGACGTCACGAAATAGTGTTTTTTTTTTTTTTTTTGGTTGTTGTTGTTTTTTTCCACGTGAATTGCATGTCGGAGCGCAGACCACTGAAACGCACACTTGCTTAAGTGGGAAGTCGGAAAGTGGGAAGTTCCGGCTCTGTATTTTGCCGCACGTTGGTCCGAGACAGCGTTTAACCACCACGTGGAGGAACCGGAGCGCTACGTCACCGCGGAGGCTCCGCCCTTCACGTCCCTTCGCTGTGCGCTCGCCTGGTAGAGTGGCCCGACGACGAGTGTATTTCGGTTCTGCTTCCTGTCCCCGAAACTTTCAGCGCCGAGTTCCCCGGACCCACTGGTGAAGTCCGGCATGGCCTCCGAGACATCCGAGCAGGACTCCCCGAACCCCGGCGACGAACAGAAGGGCACGCCGAGCCCCGAGGCCCCGCGTTCTCCGGATCAGGAACCGGCTGAGCGCCAGGCTGTAAAGATGGACGAGAATGGCGAGGAGAAGCACACGGCTTCGGACGAGTCCGACGAGACCCCGTCCAACGACGAAGCGCCGAGCGGAGACGGAGCGGAGGAGAAGGAGATGGACACGGAGTCGGAGGCGCCCCCGCAGAAACGCGCCGCGGAGAGCTCGGCCGACGTGACGGGGGAGCCGAGACAAGAACAAAGGGAGGAGGAGAACGTGTCCTCTCCGCTCCACTGCGCCGCGAGGAAGCCCGAAGACAAAACGGGCACCGAGTTAAAGCGCAGGGCGAGTGTGGAGATCTCCTCCTCCGACGGAGAGCCGCTTAGCCGCATCGACTCCGAGGACAGGTCTGTACTTTACCATGATGTCCCTTAACACGCTTTCCCCCCTAGTACAACACACACACACACGCACACACATCACTAGTGCACGTCTCTGTAAAATCCCCAACACCACCTGCTTACTCCCCACTGCCTCTGCCCTAGCTGTACATCAGCACTACCCCGGGGCAAATCCTCATCACCGCCCTGTTTAGCGTTAGAATGTTTTTGTTTGTAGCTTTGTTTTTAATTTAATACGATGTGTATCTGTATATCTGTGGGGGTCATCATAAAGAAAGGCCAGAATTGAAATACTGGATCTAAGATAAACAAGACATAGTAACTGGAAAGTAGTTGAGGCTGATCAGAAGCTTGTGAGATCAAATCCCAGCATGGCCACTGCATCACCCATCAGAAGGCCTTTAATGCTGAGTAAGGCGCTGTGGGTTCAGTGTAGAAGCTGTACACAGATAAAGCAGTACTAAAAATATACATGTCTGGTCCTCACACGTTAATCCCTAATGAGTGAGCCAGTGGTCACTGTGTCGAGGGAAAAACTTCCTGAGGTGACATGAGAGGGACCGGATACACAAAGGATCCCGACCTCATCTGGCCGGCACTGAATGTCTGTCAGTTCCATCATTAAGATGTGCAGTGATGGGCGATGAAATACAACATGTGTAGTACACAGTTTATGTTAAATATAATATGAATCCATCCTCCAGAGATCTCCATCCTGAAGTTCTGTGCTTAGGTTGACTCAGGAGAGCATCATGATGATGCTCACTTTAAAACATGGAGGAGGATTTAGGCAGAGGTGGGGCATTGCTGTAGAAACTGGTGTATACATATGGCATAACCTCGAGGGCTGGATATAATTGGCCCCGAGTGCCTTGTGTTTAACATTTTTTAAGTTAAGTTTTTTAGGAGGAAAGCAACAGATATGTACACTGTAGTAGTCTGTAGTTGTGATGCTGTGGTCAGTGAAAGCGAAGCGACATTTTGACTGTGTTGTATAAACAGATTGTTCCAGGTCTTTAATATTCAAAGCTGCTCGTTAACTTACTGACCACAACAATCTCAAATTTAGAAGACTAACTACTAACGCGACTTGCAATTTGTTTCGTGTTTGAGGGGTTCTACTGTTGTGACCTTTCTCTAAGTGGTTATGACCCATTGTACATGGACACCTGATTCTTCTCCACACTGCAATGCTTTTCACAAATGTCTTTGTCTATTGTTGCAGTATCGTTTCCATTTAATGACAAGTTTCAGCATTATAATGCTCCATAAAGTCATGGTTTGCTGAGGTTAAAGTGTGCCCTTCACACAACCGCGAACATCTCTGGCATGAACTGAAATACTGATTTAAATTCAGTCCTCCATACCAACGTCGGTCTGATCTCACTTAGGTGACTGAATGTCGATTCACCGGTGACGCACTGTAGTGGAACGCATTTCGAGTTTATTAGAGTGGGTTCAGTACAGACATGGATGTGGTGGTAAAGGGGTGCACATACTTTGTACATGAATACATTTATAAGTGTATATAGTGTTTCTCAAATAAAAAAAAACCTTATCTTGTGCAGGATGTGAACTGCTGTGTAGTCCTGAACCTTTTACTACCCTTACTTATAATTTGAGCGAGTTTGAACAATATACAAAGTGTGCTTTTTGCTTTGTAGGATACGTCTCTGATCTCAAGAACGTTGGTGTTGTATAACTGCTAGCAGCCGCTCCTCAGTCTTTATGAAAAAGATGATTTCTGAATAATTCGGCTGCCAGTTGTTTTTGGTTCTCGTGAAGTCGGAAATGTGATATCCTGCAAAAATCAAGAATATCTTGCAACATAATGAAGTTTCAAAAACAAAAAAACATTCCGAACATAATTTGCATAGTGAATAAAACCAAAACTTGAATACACACCGCCGGCCTCACTCACGGTACACTTTTATACAGGGATATCCAAAAATATGTTACCACTTACACAGGATTGACTTTTTTATTTTAATAACATAACACACACTTTGTACATACAGTACACACCCAAGCTGCTACTTTCCTTCTCTCTTCCAAAGTAAGTCAGATGGCCATATCAATATATATATCAAGTGTATATATATATATATATATATATATATATATATATATATATATATATATATATATAATATATATATATATATATATATATAGTGCAGTCTACATCCTTATAACATCTTTAACAACAGTTATGAATATTCAGCTCATTTATATTATGACCTGTATAGCGTTTGTAAAGCCTACGAGTGCTTTTGGTGATGGGAAACTCCTTCCATTCCTTGTGAGTGAATAAAAGTTGGACAGAAGCACAGCCTCCTAAAAAGCCCCTTCTCCCTTTCATACGGCTTCATTGTTCCTTTTGGCATTGCTTTGTCTTAGAGAGGGGCAAGAAGGCACTTTTCTCAGTGGTGCAGCCCGCCCCTTTTTCCCCTTCACAACTGTTGCTAACACACAGGAAGGCACCTTGATCACCAAAGCGCCCGAGCAGTGCTTTGTTTTTAAAACTGTGCCACCTTTTTATAAAACGCTTTTAGTTTGCAGATTTGTGATTGTAACATCCGGACGAGGATGGGTTCTGTTTTGAGTTTGGTTCCTCTCAAGGTTTCGTCCTCATATTATCTCAGGGAGTTTTTCAACTGAACTGAATTATTTATTGATCCCACAAACCACCGCAAACGTCCTGCTGCAGGTCTTCCCCTGACCATCAGGGTCATCATTTTAGAACAGAACATTTGTCTCACAGGTCCTTTTTGCCCGGTGATGGGGATTATCTGGCCTACACCTTGTGGTCTCGCACCTCCGACCTGCATTTCTGCCTCGTGTTTGTGAATCATCATATGTGCCTCAGTTTGATCTTGGTTTTTATGTGGGTCTCATGACCTCTTGAGGTCGGGTTAGTGCGACATGAACAGGAACCAAGGTTTCCTGTTAACGCCAACAAGCAGAAACAAGGCGAGCAGTTTTCAGGTGAAGATACCTCCATTATAGCTTTTAAAAGAAGAAAGGAAGATCTAAGCACAGCTGGAAACTAATACTACTAATGCAGATAAAAATGTGTCCACACCATCATTTCCAAGTGTTTCCCAGAAGTCTCTTATCCACACAAATGTCTGCACATTCGTACGTCCCCATACCGCACATGAGCACAATAGAAGACTGTGACCTGCATCATTTTTTTTACATCTTAAGTGGCCATTTTTCTGTTTGTGCCTAAATAACAAGCTTGAAATCTTGAACCCCTTAAAAATGTGTCACCATCTTCAAAAGCCTCCGTGAACACAATCCACACTGCTTTAAACGTTTACACTTTGGAGAGTGTTTGTAAGAAGCTGAACAGCTTCGTGTCGGTCTATTTTCCGATTTAGCGTTGACCCCGGACAATTAATCTAAACTATAACATACACCTGCTTTTCTAATTGTTTGTTTGTTTAGTATCAGCAGCACGCTGATGGACATGGAGAGCACAGCGTCCAGTGGACGCTCTACGCCGGCCATGATGAACGGCCATGGAGGAGCGGCTCCAGCATCTACCAAAGGTTCATCATATCCCTGCTGTTGGGATCAGTGTCCTCTGCTCTTCACCAGCAGCCCGGACCTGGCAGAACACATCCGCTCAGTCCATGTGGATGGTCAGCGCGGAGGGGTCGGTAACACAACACCACACATTAACACTTCTCTTTGTGTTTCTAATGGCCGTAGTCAAGCGAATCATTTTATTTATTTTGTATATTTACGGTTAGATTTCTCTTACGTTGTCTCTGTTAGGCTACACTTGTTTTTATTGTTTCACTGTGTTCTACATCCTTTACATTTCATGCACATGCTTCAGGTTTTTGGCGTGAGCGCATGTGCATATGATCGGAAATAATCGGTTGTCATTTCTTGTAGATGTCGAATATGTTTTTAATATTCATTTTTACCCGTATTTTCTACTTTAACACTTTTTAATCCCAAAAACATGCTCAAATCCAGACCAGATCGAGAATTTCGATTTAAAAATACTATTACTGTACATTTTGTGTTTGATTGTTTTGTTTTGACCAATGAAAAGTCAGCTTGGGTCACAGATAGTAAGGTCATCACTACTAAGGCCTGACCCATATACCAGTTGGCCGTTATTAATGTCCATCTGCTGTAGTGGCGTTGGACAGAACTGGGCCAGGAAATAACAGCTGATGTTAAATATTCAGTAGGAAACTAAGTTACTAAATATAATGTAACAAATCGCAAGTGCTGCATGTTATTTTTGGTGTCGTATGATGTGGTTAACTCTCTCGGGTGGCTGTAGCATGGTCATGACTGAACAATGTGTTCCTCGAGAGACTTTTACACAACATGCTTCAAATATGTGGGAGACTTCAGTGTTGACTAAAACCTATGATTGATGTTCTGTATTGAAATAAGGATTTGAAAGGCACTGGCGGCTACGTGTATAATGCTCAAGGATATAAATGCTGGTGTCGGATCAATTGTAAGGGGTGGTTTTATGTAATGTACAATGTTTATTCATGTATATAAGAGGTTTATTGATTCCTACCTTTAGGTTATAAAACACTTGCCAATGACCAATGAATCGTTTTTAAAATGGATACTGGATAAAAACTTCAAATAGCACTCCATGTATAATAGTGCTGAATGTTTTACAAAAATAGTCACTATAATGTGCCAAATTAAATAAATGAATAAATGAATATATCGAGTATGTTAATAAATATTGATCAAAATAAGGCATGCGTTTAAATTAGGGCTGTAATGATTTCCGGGATTAATCTGATTAGAAAGATTCATTGAGGCTTCGTTTGGCGCATTACACTACACACGGAGCGAAACTTTGGAGCACCCTAACACAGAAGACGCACAAAAGCCATGACAAAATGCATTCGCAGTAAATATTACAGTATCATATTTAGAGACGTTTTCCCCCCACAATCTTTAGCACCTTTTTCTAAGCCTGTCACTGAGAAGTTTTACTACACACATTATCATGATATCACTAATTGTTTATATATATATATATAGTGTGTGTGTGTGTGTATTGCTAAGCCTTTATGTCCATATATACTGAGTGTGTATGTGTTTCTTTGTGGTAGGTGTTTGTGTGTCTGTGGAAGGGCTGTAAGGTGTACAACACACCCTCCACTAGCCAGAGCTGGTTACAGAGACACATGCTGTCCCACAGCGGTGATAAACCTTTCAAGGTACGATTCTGTTCTGTGCACCACTGTACAATCTACAGAGCCAACATGCACACACTTTCTTAAATACTGTCATTGTGTTATTTCATGCTTTCCTCTGGTTTTATATCCTTGTTCTTTTTCAGTGTGTAGTGGGAGGATGCAATGCCACTTTTGCCTCGCAGGGAGGACTAGCACGTCATGTACCCACTCACTTCAGTTCACAGAACTCGTCCAAGCTGTCCAGCCAGGCCAAGCTGAAGGAGGAGTCGCCCTCTAAAGCTGGCATGAGCAAACGCAGGAAGCTGAAGAACAAATGCAGGCGATCGTTGCGTATGTATCAGGGCCTCGGTGCTTGTTTGTTTGTTGTGTTTATCGTTTACGTTACTCTTTTGTAACTCCAACGGTCCCTTCTAGCTCGGCCACACGACTTCTTTGACGCGCAGACGATGGATGCCATCCGCCATCGCGCCATCTGTCTCAATTTGGCAACCCACATTGAGAGCCAGGGCAAGGGTCACAGCGTGGTTTTTCACAGCACGGTGAGTGTGCAGTGCACGTGCCATGCATCCATTCATCCCCTAACGTCTGTAAACAGTTGTCGTACATGAAACTGGGCAGAATGGAGTCGAATGGACGAATGCTTTTAAACACTGCTTCGGGTCGCCTTTGCTGCAGATTTGTTCCGTTCAGCTGGTGAGTGGCCTGGACTGAGAACGTGATTAGATCCTAAACTGAAACGACTGAAGGAAGTCAACCAAAAATCACTGTTCTAGATTCCAGGCAGTGATTTTGATGATGCAAGGGGGCCAGAGTGTACACAATGAGCAGTAGTGATGGGACAGAATAGCATTTATGTGTTGCATATACATTACAGCACACTGAAATTGTTTCTTCACATTTTCCAGTTTGTTTTTGAAAGGTCAACAGTGTCCCCTGGAGCACAGGTTAAGGGGTTCGAACCCCGATCTTCCAATCAGTAACCCAGAGCCTTAAATGCCTTTACCCTCCCCTGATTCAGAAGTGTTGCCGTCAGAATATGTGGATTGCCAGTTTAAAAAAAATATATTTTACATGTGTGTTTGTTTCAATGAGCTCAGTCTGAGTACAGCCAGTTCAAAAATGTATACAAATCAATGTGAGAAAGTGTGATGTTAATTCGCTTCATAAACATTTTATTATAATAATGTTATTTTTATTTTCTAGATTTCCAACTTTTGTATTTTTGCTGACTTTTGCTGATTAATCAGCACCCATAGTTGATTATCTGCAAAAACCCATGCTGGTTGTTTTTATGACTTACAACAGCGCCCTCTAGAGGCGAATCACTGTTTTTTTTATACCTGTATGTAAATTGTGATTGAATAACTGTTGGAAAGTTGTTTTGTGGGCTGAAGGTCAGGTCTTTTGAAGCAAACAGTCATTAGCTGAGGTTAGGGGAATTACAGTTCACCATCCAAATAGATACAAGACAGACACTCTTTTTCGAGGAGTACATGATCCCATCACTGAATCATCCTCCATGACATACTTCCTTATACGTCTCTTTCCACGAAATATCCTCATTTATTAATCCTAACAATATTTTGTGTGTATTTGATTCAATAGGTCATTGCAAGACGGAAGGAGGATTCCGGGAAGGTGAAAGTGCTGCTCCACTGGACTCCAGAAGACATGTGAGTACAGATTAGTCCCACAATCCAGGCAGGTGAACAGAAATATATTGCTTCTCTTCCACTTCTACTAAGGAACAGGCCATTTAGTAAATTTTCATGGACTTGTAGCCACAGTGTTTTTTTTTTCATGTTTATTGATAAGACAGAATCTGAGCTCTGATGGCAGTGGAGAGGTAGACGAAGAGTTTCATTCGTTTATAAACATCAACATTTATATTTACAACACACTAATGAAGTGCTTTGATCATTTCTTTCACAGACTTCCAGATGCATGGGTGAGCGAGAGTGACCGACCGCAGATGAAAACCAAAGTGGTACATCTCTCACAACTGCCTCAGGACACGGCCGTGCTACTGGACCCCAACATCTACAGGTCAGTTTTATCCTTGTGTGTGTGTGTGTGTGTGTATGTGTGTGTGTGTGTGTGTGTGTGTGTGTGTATGTGTATATATATATATATATATATATATATATATATATATATATACACACACACACTATCTATCTATCTATCTATATATATATCGATATATATATATATATATATATATATATATATATATATATATATATATATATATATATATATATACATACATACAGTATCATTCATTCATCTCTTCTACCGCTTTATCCGATCTTCCTTCGGGTCACGGGGAGTCTCTGCCTATCTCAGGCGTCTATGGGCATTAAGGCAGGATACACGCACACATTCATACACTAGGGACAATTTTTCCAAGGTGCCAATCAACCTACCGTGCATGTTTTTTGGACCGGGAGGAAACCGGAGAACCCGGAGAAAAAAAAACCCTGAGGCACGGGGAGAACATGCAAACTCCACACACATGGCCGAGACGGGAATCGAACCCGGGCCCTGGCGGTGTGAGGCGAACATGCTAACGACTAAGCCACCGTGTGTGTGTGTGTGTGTGTGTGTGTGTGTGTGTGTGTGTGTGTGTGTGTGTGTGTGTGTGTATGTGTAGTCCCTGTGTGTATGTATGTATGTGTATATATGTGTATATATATATATATATATATATATATATATATATATATATATATATATATATAGATATATATATCTATATATATATATATATATATGAGGACACCCCGCCTCTCTCTCATCCGCGCTGGGTTGCACTTACCCTTGCACAATGCTTCTGCCTTCTGACGTGGCATTGAGTTCGGAGCGCTTGCCCATCTCAGTAAATGGGGCAGAGGCCCATCGTGACATTACTCCTGCCTCGGCTCCGAACTCACCACCTGCAGCATCGAAGTAACGGATCCATGGTTTGAGATGAAAGCGTCCATGCTGTGGAAAATCTCCGGTCTCTGTTCGTATTCCGCATTCTCCACCACTGTAGCCGCTTCGGGCTGATCACAGGCACAGTCGTAACTGGGGGAAAATTGTGTTTATAGAAGACTGTGAAACTGAAAGTAAACAAAAAAAGAGAGTGTTAGTGTCTGTTATTTGGGGATCAGGTGAGGAGTGACTTGAGCGGGAGAGGGAACGCGGAGATCTCTCGAAGCGCTCTCCGACGTCAGGTCCCAATCAATGGGCGGCTTCGTCCTCCAGATCTCCATCAGCACATAGGGGTCAGGCGCATTTCCTGCCGCAGGGCTGTGGATACTCCCAGATACCAAGCACTGCGAGGGTCTGACGGGTCTTCCTCATCCGCCGTCTCACCTGTAGTGGGAGGTCGGGGAAAAAAAAAGACATGCGCCGTTAGTCAGGAGCCCAGACATTCTCCACCTCAACCGCCATCCTTTTATAGAAGCTGTCGTGTGTGTGTGTGTGTGTAAATGTCATGTATTCAAACCAATGTCACTGCCATATTGTGCCAATGATTTACCTCTAGAACCCATACCTGAGATTAGACCTGTCCTCCCCTCCATTGCTCCCTTCTGACTGTGAATTTGTTTATCTTCAGGATGTTTTTCTAGGAGCTGTGATGCACCATTGCCTGCTGATGTTTCCAAACTCAAGTGGACTTGTGGATCTGTGGAGGCAGGAGTTCAGATTACTCTTACTGTTTTTTTATGCTCAGAATTTTAAATGTTTTCAATCTATGAAGAGGAAGAAATTGCACAATATCGAACTCTGACTGGTGCTAGACTTTTAAACTGCTTTTTTTATTATTATTATTATTATTATTAATACCACTATCGAGTTCAAGTTGAATTGCTCTCCCTTTGTCCACAGCTTTCTTCACTAGCTTTATAGAGATCATATAGATGTATTTGTTGAGAAAGTGCCCATGTAAATATGCCTGGAGATTTGTAATATATTTTTGTACTGAAGAATTTTACTGTACTGTAGATACCTGTAATATTCCACCAACTTCAGGAAATATTACTGCACAGAGAGAGAGAGAGCGGGATTAGTTATTTTGCTTGGAATGCTCTGAAAGTTCCAGAACCTTTTAAAATCAAAGAATAGATGTAGTGACCGCTTTCTCACTGCAGCGTTACTGAGTGCTTTACAGTAGATGAGGACGATGTTAATGTTCACGTGTGCGCTTTTCCATAGTGACCTTTCTCTAGTTATATACAAGCCAAGGATCCTAAAGACATCTCAACGAAATGGTGCTACAGTAAACACTAGCATTTTAGACTTGTATAGAACAGGTTTTTTTTTTTTATCAATAATGATTGTGCTCTGTAGTCTAATGGAGAAACTCCACCCCATGTACTGCTGGATCCTAACTGTCTTTTTTTTTTTAGTAAAAACAGAAAGCAATGTATATTCCTTATCTCTCTCTCTTTTTTTCTCTGTATGTCTTTATTCAACAAAGCACATCCAAACTCACAGCCAACATGAACACAGACTAGTTTAAAGGGGAAAAAAAATTCCTTCGCACACTCCCACTGTCTGGTCTAAAACACTGATGAATGAGTTCAAACCGTGAACTGTACATGTCATTTCGAGCTTCATACATCCATCACATCCATTTCAATATTTAATGTTTTCTAATATTTTCTATGCAGAGAATAATAATAATTAAAAAAAGCAAACCTTTCTAAGAGTTAAAACAAAACTTTATAATGTGCTGTATTTGGGTAATGCCCATTCCTTTTCAGCAGAATAATGTATGGTGGACCTTCATAAAACATGCCATTCGTGTGTAAACAACAAACTGGTTTTTGCCTGGTTAAGAACGGGTGCATTTTTAGAGGAGGCAAAATAACAAGAGTGTGTTTGATGTGAGGAGGAAACAGACAGCAAGAAAAGCTGCTAAACTGCAACGTATGATTACATGCACCTGAAAACCACCAACAGAAAGTGCAAACAGTAGGCGCGCGCGCGCACACACACACACACCTTTCTCTCACAAACGCAACTGTTCTCTTCTATAGTTCAATATGTTTGTTGTGCACACAAACACATACTACTTTCCCTTCTGCTACAGAATCTCACACAAACACACTCCTGAACCGTCTGAGAGTAATACTCTGATCCACCACCTGGGGGCAGCAGAGCATTACCTTTCTCCCCGCATTCCCTCTGCGGTACATTGGAAGGATCCAAATCAACTTGTCACTTTAATGTACAATCCGCATGTAAGCAATTAAATAAACATGTCCTATAACAAATAAGTAGGTGGAAAAAGATTCAAACTTTGCTGATAAATCAAAATAAAAGCAGAAAATCAGAACATGGCGAGCTGGAAACACCTCAGCGGTGGGTGAATGTTTGTGTCAGTGCACAAAACCCGGTGTCTAACATTAAGGTCAAATGGTGGTTTTCACCCTCTACCCAAATGACCCACAATGCAACGCGTTTATTACTGAGCAGTCACGTTCATTCCCCAGTGGAAATAAAGCTGTTCATGCAGACCCGACTTGAATAAAGTTCCCTGCAAACCTACATTTTATTATTATTTTAAAAAAAAATCATTGCATTTCTGAAAAAATATACATTAAAAAAAACGCTACACAAATGAAACTGAAAATTAAATATAAAAAAAAAAACACGGTTTATATGAAGCAGCCGTTTGGAATATTAACAACGCTCCTTCACTGTTGTTTTGACCAATAAAAAATAAAAAGAGTACAAAAAATGGGACTTCACAACAACGCAAGAACTAAAACAAACAAATATTAAATATAATATTAACACAAAAAAGAGCATTTCAAACTTAAATTATCCACAAATAACACTTATATAATTTACTGACCTTGTGCTCCTTTCCAGCCAAACGGTTAAACAAAATAAAACATTTGTAAACAAACTTTAATCGCATTATTCCGTATCTCCGTCCGCCAGCAATTCCATTATGCCCTGCGCGATTGTTGCGCATGCGCAATAGCCATGCACTTCGGCAGCCCGCAATTTCAACATACAGGTCTCGGTTAAATAATCAAATCGGAAAATAACATAAAATACACGGTATAGTTATGACACAATACTATAA
The DNA here is from genome assembly GCA_030449085.1 of Kryptopterus vitreolus. NCBI lineage: Eukaryota > Metazoa > Chordata > Actinopteri > Siluriformes > Siluridae > Kryptopterus > Kryptopterus vitreolus. Next base: position 10,888,283 of record JACRUU010000008.1, on the reverse strand, counting down.
TAACAGAAATAAATTAACGTTATTTACACTCCCACCAAATCACGAGTGACTTCAAATTTTTTTAAATCAAGTAACTGTTAATTAGACTAAATGTAACATAATAAAGAAGTGAAACCATGAGAACCATATAATACCTATAGCTAGTCAACTCAAAGGATTTATCATGATGTTTAATCCACCTCCATCAACAGAACCAGATTCTGTACTGGGCGTTCAACTACTGATGGTTTGAACAGACGTCTGCCATCCTTCCACAGCCTTCTGTCTCCAAAACGTATCTTAACTCTTCTGACTAGGCCATCCTTATCCAATGTAGTTGAAGTCAATGACTTCTTGCCATACACCATTCGTTTCTGGGCAGTTCCTCCACCCTTTCCACGACTATATCTCCAACCTGCATGTTCCGTCTTGGTGCAAGCCAGCGTTGTCTTCTTGTTATGTCAGACATGTACTCCCTTTTCCAACGACTCCAAAACTGTACATGACGCCACCTCTTACGGGCATACACGCCCTTCCTGACAAACCTACCAGGGGGTGGTAAAGCTTGAGTAGGCTTCAAGGTGTGTAGATGATTTGGAGTTAGAGGCTCAGGACTGCAGGGGTAATGTAAAAATTCTACAGCGACTGGACGACCATTTACAATGGCCGTGGCTTCATAGAAGAATCAAGTCTTCCAAACGACTGGGATAGTGTGGACCGAAGAACACTTCTCACAGTTCTAATCTGTCTCTCCCAAACCACCAGTGTGACTTGAATGTGGTGCATTGAAAACAACCCCCAAGAATGCTGAACCACGAGTAGTGTCAATCTCCCTCATAGTCAATGCAAACTCATTCTTAGCTCAGACAAAATTACTACCTTGGTCACAATTTATCTGGCGAACTGCTTCCCTAATAGCAATGAAGCAGCGTAGAATATTAATAAAGGCATCTGCATCTCAAAGCATCTCAGTATGGACAGCTCTGCAACAGAAACAGGTGATAAGTAGTCCATACCTCTTGCACTGTTTACGCCCTTGTTTGGTGAAAAATGGAGCAAAACAAGTCTAACCCACAGTATGTAAATGGAGGAGATGGATCTGTACGCTCTGGAGGCAGATTAACCAAGTTTTGCAGCTCTTCGAAACTTGCGTTATCTTATACACTGAGGCACAAAAGAGGCCACAGATTAATTCATTCCTTGAATCCAGAATCCTCTTGATGTGATATCATTTATGGTGAGGCCTTTACCTTGATGTCCATTTTTTTCATGAGAATGAGCAATCAGGAGCCTTGTAGGATGATGTTCCTTTGGAATAATCATGGAGTGTTTAACAGAGTTAGGAAGCAGAAGCATGGCAAAGTCTTCCTTCCACCTTGAGCAATCCGTCACAATCTATGAAGGCATCAAGATGGTATAGCCTGTTGTGCCGTGGGAGTTGCTTGCCTTTGCTCAGTAAGGCTGTCTCTTCTGCATAGCTCTGACTCTGTAAGTCCTTGATGATGATGTGCTTTACATCCTCAAGCTCTATTACTGTACTGTGATTACTTGACTTGTCTCTTCTGGCTCTACGAATTAAGCGTGCAACTGCTTGAACCACCTTTGACCATGAAGACAACCTTGTGAGACAGCTGGATAGACAGGAATACTCTACTGTTTGTGTACTCAGTGACTGAGTCTGCTTAACTTCTTAAGTCTTCAGCTGAAAGTTGCGTGTCAAGCTTCACAGAATGTGGGTATGTGCCTTTCCCATAATACCTTTGGTCCAGTGAACCAACTGGAAATCACCAAGATCATCAACACTTAAACCTCGTGATGCGTAGTCTGACGGATTTTCATATGAGGAAATGTAATGCCACTGTTGGAAGTTGTACTGTGACGAATCCTCTGGACTCGATTTGCAACGAACATGTGGAAGCGACGAGCTTCATTGTGGATTTACCCCAACACTACTCTGGAGTCAGTCCAGAATGAATGCCTCTGCATCAGTAAGATTCATTTCTTCCTTTAATACATCATTAACCTCGACCGACACGACAGGTCAACTCTAACCGAGGAATTGTCGTGATCTTGAGTGGGGCTACTCTGGATTTGCCCATAAGCAGGGAAACAATTGATATGACCGTGTTCATTCACAAACCTAATGTATGAGCACTGACCATAGCCTCTCGTGCTAGCATCCGAAAAATTATGAATCTCTCTCTTTATGATTTTCCCAAAACCAGCAGTCATAATACAACGAGGCACGTTGATTTTCTCCAGGTTAACAAGATCGGTCTTCCGGTGCTCCCAGCTTGGCTGTGCAATATCAGATAAAAGGATTATCGTAGCCAATGCCTTCAATCTTTTGAAGTACAGCCTTTCCTTTTAAGAAGAATGGTACAAGAAGACCTAAAGTATCAAATAAAGAGGCAACAAGTGGATAGAATACCTCTACGTGTTTCTGGCTGATTGTTCAGGTTAACACGAAATCTGAAGTTATCTTGTTCCAGATGCCAGTAAGTGTCCAAGGCCCTTTACCAGGGCTGATCAGTTGGAGAAAGATCAACAGCCTTAACATCTACTGCAAATTCAGATAACGGTATACTTTCTAATACTGTCTTATCATTAGTTACAAACTTATGCAACCTTAAACCTCCTTCTTCAACAAAGCTTACGAGCTTCTTGCGCCAACTGAATGGTCTTCTCTGCGTTTCGACACGGCACACTCCAACGTCCATGTAGAAATCTCTCTGAATGAACTTTGGCCCTAGTGGGTACAGATGCTCACCTTCTCGCACGAGATGCTTTAACCCTTAGTTAGCGCATGCAGGACATGACGTGGCAACAAAGAGGTGTACTTTCACGAGGAACGTTTGAGGTTGTGAATTAAAATCTCCATTGTCCCACCATAGAAAACGAATATAAACTCTATCTTCCTTGTTAACATGAAACTGGTGGAACATCCGTTCAACATCACACATCAGGGCAGCAGGATATTGTCTGAAGTGTAGAGGAACACCAGTCAGACTGTTCAACATGTCAGGACCTGAAAGAAGATGCTCATTTAGGCTGGTTCCCTTGTACTTAGCAGATCAGTCAAAGACTACCCGAAGTTTACCGGGCTTCTTAGAGTGGTACATTCCATGATGAGGGATGTACCATTTTTAATAATCCAATCTCACAATCTTGAAGTGGGGGGATTTTATCCACAATAGTAGTGAGATGTTTCCAGCATCTAGCAGTGTCACTGGTCAATGTGTGCACGGTCGACAAGGATACATTCTTTAGTGTATGCAACTACTAGTCTAGAACTACTGTGGAATTAAAGCCTCTGACTCTAAGACCAGAAACCCTTTCACTTGATATGACTGAATGTCTTCCCACCATAGTAGTAAGCCTAAGTGTTACTGGGCATGAGTCAACCTTTAGACTTTGTCTTACTGTGTTATCAACAAAGACACGGTCACTTTGTGTATCTAACAGAGCGTAGACGAGTTTCTGAGAGACCGGATCATTTAGTAATGATAACCATAAAGGCAAAATCATTGAGGTCAAAATTGGAGCTGTCATAACTCTGATGATCAGAGGAGGAGTACTTCAGCCTTTTTTTATTGGAAGATATCGTCATGTAAGCACGTAGGAAGTCTTCCCTTGCAGGCATTGCAAGTATGTCGTTTACGACAGTCTCTGACATTGTGACCAAGCTTCTAACACCCAAAGCACAGTTTAGTATCTTTTATGGTGTCTTCTTTCTTCAAGAGAGTTTGCAGAAAATTTAGAACAATCATAAATTTGATGTTCACTGCTTTAACAAAACGGACATGGCTTAGTGACCCTTTTAATGGGATTCAGATTCTCGTTCTCTGCGATATTTGTGTAGAAGACATATTTCTCCTTATTAGCTTCCAAAGCATGAAGAGCGAAGAAGGAAGTAACTGGGTTACAGGCTACCTCAGCCTCAACATGAAGCTGGCAAAATCATGGAAGGTTGGAGACCCTTGTGTCTTACTCAGCATCTGCGTTGCTTGACAACTCCAGAAAGACGCCACCCAATCTGGGAGCTTGCTGACTAGTTTCCTGTTCTCCTCACAATCATCAGGAATCTCAAGACCCTTTATATTTTTACAGTTTTACTTGGAATGCTCTCTGTAAAATGAATGGCTGTCCATAACCATCCTGAAGTCTTTTCCATGCATCATTGTAAGCGTCATCAGTTCTGTACAAGAAGCCTTCTAGAGTTTTTCGAACAGAACCAGTAACATATATATATATACATATAACATATATTTTCAAACAGTGTAACTTATCTGCTGAGGAGATATGGTCTTTATCAATGAGCGATTGGAATGAGGCTTTACACTCAATCAAGTGGACAGCCTGTGCAAGGTAAGACACATCAGCATTTATTTATCATTAAAACTAGGCTTTGTTAAGGGTGAATCCTCAGGATCTTGTTTAGGAACAATAACCGCTTGCTGCTGTCCTTTGTATTGATTAACAGAGTGAACAATTTCTTCATTGTCATACACCTCTAATCTTGCTTTACCTCCTTTTATGCTTGTAATCTTTCCAATCCACTCCTTTGGACATCAAGTTCTCTTTTTTGCTTCTCCTCTAGAAGTCCCGTTATTCCGTTTCCTCTGTTATAGCTGCATATTCTGCCTCTTTTACTGCAAGCTCCGCTGCTGCCTCTATTCTTTTAGCCATTAGTAAGGAGTTCAGTGAATGTTGACTTATGGACGTACTTGACCTTGAGCTGCTGTAGACTGCTGTAGACTGTAGAACCATAGACAGAGCGAGCATAATCGCGATGTTTACAATGTCTTTCGTCACTGCATCACAAGAATCTATACTTCTTATATCAGTAGGTGGAGTAATATAGCTTTGAACTCTTGAATATACATTCAGCACATGGTCTCTTTCCTTTTCTAGCACTGCTAGTTGACTCTCAGGAATGTCTGATTTCAGCTGCTCCCTTGCCTTTTTAGCGTCAGCTTTCCATTGCTCATATATGTGCATAAGCTTTCTTTCTGCATTCTGCAACTCCTGTTTTTGATATGCAAGCATCTTTTCAGTTGGAACTCGTTCGCGACTAGACCGCCGTACTTCACCTTTGCTTGTGCCTTCAAAATTGATCAAACAACTCTTCATCTATATCACTGCCTTGAGAAGGTAATTTCTAATGTTCAGTGTCTTTTACAGGAGTGCACAATTTGGACCCTTGCTCTGTCATCATTTAAATCAGCAAATGGAATCAATGGGTGAAAGCTCTTACCGTAGCAGCCGGTTGGACTATTAACAACACTCCTTCACTGATGTGTTGTCCCGTTTTTTGTACTCTTTATTTGTCTAGAATTGGTCTTCACAACAACCGTCACAACAACGCAAGAGCTAAAGCAAATAAAAAACAACACTGAAAATCTAATATTAACATTTTAAAAATGAAAATAAAAATAAACAAATCAATACACAGGCAAAAATGGTTCAATACAAAATAACGAATCAATAAAAGTAGAGTTCAAGAACCAAATATACATATACTAACGAGTACACATACCTCGCTCCGCTTCACCAAAGGGAAACTTTATATAAGATATATATATATATATATATATATATATATATATATATATATATATATATATATATATATATATATATATATATATATATATATATAACTTTCACAACAACACCCCCTACTGGTCAAAGCACGCAACACGCTCAAAACTATTTACCTGTTTGCGGTCATTTACAGCATTTAAAACTAAAATTATCCACAAATAATACATATATAATTTACTGACCTTGTGCTCCTTTCCAAGCAAAGAGTTAAACAATATAAAGTATTTCTTAACAAACTTTAACTCCGAGACCGCATGGTTCCGTATCTCCATCCGCCAGCAATTCCATTTTTCCCTGCGCGATTGTTACGCATGCGCAATAGCCATGCGCTTCCGGCAACCCGCAATTTCAACATACAGGTCTCGGTTAAATAATCAAATCGGCAAATAATATAAAATGCACGGTATAATTATGACACAATATATAACAATATATTAATCACACAGAAATAAATGAACGTTATTTACATTATATTCACCTCATACACTTGAAAACAGTGATGACCTGCATATATTTCTCATTTCATAGTTTCAGTCATCACCATATCTATTTCAATAAATATTTAATACTTTCTGTAATATTTCCTATGTCATGGAACATTCCGAAATAACTTACTGAAAATCATCTGCAAAATGTTTCACAGATAATTGTGTTTATTATAGTTCTGATTAACAGCAGCCTTTCGGGACCGTCTTGTTTCATTGCTGGACATCGGAGACCGAAGGTGCTGATTATTATTGCGTTTTAAAACCTTGAAGATTCGGTGCTTGTTTTTATTAATCACATGTGCATGCGGTGATACAAACATTAGGGGTCAAAAAGGGAGGGAGATGTCTATAGTTGAGGGAACAATACATACAATACAATATATATTTATGTGTACCCACACACACACACACACACACACACACACACACACACACACACACACACACACACACACACACACACATACACAAACACGTTGAAGCGTCTGCAACAAACTGTATATATGCCCTGAGCAGCTTACACTGTTCTCATTCATTTTTATTGGGTCTTGAAGATCAGGGCCTTTCTTTGGGGCCAACTTTGTGTTGCTGGGATTTGAACTCACAATTTTCGTCTGGTGTATATGAAGCATAATAGTTTCTAAACATTCATTTATTTATTCATATTATCCTGAGAGGAGCCACCAAACGTACAAACCAAATTCTTAAATTCTTAACCAACTTGTAGCTCTGGAAATGTTTTCATGAATTAACACACTGATCTTTTTTTTTTTGAATGAGAGAGTAAAGCATTTACAGACAGTAATAAACTGTCATAGAGCTCGTAGAGAAGCCCCTCTGTGGAAATGGGTCATGCAAATTTAATCTCATCCAAACAGATGCTGCATCTGAAACTGCTCCGTATTAATATATATAGAGCACTATATGTGGCTGTTTCGTAGTGGTGTTCAAATAGTTACTGAACAATTCCCTTTTTTTATCAACTGTACGTACACAATGCACGCTAGTGTAATCTGATATACTCTCAACTATTTCCCATACTGCAGCATGACAAAAAACACCAGGACCAAACATTAGGAAATTAACAAGAACAATTACATTTTGTGGCAATTACATTTTGTTTTTAATAAATTCAAATATTTTTTTAAATAAATACCACAGTTGTGTGTTTAAAATGTTTGAAGATATATTTATACTTTAATTATAATGGTGTACAAGCATGACAGTAAATTACTGAGATGTTACTACAGGGCAGGTATAACGATCATGACAAAATTGTCAGAATTAACTCATTAACTCATTAACTCATTAACTTTCATTATCTATAGATATAGATATAGATTTACTATACTGTAAAGTGAACTTATCTGCATCGCAACTGTATAGTAATTAGTGAATAATTGAACAAGTGAGATTTCGGACATAGAGGTTTTTTTTGTACATTCCCTTTAAAAATTCAAGCTGATCATACACCAGGACACATTCATTTTACTTTGGTGTGACCAGTGGCAAATAAAAGAAGGTATGAAGGGTAGATTTTTCAGGGGTCTTTCAGGGATTAAAAAACCTGCCCCTGTAACATTAGACTGATCAATGTTCACCTTAACACATCACTGGCACAGAGTCACACTGCCACGAAGCAGAACCTTCACCACAGCAGATGTAGGCGCAGAGCTCCTACAGAGGTTTTGTCATCGCTGTAGTGAAGTCCACACTACATTGTTAGGGCATTTTAAAGCTCACTAATATTTTATGATTGTACTACAGCAGCGGTGTAGATATTTAGTGAGGTGAAAATTTAGTTGGGGGGAGTGACCATTCAGCTTCACATTCTTTGAACCATTAACATTAAATTCAAATAAACAATTTTAGTACTTTGTATTGCATTTATTTCTTCACAAAAATAAATCTAAACATTTTTTTTTACCAATACAATATTTGAATACCATATAAAATAAAAAAGCCAGTTTGTAAGATTGAACATATCTAGGTTCGTGTGAAACATTATACATTATTCATTATTAAATGCTCATTGTAAACTTCTATATTCGAATCTTGAGCAGGAAAACAACGCCAAGTTATCTTTCAGAAGTACAAAACATTGATCATACAAAACATATGAATCTGTGTATCACTTGTTCTTTCATTTTTCAATTGACCATCAAAAATAAAAAAAAGGAAAATGTTTCTCATTATTTCCATTTTAGACTTGGATCAAAAATACAAAATGGAAAAACAGGCTGGCGGAGTCAATTCAATTTTCATTTTTAATTTACGAGACCCGGTTTGATTGTCAGTTGAAAAACAAAAGAACAAATGATACATGGATTGAAACGACTGTGGTTTTGATTTTAGAATTTATTTAACTCAGAAGACTAAACAAATAACTGCAGTTACAAAAAAAAAAGCCCTGCAGTACAAACCCCACTGTCATGGTGATACACAACATCTCCGTATTCCGCCTGGATGTCGAGGAGAAACTGTTGAAACTGGCGTTTGCACAGGGCTTTGGACTAAATATAATTAATAAACTTTATCATTGGTTTCATAATATGATCATATTCCAGATGTTTCTGATATTCTGATAGCAATGACATGTTCACTGTTACTCAAGTCATCGAATGCAAAACAGTTAAACCAGTCAACATAATCTGTTTAAATTACATTTCGATTACACTTTTTTTGTAAATGTGTCTGTAATTGATCAATTGTGCTGATGAATCGTGAATTTTACTAATTGAGGGAAGTGTACGCCATCAAATGGATCAGTAATAAACTTTTGGTGACAGAGACACAAAACACAAAAGTACAATTTATGAAAGTGGATGAAGGAGTAGAAATCGAACAGACATTATTACAGTACAGTAAAAATATGAAATCAAAAACTCATAGTTCCTAAACAGAAGAAATTCAGACTTGTACATTTTCAAACCCAACAATGACAACAATTTGCTTCGTATTTATATCAGGAAGCAGTGAAACTGTGCATCATACTGACAACATGGCGAAACATTTTGATGATTATGAAAAAAAATGGATTGTTATTCTAATAGCAATAACATGTTCACTGTTATGAAGAACTAAGGATTTTGATAAAAAGCATAGGCTTTTGGAAGAAATCCAATGTGTTTTGTTGTTTGTACAAATTGTTTAGAGAATGCAGTTTCTGCAGCTTCATATATTCTTTCTGCATTAATAAACATTAATGTCCTCTCACTGTTATGCAGGAGTCTGAACTCCTGTGTGTGAATGGGATTACTGACTACATGTGACTATTTCATGCAGTGTATACAATCATTTATGTTTACATCAGATCAGGTCTATCTGTGAACTTAGTTTTCCAGAACAGCCTACAGCCATGGCTGCTTTGGACTACGCCATCCACAATCCATCACCACTGACACGTTCACAATCACTAGACTATTGAGCAATCTCACCTGTTTCCAATCTCCCTCTCTCTCTCTCACACACACACACACACATACACACACACACACACACACACACAGATTCACTTTAACAAAAAAAGACTTTCTTTCACACTAACATTGCAAAGTAAACGCTCCGTATGTACATTCCTCCCCTGATGATTACCTTATAAGCCTTATTATCGTGCGTTCCCTCGCCTGTTTTTTTTCCTTTACTAGTTCACAGTTTTGTCTGAGCCTTGTTTGTGCCTCACCAAACCCTCTCCTGTTTACTGACTTTGCTCTCGCTGTTCATTTTGGACATGTTTGCCTGCCTGTTGGTTAATAAAAATACACTCAACTGCGCCTGCATCTGTCTCCCCTCTCAGTTCAGGACGCATTTCCCAAGGCTTATTTATTCCAAGGTAACCAGATTGAACCCAAGTGACGGCAAATAAAAATATAGAAACCAAAACATGTTAGTGCCAGTTCCTGAGCCACATTTTTTGCACTTGAGAACTTATCATGTGGGGGTCTAAACTGTCATTGAGTCTACATGGAATTTCGCTTAATAGAACATACCTAATGCACATTCTAACTTAACTTGAAATATAATTCCTTTAACCTCTTCAAACAAAACAGCCAAGTGTTTTTAATTGTGATCTTCAAGCTTTATGACCTGTAAAGGTCATTTTTTTCTCAACACTACATCACTCATAATGAAAGATTTATTATTTCTGGACACACAATGCTCTTGTTCCTTCAGTAACACCACTAAATATCAAGCAGTTGTTATTTCTGAACATGTTCCCCACAGTGTAGACATCCAATTATCAGTCCGGCCTCAATCCTCACTGGCCTGGAGGTTTAAAGTTTTTCTTTCTGTCTGATATTATTTCCTCCTTTAATCGTAACATATCTCGTCTCTGTTTTGGTGCTGAAGTGAACTCCTGATGTACATAAACTATCACGCTACTATACACGTCTGTCTACTTACTATCTTGTCCCCACAACAGAATTCTCAGACTGATTCGGTGAACTAGTGTACCATTATCAAGAGGTATCTATTGACAGACTTCACAACACTGCTGTGCATCACTGTGTGTATACCCATCTGCCAAATGATATAAATATAGCTATAAATGCAAAATATATCCTTTATTCTAGGAAGCCTTTCCATCAGGACAAATAACAGCTTACTCAGCTCTCATAAACAAAAGCAGGAGAGAGTTCATTTCTTGTGTGCTTAATATCCCTGAAAGTGTGCTGTTATCCCCCTCCCCCAGTCCGCTCAGCACTGTCGTGATCTGCAAGCTGAGGTTGACCTCATTACAACTGACGCCTGGCACTCTTGCAGTTCCTGCTGTGAATTTTGAGATAAGGCGAGATGATTCCCAACATAGAAGCGTATATATCAGGTGACTTCATGCTCGGCCCTCTTCGTCTTCGTTATTGAACCATTAATATTAAAAAAAGAAATGCATTAAATAATTAAATATAAATTCAATATTTGTACTATTATTCAATGAATTCATGCCTCTGTAAAATTCCAAAAGGAGAAACAATGATGCTTTTAAAAGAGATGTCAGGACAATTTCATTTCACCTTTAAGTGATCTTTGATTTATATTATACTGTAGTACAGCAGATATTACTGTGTATGGTGTTATCCTTTCTATTTAAACAAACAAACATTCATATTGATGACACTGGCAAACATCCTTATACAGAGCAATTTATCTCTTTCCTACAACTGAGCAGCTATGAGACCAAGCACCTTGCTCAGGGGCTCAAAAGTGGTTGTTTGCTGTGTTTAGGATTTGAACTTCAATGTCCAGTGCCTTAATCTCTAATCTAACACCTCCCCAGATAAAGTGATGAAATTCGAATCATAACCAGATAAAGTGTGTATTTATCCATAACAGCGTGAATAAATAACAGTCATTTGTGCAGTTAAATACAACTTCAAATGAATGTTATTTCCCTAAATTGCATGGTATATGCTTTTAGATGCAGTATGCCATATAACTACATCAATATAAAACAAATGTGCAAAATAACATTTCCTGTGTAGACTTTAACACCCAAACAGGAATAATATTGGTAATATGTAACAACTAATGTTGTAAATGCAGCAATATTGACTGTACAAGTGAACATTTTCTAACTAAAGTACATTTAGGCTGCATTTAATGACCGTCTGCCTGACTACTGATTTTTCCACTGCCCCGAGGAGTCGACACACACACACACACACACACACACACACCACACCACCCCCCACCCCCCCCACACACACACACACACACACACACACCACACACACACACCACCCCACACACACACAACACACACACACACACACACACATACATGCATTATTCAAGTAGCCTATGCAACATGCATACGCATGAACTCATACATGTTCACACCCATACACTGTTCCAAGCTTTAGAAAATCCGATTATAGGCTACACCAAGCAATGTGCAGAGCATGAGCAGTTCAACCGGAATGACACTAACTCTGTAGAGCAACAAAACACCCAGGAGCCATTATTAATCTTATAACTGCTAACAAAAAAATAATGAATTATTTCCACACTGCTTCCTTAAAACTCTACTGTCTCTCTGGTCAAACACAATGTCCAAAATCCACTGAAGACAACAGCATTATCAAGTATTTCCAAATAACCAGTGGAGTGGCCGTATATATATATATATATATATATATATATATATATATATATATATATATATATACACCTCAGAATACATTTACAGTATTTGGCAGATGCCCTTATCCAGATCAAATTATAACTGAGAAATTGAGGGGAGGTTTAAGGGCCTTGCTCAAGGGACCACTAGTGGTAGCTTGGTACTGCTGGGTTTGAACCTGCAACGCCCAAAAGCCAATGCTTTAACCACTGAGAACTTTGCTATAATGTAAAGTAGCAAGTGTGCAGCTTATATAACAGAGTAAATTTGCCTTCCACTCAAAATAACTCTACACACAGCCATTCATCTCTAAACTGCTGCCCACAAAAATAAGTGAAAATTGGGCCCAAGCAGCCATTACGAGGTCTCAGGTGTGAACGAGGAGCAGGTGTGTTAAATTTGGTGTTATCGCTCTCACTCTCTCACGCTGGTGACTGGAAGTTCAACATGGCACGTCATGGCAATAAACTCTCTGAGGATCTGAAAAAAAATATATAAAGACGGTGTAGGATATAAGAAGATGAACTGAAACTGAGCTGCAGAACGGTGACCAAGACAACACAATGGTTAAACAGGAGCAGGTTCCACTCAGAACAGGCCTCGCCATGGTCGACCAAAGAAGTTGAGTGCAGGTATGAAGGCTGTCAGCATTACTGAAGATTGTTGAAGGGGTCGGGGGTCTGCATGGGGAGGTCTGCATGGTTGATTGCATCACATTGGTCTGCAGGGCTGTCGTCCCAGAAGGCAGTTTCTTCTGAAGATGATGCACAAGAAAGCCCACAAACAGTTTGCTGTGGACGAATAGACATGGATTACTTGAACCATGTCCTGTGGTCTGATAAGACCATAATTATTTGGTTCAGATGGTGTCAATAATATGGAGGAGGCAACCAGGTGCGAAGTACAAAGACAAGTGTGTCTTGCCTCCAGTGAAGCATGGTGGTGGTAGTGTCATGGCCTGGGGCTGCATGAGTTCTGTAGGCACTGGGGAGCCACAGTTCACTGAGTGAACCATGAATGCTAAACCATGAACCATGAATGTGACACACTGAAACAGAACATGACCCCCTCTCTTCGGAGATAGGAACAGGATAACAACCCTAAACACATCTCCAAGATGCCTTGCTGAGGATAAAGGTGATAAGTCCACTGGCCAAGCATGTCTCCAGACCTAAACTCTATTCAGCATCTGTGGAAAATCCTGAAAGGGAAGGTGGAGGAGCAAAATATCCCTAAGGTCCACCAGCTCTGAGATGTCATCATGGAGGAGTGGAAGAGGACTCCAGTGGCAACCTGTGAAGCTTTTGTAATCCATAAGAGGGTTAAGGCAATGCTGTTGAATAATGGTGGCCACCCAAACTTTGGTCCCAATTTGGACATTTTCATTTAGGGGTATACTCACTTTTGTGTCAAGCGGTTTAGACATGAATGGCTGTTATTTTGAGCAAATTTACACTGTTATACAAGCGACACACTCACTACTTTACATTGTTACAAAGTGTCATTTCTTCAGTGTCGTTACAGGAAAAAATAATAATATAATATTTAATAAAATATTTACAAAAGTATTAGGGGTGTATTTACTCCTGGGATACTGTAATAAATGTTTGTTGTATTTACTTTAAAGTGCAGTGAAATTCTTAAGGGCATTGCTCAGGGCCCCAAGAGAAGCAGCGTGGTAATATTACCACCTCCCCCACATGTCCATCACACACCATGTGGTTCTTCTCCAAATAGTTGCCACAAATTCGGGGCATTAAGTTGTATATTATTCTGTATTATATAAGACCCAAATCAAGACTAACTATTGCAGGACTACCATGCCGATTCCCATGAAGCTCCATGAAGACATGGAGTGTTCAGTTTGGAAGAATATTGACCTCAACCTCAGTGAACCCCTTCACCATTAGGATTAACTGGTACACTGACTGAACCTCAGACCTTCAGACCTGTTCTTGTCGCTAACCTCAAAGCTACACCCCATATTGGAAAGTCTTTCAAAAAATGTGGTGCTTATATAAAATTAAAATAATGATGGTGTGGGGTTTTCATAACTTCCATTCTTAAAAGTTATATTCAAGGAATGGCAGAGGAAGTGACGTACGAGTCAATGGCTCTTTTTGTTTTAAGCTTCTGTGGCTAATTGTTCTCTGATTACTGATCTTTCTAAGAGGTTTTTTTTTTTTTGAATCTAGAATCTATCTCACTACTTGAGATAGAGACCACCACCCTCCTTTTGTTGGAATGCCTCAGAAGAAGCATGATTTACATCTGCAAAGTGTGCAGAGTTACAGTTAATGTGCTGCCCCAAAATGTGATTGCACACTTCATCACCACGCTTGGCAGCAGCACAGAGGCTAACCCTGTTTGAACCCTCTGTTTACTGCACTTAATGCAATCAGGCCAGGCCAATTCAGCTGAGTGCCTGCGTCACAACAGCCCCACTAATGGGGTGGAGCGCTACTGTATGCATGTGTTGTAAACAGTGGCTTGGCTTATGTTTAGATTTGATTCAGCTGCTGCCTCTTTCGCTTGCATGGCCTCAGACTGTTTCTGTCTGGCTCTTCTGTTTTCGAGAGTTTCAGGGCATGGTGCTATGGAAAAAAGAAGAGATGTGTAAACAGCGAGAGAGGGAGTCAGACTGCAACACATAAAAAAGACCCTGTTAGAGGGATGATGTTGACAAAGAGAGGTCAGGGTGGAGAGAGAGGAACGGTGAATCGGACTAAGAAACCCAAAAAAAATCACGTGTCAGTTATGGGAAGATCAGTTTGTTGAAAGTGCCCTTAAAATGTACCATCTTTCAACACTCATAAAATAAATAAGTAAGTAAGTAAATAAATAAATTAGTGCTATGCAATGTTCTCAGTCTGACCGTAGTACAGAGCCCTGGGGAAGCTTTGACCTAACAAGATACTGAGGATGGTGTTTTTCTTTTTTCTTTTTCTTTTTCTTTTTTTTCCTGTGCCTCCCTGTGTCATAGATTGCGATTGTTCATCTTACCGGCTCAGAGATTTAGGGTTTCTCAAAGTGATATGCTCTGAGAATGTTCCTGATTTTGCTATTTTATGACCCTGTTGTAAACATATGTCACTGACACCGTGGTGGCTTCTGGGATTTGTTCTACTATTTAGATGGTACTGTGTCCACATGTCTAAAATAATGGATGACCCAAAGTCCAATAGGGCATGAGAAGAATCTGTGTTCATCATATCCAGACACTGAAACCTCAATATACACAACAAGCTCTGCGTGAGCCTTTGGTCCCATAAGCAAGGTACACAACCCCAAGTTATTTTTAGGGTGCAGTTCCTGTTTGGATAAGATTGGGTTTCCTGTTAACAGTTGATTTCAAATGCTGCAAATGTAGGGTTTTAATGGCTATACAATGGCTATTTCTAATGGCTACAAACAATGTAGTATTATTCCTTTAAATATTCGGTAAGGTCTGTGTATGTTGGCCATATCTAAAGAAAAAAAAGACTGCTTTGTCATTGCATTTTATCTCCCAGTCAATAAAACAAATTTTGCACACAGGACACGTGAAAGTTTGGCCAATGTGTTTTTCATCGTCTAAGACATTGCCAGTCTGACCCTCGGGGACCTTCAATCAAATTTGGAGCACTTGATCTTGGACCCCTACAACTGTGCCGCAACTGGTGCTACTGTCTTTTCTTAAACAAGTGGGGTGTAGTGATGTAGTGAAGCACTGTGGTTTAACTTGCTCCACAATATAGCCGAATAAACTGAGACAAATATAACATAAATTAGAGTAATATTGTAACAGTTTCAATAAAGGGAGAAGTCAAGGTAAAACTTCCTTAACCATCACAAGTCACCATAAAGAAAATAACGTTCATTTCTTTCTGTACTTTTGACTGTATTATTATTTGACATTTTCTTGTAAAATGTTCAATAACCTGGTCTTAAAAGCTTTTTTTTAAGCTCAGAATTTTGAATAATTGTTGTGTCCATTCCTGCTGCTGCTGCTTCACAAAAAGCAAATAACACAAGCAATAACATCCTTCTAACACCTTGTAGATGCACATTTTAGGAAGTGTTGTCTTAGAAAATCATTATAACTATATAAAGGAGCATTATTTAGATCAGCCAATTTATTTTACTATTATAAAGACCCTTGAAATATATACAAAACGGTCATAAAAACCATTTTATTCTGAATAGATTTTATTTTGGGGAATAAACTTATGCCTAAGGAGCATACCAGAAAGGACAATGGTGAATGAATCGTACCTAAAAAATATGTATGATAAAGTAAAATGACCCTAAGTAACACTGGATAAGATAAATAATAGTTTTCTGTAACTGTATACTACAGTAGCCATTGTTGTAGACTGCTGACCTTAAATACAGTAATAGCATAATATGAAGACCTTTAGAATTTAAGATATTTAAGTTAAGAATTTATCTACATGCAGTGATGGAGACATGAGTGTAAACTGCTTTTAATAATTCCAGTTCACAGGGAATTGCTTGAAACATTTTTAAATTCATTTGACTGTCAAAATGTATACAATGAAAGAACATATGTTGATGTGGTGTCAAAAGCATGGTGTTTGTTCTATGGTGTTTTATTGTTGCCATTGCTAAGCATTAGAAAGTACTCATATTATTCACTGATATTTTAATAATAATAATAATAATAATAATAACAATATGTTTGTATATGATAGACAAGTTGATGTCCTCGTGGGAACTTAATGTCGCACAATACACAAATATAGTTTTATGGTCCTTTTTGTACACACACTGTATGGTTAATAACTTCCTCCTTTTTTGCATTTATCTAAACTCTGGTACACTTTTGATTTCCATAAAGATAGTAGTACATTAAAAGAATCTCATGAATATTTTTCTTGCTTTTAGTCTCGTTTTAAGAGCATGTTTTACTTTATGACTTTGCTAATGTGTCTTTCTGTTACTTTTTTTATGGTTATGTACTTATGATTAAATTATACTTCTCTGAAGTAGATAGATAGATAGATAGATAGATAGATAGATAGATAGATAGATAGATAGATAGATAGATAGATAGATAGATAGATAGATTTTAATTGTAATAAGGCTCAGTTTTCTCATTTCGACAAAGAATTTGGTGTATTTACTCGTCATGGAGGAGACCATGAAATGCTCCTCTATGTGCTGGTGTAGTTTTGAAGTCTTTTCAAATATATGAGCATGGTAATTGTTACCTTTCTTGGACTTACGTAAAAGGAAACAGTAGAGATCTAAGCATAAAGTCACTCTAACCTTTTCAGGAACGTGACAAACTACTCACTCCTAAATGTACATTCGAAATGACTGGCTTTTCTCATGTTCCTTGACTCCCTTAGCTCTTACCCCCACACTTTCACAGCAGTGATGGTGAACTATTTCCTTGTGAGTAGAATTGCTGCTATTTAGTTTGAAGTTGACGTCAACGAACACTGCGGTCTGTACTCTTGAAAAATGTTTTTTAATGTTCTTTTAACAAGTATAATAAATAATAAATACAAGTATAATACCTAATATAAATAATATATCTATATAAGTTGTGGTTTTGAGCGTACGATGGAAATTGACATACAACCGACATACATTTGTTTGTTTATAACTAATTTTATAACATGCAAACACATAAATGCAATAAAAAAAACTGTAACTGCAGAGCTCCACTTCTCCGAACTCAGAAACCGAGAACTTTTCACTGAGCCAACAATACTGACGTATGTTCTCTTTAGTAATAACTTCATCGAGCATGCATAGCTGAGATGCACACACTGTACTATGTATGTTATAGAAATCAAATACACAAATATTTAAATATCACATCTCACTTAGTTCAAAGTTGTGAATGTCTACAAATCATGAATTCACTCAAGTTTCTCACTAAAACTGTAATAAAGCTGGGTATAGTTTATGGCTGATGTTTATTTTACATAATTTTATTTATAAATATTTAAATTCTAAGTACATTTCAAGTATTATTATTTTTGTGGCATCAAAAAATAACAGTTAGCAATATTGTAAGTATTATATGACAAATAATAATGAGCATATCCAATTCTAAATTCTTGTTTCTAAACTCTAAATAAAACATCTAAAGGTATCTGTAAATACTTCCGTCTAACCTTCCGTCCAACAGTCTGACCTGAATAAATGTTTTCCAGGAAAAAGAAATCCGTAATGCTTTTGACTGAATAAGCTTATTAAGTACTTTGTTCTATCCACTGAAGCACTGAAGAGAGTGTGCGATTATTACTGCGGCCCTGTGGGTGATTGCGCTTTCAGTGGCGTGTTGAGGAATAAAGAAAATGATGTATACTCAGTATAATTATACATGCTACCAAATCATCATTTAGCTTACGTTCTGAAAGGCTTTTATTCATTTAATTGTGTGTGAATATATTAAAACTGTCTTAGAGAATAACAAATATATTAAAAAAGGAATATATTTAAAAACCCAGGGAAACATTTCCAGAAAAAAAATGACAATATATTTTTATTATGTTTTAGATATTATTTATGCACTTGAACAATTTGGCATGTCTTATATATGATTCTGTTCCTTATATTAAGAATCGTTAATTGTACCAAACTGTACTAAATACACAGAAGAACACCGTAAAGTCTACATTATTACTGTCTCCATTGCCAAACTTGAGTTTGCTATCCAAGCGTAATCCAGAATGCCACAGCAAATGCTCGTTGGACGTGACATTTACATGCTAAAATTAATTGCACAATTTTTTCTCAAACCAATACTAACACATACATTACAAGACCACAAACATGGTTTCCTTTTGCTTTGCTCTTTATCTTCTCTGTAGGTATCATGAACCTTTATAATAACCTGCTGTGTTTGAGTGTAGTGTTTATCTCATCTCTTTGCTATGTTTTAAAAACCCGTATACATTCAATAAGGTTTGAGAACAATCAGCCTCTCACACCTGGAATGGAAAATACCTCAATGCTGTGAATTCACCTGGAATTAAAAAAAAAAAAAAAAACACAATCTTTAACTGTAAATTCCTGAAAGGTTAGCGGCTCGATGTTTATCAACATGCCGATGCAAAAGGAGTTGGACGGAGTGTGTTTTCACTTGGAGGGAATAGCACATTTCTGATGGACTTCCTGGACTTGCAGATTAGATTGAGGAACAAGATTGCTTGGTCTGAGAACCTCTGGACTGGAGACAGAGAGGAAAACCAATGCTCAGGGGACGAGTCTGTTACACGGAAACAAGATGCCGCAATGAGGTTTGCTGTATGTGACAAAAAACAGCCAGGCAAATTAGCAAGAGCTAGAGAAGCTCTGTGTTACGGAATTGGCTAGGCTTTCTTCCAAACCTGAAGGAATTCAACATCGTCCACCACCACGTGTCTGTTTTCCCCTTGTCAGAGGATGTAGAATTCTTTGTAGAACACTGAATAGGTTTAATAGTAAAAGATCTAAAATAATTAGATCCTTTTTGGTTTGTAATAATCTGCTAGATGATTTTGCAATAGGTGTTTCCATTCACACACAAAGACAACTCAGAATAAACTGGCTTATTATTTTAACAAACTGCGTTTTGCCCAGCAAATGACAACTTCATGTAAATGATATAACTGCACATAAAATAGTCCTGTCAGTGTTAAAACGGAATCAGTAATGACTATAAACATGTTCTTCACTATTTACAATACCAAAGTGCTCCATTTCTTTGGAATTCTCCAAGTGCTGTCTGTCAGTTTTGACTATTTTTTTAATTTTTTTAACAACATTCTTGGCATTCACAAACTTTATGTTTGTAAGGTATGAGGAAGAGCTGAAAGTGAGTAGTCATCCTCCCAAGCCCAGGGCCGTGGTGCTTCACCTCGGGCTTAGCCGTGTGAAAGCACACTTTTGTGCTTGAGCTCCTGTTCCTCGTGCTGAAGTGGATCCAGACTGTTTTTTCTGGCAGCCCTTACACAAACATAAAGCAATTACGTTGCACACTAACCCCTGAATCAAAATGTATGATGCATAGCTTTATTTGGTATTATCAGAGAAAATGACAGAAATAAATGGCCATTCTGTTGGATCCCAAAAAGAGGAAGTGAATGATTGAATGAGTAAATCATGTGGCCTTAAAGCAAACAGCCTGTGCACCAGCTGTTCTACATGGCTCTTAATACCTGACAAACACAACGTCAGGAAGTTTATAGGCAGCTGATTATTTTTTAAAAGGTGTGTCTGATCAATTAGATAGCAGAAGGAATAGAGCAAAGGAAAACAAATCAACAGACTTTGACAACAGACTGTTAGGAACATATTTAAATCAACTATTTAGGCTATAACCTGCAAAGAAATGAGGATTGTACTGAAAAAAAAGATAGATTTTTTGTTATAATTATTAAGCATTATTTCTCATGGGTTATATTTATTTAATATTTGAATGGTTTGTTTTTTAAAAAAATGTTAGTGATTTTCCTAATATAACTTCTTATTGATTCTTATTGTACTTTTCACTGTAATATTTCGGAAAAAGTCTGCAGGATGTAGATTGTTCTGGATAACAGGGATTTCTCTGAGTGATTTTGTTGGTAGCTGAGGTCAGAGCGCTGAGCTCCAAGGTAAATATGGAACAGAGGCAAAGACTCCACTCCACTCTTTTAACAAGCTTATAACGCAGTGTTACGTTTTAACCTCAGTTTAGGCATGTGTTCATGTGTGTGTTTTGCCTAGCAGATTTGGTTCAAGTCGCTGGATTTAACTAAAGTATTATTTGCTTATCAATTTCTAAAAACAGCAACACCACACATTCCATAGCACAGGCAAGCACAAAGGAGAGAATATTCACGAATTGAAAAAGGACTGCTTGAATTCTACGGAGCTTACTCATAATTGTTTCCCCCCGGCCAGTATGTTTACTTCTAATTATTTAGTGATTCATTAATTAATAAATTAGAATAGGTTTTTTTGTTTCCATGGACACAGATAATACACTGAGTCTGTGTTGGGTGGGTCAACAGCTGTGGCCCATGTGTCCAGAGTCTGTGTCAGAGGCCATCTCTTCCCATAAAACAACGGAGAGCAGGAATTGGTTAGTGAAAACAGTGCTCTTCCCCAGAGTGTGTGTGTGTGTGTGTGTGTGTGTGTGTGTGTGTGTGGTTCAGCACCAGGAAAAGTAATAAAGGCCTTATTCAAACTAAGCTATTTATTGGCCTTCAATGAAATATTATGAGTGCGAATCATGCAAATCAAACAGCATCAAAGTATAACTTTCTCCGATGGTATGTAAAGTTAAAATAAGTAAATGCTGCAGCATAAGTGTATTAATGAGAGGATATTGAAGGATTAAAGCTGGGGTCAGAGCGCAGGGTTAGATGCATTATGTTTAGCATTAAAACACACTATTCTTGCTAAAACAGACATTGACTGAGTTTTTATAACAAACCAGTTTATCCTTCTCCTCTTTAGTCTAGAGGACACAGCATGCGTGGTTTCCAAAATTTTCCAAAGTGTTCTGCCAACAGAATAATCTGCCACTTTACCTGAGTACTTTTAAAAGTTATTTTCAATTTGCTATAACCCAGAGAATTCAGCTTTCCTCATCATGTTCACATATAGAGTCTTATTTCTGTGATAGAGCTTTAATCTGCTTTTAATTGTTTTAATGAAATGCCACCCGAAGACCCACTGATAAAAGGAATTTAATGTTGTATTTCTAGCTTGTCCATCGCAAACAGAGAATATAATGTAATTTTCCAATAATATTACGCATTGTCGATGGTGAGACATTCAAATCTTCTGTTGACAAACATTATTCTGAATTTTTTGGTAGTTTTTCGCAGATCAGTGATCCTCTTCTGATGGTGACCCCAAAACATGTCATCTCTGCACAAAAATGTCTAAGAAATGGTGTAAATGCAAGCATAAATGCCTCGCTAACAAGAGAAAAGAATTCTATCATCCAGTGACTGTGAGTTCCAACAGTGCCTCAGATTACATTCGAAAAACAAAAACAAGTAACTGCATCACTTCCTGAATAACCTTCCATTTTTAGCATTTACATTTTATTTTGATGCACGAGCAATAACTAAAAGACCCAGACTGCAGTGGAAATTTAAACAAATAATAATAGTCGAGAGAGTCCAGAGCCAAGAAAGAGCAACTTATCCCTCTAATTGTTTTAGGAAGGTTTTGTATTTTTCATCAGGGAATCTGGCAGGAATAGCTTTGACAGTGCAATTAAAAGGGAGTGCCAGAAGGTAGCATAGGCCTGAGTGCAGCCAATGACAGAAAATAGCCCCTCCGCCTTCACCAAACCTGAGTAAATTCATGAGAGTGGGAGTGGAAGGGGGTGGTGCCAACATCCAAACTTTCCAGCATACCAAAAATCTCTATGTCTGTGAACCCTCCAGATCTGATTCTATTTAAAAAAGGCTTAACAAAACAAACAGGTTTTCATCCGAGATTTAGAGACTGAGACTGTGCCTGACTCCAAAACTCTCAAAATTGGATCACTGTTTCATAACTATGGTGCTTTTAATGAACAAAACTCTTTATTAATAATATTTTATATTAAATTGGAAATTTTACTAAGAGCTGATATATTTTAAATAAGATAGAGGTTATATGTCCATATTCTCTGGTTATGGATATATGACCTCTATCTTATCTAAAATGCATTCGCTCTTAGTCTCATTATTAATGCATATATTCAAGCATTAAAGCAAGCAGAAATTAAACAAATGTGGTTAGAGGTAATAATACCATAAAGTGGATTTTTTGCGGATCATGTGTGTACATATTTTTTGGTTCGGGAAAGCGTGTATGTGTCAGTTCAATTCATTTTTATATTTGTATATTGCTTTTTAAAATGGTCAATTTTGCAGAGATAAAGAGGATATAAAACTATTTAACTGTTTGTTCCTTATAATCTCCTTATAATCCTTATAATTCCTTATATAGTTTATCTTTAATGAGTGAGAAATTAACAATTGAGGCCTCCCTGAAGAAAACCTCCCTGAAATAGCTGAGGAAGAACGAAGAACATGCTCATCTGGATGTTGCTAAATGGGGGCAGTATCTTAGTGGTTAAGGAATTGGACTCCAAAAGGTCACGTGTTCAAATCCCAGCCACATCAAAGCGGCCACTGCTGGGCCCCTCAGTGTGGTCCTTCTGTTCAGTTGTGTGAATAAGATAAATGTAAATGGCAATTCCAATACACTTCCATCACTGTTAAGATGTGATTAACAGGCCATAGTACTACACTGTTGATTTACTGTCGGAATAAATCCTCAAAATTCTTGATTTGCTCAGTAATTCCATGGATCTTCAGGCTGTTGGGACATCAGTTCCTGGATAGATTTCATGATAGAATAGAATGAGCATGGAATAGCCTTTGTCATAGCCTTTGGATCCAAGAGGGACAGCTTAGTGACCTTAACCACTGAACTTCCCCTTCCCAACAACTTCTGGGTGTGTGATACAAAAGTGAGTACAAATTTCCTACGAAAGTAGAATTTGGCATCAGGTTGGAAAAACTCCAAATAGGAGCAAAAGATAGAAGGGGCTTAATTAGGATTCAGCTGCAGTGCCAGTAGATTCTGAGGGCTGCCACAGTAATAGCCCCAATTCCAACATTCCGCAAGGGTTAGCTTGGCTTGATCACATTGCATAGGTTTTGTGGGGGTAGGTTTCAGACTATTTACTACTTTAATTAGCACCGTTTCTGTTCTATAATGAGGCTTAAAGCCTGGTGAATTTTATTAATGATAAACCTATGTAGGTATGAGCTTTAACTGCTGTCTTCCTCAAGGATTTTAAAATGAAGTCCCTGTAGTAGGTACTGCTGAATTAAATTAAATTAATGCAATTATTTACACTCTAACATCATTGCACTTCAACTCTGCCTCTTCAACTTTAAGGGAGGTTTTAGTGACTTTGGATGAATGAGATAAATGTAAATGAGTCTGGATCTGTCAATTGCCATAAACATATCCAGCATAACTGAAAAACTCGAAAGAATAACAGGTGAATTTTTCTAGTCTTTATTGCATTGAAAGTATTCATAGTGCCCTTTGGCATTGGAAAAAGTGGTTCATCAATGTCTTTAAAGGAAGTTAGATTATATGTACTATGCAGCATTTGGTAAAGAATTGTTGACTGACGAGGAGGTGAAAACTGTCCAAAAACATCACAAAGGCTCCGCACATCCCATTCACAAACTGCTCAATGCAACTGTATCTGCTCTCCATCCAACATAATACATGTACATTTTCACCAGAACCAGCAGTTTCAGCAGTTTATTTATGCATTTTCTTGTATGAGTATTTCTTGTTGACTTTATATCATCACTGTACAATTCTAAATATATACAACGTAAATTCATAAATCCTTTACCTGTATAGCTGTTATCCCTGTAATGTTGTACATACTTACACATCTTATATATGTACATAAACTGCCTATTTATTTGTTTATTTATATATTTACATATTTACCTAAATGTACAAATTTTCACAATGCTATGATTTGTGGTTGATGATATACTCCTGTGTACATGCAATGTACTGAGGTGGGAAAAGAAAAATTAATCTTAATTCAATTACATTTTGCTAAAGTTATTGGTCTATTAATTTACCTGAGCAAATAATAATAAGTAGGTGATCTAAAATGTGCATATACATATTTAAAATTGTCACATATACACATACATAAAGTGCACGACATACAGTGAAATGCCTATTACTAGATGATACTAGATAGATAATGCAGTAACATAACTTTATAAATGTATGTTTGTCCCTGATGTTTGTCCCTGAGGGCCAGGAAAAACTCCATGAGATGGAAAGGAAGATACCTTGACAAGAAGCCATCCTTTGGTTACATCAAAGGTTTGTTTATTACTGCTAAACGATGGTGAGGTGTAAAGTGATGATGATCAAATTCAAAATAAGATGTAGCTTTGGGGCAGTGGCACAGAATGAGTCCTACTGATAAAAAGCTTTCTCTAAATAAATGTGTTTTCCGAAGCTGTGTCTGAATCCTGAACAAAACTGTAAGAGAAAGCTCTGCACTGTACTGCAATCTTTATTACTTAAGGTACCCACAATTAACCTTAATTTTTTAATTTAAATAGGCATGAAGATTTTAATCAGTTAAAACTTTCAAGATGTGACTGAGACTAACTGAATCTTATTTATGCATAATCGAGATGTAACAAAAGCATGTTGCTATTTTTTCTGCATCCTGTAAGGATCATCATATACCTAATTTGATCAATATTTCTAAGGTTAAAGGTAAAGACAAAGGAAAGGACTCGAGTCAACAATCACCACAAAGTCATTGTACACACTGATATAGAAGGACCATCCAAAGATTATACGTAATCTGAAAGTTTACTTCTAGCTACATGTGGTCCTAGTAAAAGTATTTCCGTCTTATTGGAGTACGATTTGACAACATTGTGCTCCAGCTGAGCCTGCATCACAGGTGTCTGTCTTTCATTCTCTGTGAGTTTGGTATGTTCTTTCTCCCACCATCAATAAACCAGTGCAGCAGTTTCTGGGGTGGGATTTATTTCCACCCATGAATTATTATTATTATTATTATTATTTACTTTTACACAGTCATAAATAATAGAGAGAAATTCTTTTTCTTGTCATATCCCAGCTTGTTTCGGATGCTTGGGTCAGAGCTCTGGGTCAGCCATGGTACGGCACCCTTAGAGCACAACGTGCCAATCAGTAGCCCAGTGCCTTAAACCACTGAGCTACAGCCATCCCTCATTGAGCATGTGGTCCGATCCTACAGATGAGCTATAGTATATCCTATATATGAGCTATCCGTCCTTGGACCACTGATACTGATAGATGCTCCTTGTGAGAGGTTGTTAATGCTCAATGGGTCAGGACTGTTGTCCAGTTCCGAGGACTATATGGCGTTAAATGCTAAGCTGTAATCTATAGACAGCAGTCTCATATAGGTCTTTATCTGTTTAATGAAAGGGTCATGTGTAATGCAATGGAGATCTGTTATAATGGCAGGCATATTGCAGAGGGTTTAAGGAGCAGGGATGCAAATCAGCTTTGTGACATGCTGTTACATGATGATAATGGGACTGAGTGCCACAGGTTTCCATTCATTATGTCATTATCTATGGTATGATGTCTTGTTATTTAAAAAAAAAACAACTATATGTGCACAATAGTAGACCATTTGAAGCATGCATAAATGGTAGACAGTGTGAAAGAAAGAAATATTTTTCATTACACCAGGTGACTGATTTGTTCATCCTCATCTGGTCCCGTTTTTGTTTTGGGTTTTTTTTTGGTTATGGATTTGTCTGAATAACACAAAAGTGACTGATTCCATTAACTTATGTGAACACAGTACAAGCAAAAGAATAGCTGTGTCCGTCATTTCTCTACAACAGTTAGAGGATCAGAAGGCGCCTTGTGGGAGGTTTTGCTTAAACATTTAAGCTGTATGCATACGATGCAAAATGAGTTACTGCCTGTTGTAGATTCCCAAATCATTAACATGAGAAAATCTGTGAGGATAGAATGGATCTTGAAAGTTTGGGTGTAATTGTCTGTTGAAAGCAGCCCTGATGACATCATACGGCACCTTTTGACCAGATGTTATCATACTTAAATACTGAATTTTGTTATCCAACTTGCCCAAGTACCATGCAAGCTCATCAAGTTGCTTCAGTATCCAGTGTGTTTCTCTACTATCTGATAGCTAATGTTTGTAAGCAAACATATCTGTATTTAACAAAAGATTATGCATGTATATAGGCATAACATTATGACAGTACAATATTATTATACTGATATTCTAACACATTATAACACCATTGACTGCTGGACAACACTGATCGTCTCTTCATCATTAGTGGGTTGGATATATTAGGCAGCAATATTTTGTTGATATGTTAAAAGCAGTAAAAATTGGTAAGCATAAGGATTTGAGTGAGTTTGACCAGGGCCAAATTGTGATGCCTATATGACTGGGACAGAGCATCTCCAAAACCGCAGTTCTTGTGGAGTGTTCCCAGTCTGCAGGGTTCAGTTCCTATCAAAAGTGGTCCAAAGCAAAGAAGTCATGAACCGGCAACAGAGTCATGGTTTGTTAAGACGTATTAAAGTGGGGAACGAAGGGTGACTCCTGTGGTCTAATCCATCAGACGAGCTACTGTATCTCAAATTGCTGAAGAAGTTAATGCTGTGCAGGTCAGGATTTTTATTGGCAGCAAAAGGGGGACCAATGAAATATTAAGACGGTGGTAATATTGTTAAGCCTGATCGGTGCCATTAATTGAAAGCTTGCTCCTCTATATTTACACTAAACATTGGATTATCAGTCACTTGCTGTGTTTAGTGAAAACCTTTACTATAAAGTCACAGTCACCAGAACCTTGATAATTGCCTGGGGCATTGTCAGTGTCCTCTAGCATAACAAATTATTGTAACACATAAGGTTGTAGTGAACCAAGCAGCGGAATGAAATTAGACACTATGACCATGGTTGCTGTGGGGCATACTAGTACAGCTATATTTGGGCAATAACATGTTCTTTACTGTATGTGTCTGAATGGCCTGTGCCCATGTGATGAATTTATCTCACATGACAATAGGCATAACATTTCTGCTGGGAGGTGTGGGCACTCCTGGCAAATATCCCATATTACAGTAACATTAGTACCATAAACAAGTGAGCTGAATGGGGGGTTTAAAAGATTAGGTTATTTTAAAGTACTAGAGGTTTTTATGGCCTCCAATTATGGCAAAAGTTTATGTGATTTCCTTCTGCCAGTGATGTCATTTGATTTCCAATATCTCTCTGTTATCAATGTCATATTTATGCCACAACACAAAGCTTTTTTATGTAAAGAATGTTATGGGTATATTATTGGGTGATCAGTGAAACTACAGGCTCATAACTGAAATCATAATGTGACATGGGTCTGGTCTTTGACCACGCTTTCCGGTTCAAATTCCAACCTGTAGTGGCTTCTATTAAAGTTGTCTTTAATAAACAAAAGCTGGAAACTTCTCCACATGATCCTTGAAAACACGGCAAACTTCTTTTATTTCATTGGATTCAATACTTGCCACAATTCTCCAGACCATTTCATGAGACATCTTCCTCTTAATCACTTAAATTATCAGTGGTTCCAGAACATCTTGTCATTTCGCTACTATTTTTGAGAGAGCAAGCATTATTTCCATCCTCATTAAGCCAACCTCACAAACAACAGCAACTATTGACCTTCAGAGTCTATGCCAGATCATAATTTATGGGGGGTTATGCGGCTCTGATATGTACATAAGTAAAAAGTAGAATATACCTTCAATTAATAGTTATTAATACGCTAATCAACATGGTCATGGAGAAATAGCCTATGCAAATGTATGCTTATTATTAGTGGAACTGAGCAACATTGAGAATGAAAACAAAATATTCTTGTTACTGTTTTAAAGTATTGATGGCATTTTAAATGACGTGAACCATCAGCACTCCAAAAGGTTTATTGGTATCCACTTGGACTGTTAATAAGATGATACGTCTCTTCTTTTGAATTCCGTACAGTCTCAGTTACCTCTCCAATCAATCCCTTCATCATGGTCCCCTTAAAGACATTCTTGATGAAATGGACACACTTCCCTTGTAACAGTACCCCTATGACTGTTTTGTTGACTTTAGCCTCCCATCTGACAAACTTCAGCTCTCTTGCCTTCTGACAACTCATTCTCCTTGACGTTTGATTGCTGTCCTCCCATCCACAGGGGAGGAAATGCCTCCTTACACACCGTACCCCATCTACAGACAAAACTTATCACCATCAACATCTGGCTTTCTTTACAATCACTCTTCCTATCCTCTCTAAAAACAAATTGCAACAACTCTCTCTTACCAGTTTTATCATCTCACCCGTTCACTCCATCTCTCCATCTTCTGTTACTTCCTTTACACTTGCATCTTTCCCAGACCATGAATCCTTTTACTCTCTAACCTTGGACTCTTCTGCTGACCCTTCCTTTCCTCTTTTTCCTCATTGATGGACCTTCTCTGTCCCTGATTACTAAACTCTAGAATACTTTTTATCAAAAGTTGGAGAGAACTGAGATCAGCGGAGAAGAAATGAAAAATCACACATCCTGACCTCTTACTGTGCACTCTTGACCAAATTCTTTTCTGACATGACCTTTTTTTCCAAAGAAAAACTTGAGGCCCATGAGCCTCCGAAGCTACACAACGTCTTGTCGTCACTGCTCAACACCTCTGCTCCACCTGCTTCATCCTCCCAGACAGTCGAAGACTACTATGAAAAGATGATCAAGGAAATCTGCAAAACACTGATGCATCGCTTTTGGCCTCCTCCGACTCAAAAGGGGTCGGACAGGATAAAAAAGGAGAGTCCCTTATTGCATCTCGCTGCCTGAGATTGTATAGCACTGCTCAACTGGAGCGAACAGTGGAACGAAGTACTGATACCTGAAATATCTACTTAAGTACAGTAACTAAGTATATGTACTCCGTTACTTCCCTCCTTTGCTCTCACAGGACAACTTCCAAGCTCCATAACCAGTCTGCCTTCAAAGTGCCACATTGCACATAGATTTCTCTCTTGGCCATCACTTCATGCTGCTACGTAGATCTGCCAAGCTGCCATGAGCCCTCATCCGCCTTGATCTTTCCACTGAGCTTGACACAGGGAACCACAAGACTCCCTTGTCCGTCTTCAGGAGTCTTACAATTCATGCTATAGGCTGGCAACAGTTAGACTACGACTTGGAAGCTGAGCTCAGATGTTATGACATGCTTGGTCTCCAGCCTGTGTATATTGTGAAGCGGTGCGTAGCAAGAAGCAGGAAACCCATTTGAAATGCCAGTGGTATGAGTGACATTCACTTGTGTCTTCAGATGAACAGGAACTACTTGCAGAAATTACACAAAAGTGTGTGATTGTGTGTACACATTTGTTGTAAAAACAAACAAAAATAAATAAAAATCTCTCATTTAGCTTCCATAGAGACATTCATTCATTTTCTACCGCTTTATCCGATCTGGAATGCCAACCCATCGCAGGGCACACACTCACATTCACACACTAGGGACAATTTCCCAAGGTACCAATCAATACCGTGCATGTTTTTGGACCGGGAGGAAACCGGACAGGGAGAGGGAGAACATGCAAACTCCATACACACATGGCCTGAGACGGGAATCGAACCCGGACCCTGGCGGTGTGAGGCGAACGTGCTAACCACTAAGCCATAGTGACATTCCTCTTTGATAAAACTATTAGCAGGTTAGTCTCCACAAGCATGATTGATTTGGACCAATGGCCGCTGTAACAGGCACTATGCAAATAAATAAAGCTTACAGAACTTTTTTCTGATATTCATGATTGTTGAAGACTAATAGAAAACATGTATACATCTTGAAGATTCACATTGAGCACCTGCTGATTATTACAGTTTCAGAACTTCCTGTTCCTACAACAGCAGTGTGTAGTTTAGAAGATATTACATTAATTATTCAGCAGTAGCAAACACACACAGCTGTGTGTGTGTGTGTGTGTGTGTGTGTGTGTGTGTGTGTGTGTGTGTGTGTGTGTGTGTGTGTGTGTGTGTGTGTGTGTGTGTGTGTGTTGTGTGTGTGCGTGCGTGTGTATGTACATTGGAAAACTTAAGATAAAATAGGATCTTTGTGATTATCATGGCCACAACAAGACCTGAAAAAGTTGGACAACAAAAGGCTGTAAAAGTGCAAGTTGCTTATAAGAAACAGCTAGAGGAACATGTAAAAACTAATTAGGTTCAGTGGAAGCAGGTCAAATCAATATTGTGTGTGTGAGATCTTTGTATTAAACAGTGTATCAGGCAGTGTATTAAACAGTCACTATTTAATAGAAATTACAGCATTGTTTTAGAAATACCTCCAGAAATCACTTTCTGTGAACATTGTTTGCCATATGACCCAAAAATGCAGGTTAAAGCTCTTTCCTACGTAACGTCATTCAGAAAAGTTGCAGTGTTCTCTGGAAAACTGTTCTGTGGGCCAACAAATTCAAAATGTGGAACTTTGCCTTTGGAAACCATGGATGCCACTTCCTCAGGACTAAAAATCTGGCTTGTTATTAGAAATAAGTTCAAAAACTGAAAAAAGAATTTGACTTTCAGTGCAGAATTAAAGGAATTCAAACAATACGTGGGATTACAGGAAAACTATTATTTAATGTTAACACATATCACATAGTTTCACTCAATTATTTATTTTCATGGTTTTCAGCAACAAAGAATTTTTAATGAAATAATCACAGGTATAGAGAGAGTGTGTGTGTGTATGTGTATAGACACCCTGTATAAGATGAATGAATGAATGAATGAATAATCACAGGTATAGATGTTAAACTTGCTATTCCTCATTTAGTCCCTATCTTATGGGAAAATGTCCCATTGTTCCACAGTGGCTTTTATATTGTCAGGTACTGATAAACACTGAGGAGGCGTAGTCAATGTTCCAACTCAGGATTGATGTCAAAGCCCCATAACAAGCCTCTCAAGACCTTATACTCACAATTTACAATATCTGTATTGAACTGGCTTTGTGCACGGGGACTATTTCATGCTGGAAAAGGTTTGGGCTTTCTAAATCAAGTAACAGGAAACCAATCTGAAGACGAATCACATGTGGCTGAACAAGTCAGGTTACTAGTGTTTATATATATATACATATATATTATATATATATATATATATATATATATATATAATATAGATAGATAATAGATAGATAGATAGATAGATAGATAGATAGATAGATACATAGATACATAGATACATAGATAGATAGTGTAATTCTGTGACTCTGTGGGATGCTATCATAAACATAATTGCTTATATATCCTCTTAGCACCAAAACCTCATTAAAACCTTTCAGACATCAGCTCACTACCCATGAGGGTGACATTTTTTTAAATGTTTGACTCCATGTCTATGAGATGATCCTTCTTTGGTAATGGTGAATAGAAGCGATGCCACATTTTCCCACGTAATCACAAACTTGTGTTTGCCTCATTACAAGCAATATGAAATTAGACATTCATTCCCACATTAGACTGATTTGTGCTTCAGCAATTTGTTGGATGTTTTTGATGCAGGTCTCCGGCCTAGGCATCACCTTCCCTTTTACTATGAATTGTTGCAACTTTCAGGATTGCTATTATTATTATTGTTATTATTAGGATGCTATTAATTGAACATACGTTTTATTACTTTTGAATTTATCTATTTGATCAAATAACCAAGTGGACATGTTTTTCTAGTGAAAGATACGAAATGGAATGAATGCATGAAAGTTTTGCAATGGACGTGTATAGATCAAAAAGTCATTTGCTGCTAAGAGTAGTGGTTTATGGTGTCATGGAGAAAGACTAATGTGCCTGTGTGTACACAAGCAGTGCTCATGGTATTGACCGAAAAAGACAACTCAATATGGCATAGAATACAAAGGTGAGGATTAGGAAATGCACTTTTATTCCAGTCTTTTCCCCCAACTAATAATAAAATGTTCATTTAATGAAAAACTTCGGTGATATCTATCTTTTGGTACATATTTGTCTCCGTACACACCAGTGAAAATGATTTAGCTAAGCATGGCTTAGTTGAAAAGTTGCTTTATAGAAGCTCCAGCTGCAGATGGAGAAGAAATGAAGCAATGAATGAGATAGAAGAAGACACAAGAAGAAGAAAAAAACCTCCAAGTGCGGCATTGTTATGCTGTTTAACAGATTCCAGCTCGTCACTGTGCTTGCATTACGGACCGCCTCATGAGGAACAGAGTCCTGGCCTGGATCAGGAGAAGCCATAGGAATTGCAAGTGAGCCACGATGGTTGTTTTTATGAGTGGGGATGACGGCTGTGTAAGGGCCAGGGGAGGGAAAGAAAGTATTAGGAAATGCTAGTTCGGTTGCAAACAAAAGTGGAGAGTGTTGGAAGAGAGGCCGAAAGAAGAGGAAGAAGCGGAAGAAGAAAATGAAGGCTTGACGCTGTGGAAGAAAGCAATGGCCTTCTGAAGAAGGGCAGTAGGCTTGCTTTCTGCCTCAGTGCGCGGTAGTCTGTCTCCACACACACACCACGGGATGGCGGGCGAGGGGAAAGAAACCGATTGAGGTTTGTTACTGGAAAAAAAAGAGAGAGAGAGAGAGAGATAGAGAGAGATAGAGAGAGAATGGAAAGAAAAAGCGAATTCCGACTCTCTCCTTGCTCTATTTAAGCACTGAGCTTTACTTTGTGTTTACTTAAGCATGTGATTTCGTCGAAGCTCATTCTTGTGCAATAAATCACGCACAGGCTTCCATGTACAGCCCTTCACATCCATGCACAGCCCAGGCAACTTCTATTTTTTTTTCCTCCACCGCACGTTTTGCCTTGACTGATGGCAACGGGAGCAGACGCAGATCTCTGCAGAGGAATACCGAGAGCTGAGCACAAGAGTAAGCGCAGCGCCTATGTGAGAGCGTGTGTGTCCCCTCTGTATCAGGACAGCGGTTGCCAGTGGTTTTGTCCGAGCGCAAGCTGGAGGTGTGGTAAACTCTCGTCTGCGGCGTGCGTCGGCTCTGTGTCGTTTTGTCTCGCTTTGCTGCTCCAGTTTGTCGACTGGGATGTCGAGTCCAGCTCCGGCTGTACCAGTGCTGTCCCGGCTGACGCGGGATCTTCGTTCTTTTCCTTTAACGCCAGTGTGCTGGAGTTCGGTTTTGCCTTGTGGCATTTGATCGCCCCCATTTTCACACTGGTGAGTGCCTTCTTCTGGGCCGGCCTCTACTTGATCCGCTGCGGAGTGCTGGACCGGACCATCGTTCTCCTGCTCACGCTGTGTCACTTGGGAGAAGCGGCGGCGCAGAGCTTTTTGCATGGCTCGGATGAGCAGCTGCACTCCCTGACGGCTTGCGTGCTGGTGCTCGGCTGCTTGGCAAGCGGGGCACTCGTGGTGATGCGACTGGGCCAGGGCATCTCCGTCATCGTCTTTATCAGCATCATCAGAGCCGCCTCGCTCATTTCTCTACACAGAGTCCGCGCGAGCTGGAGACCGTACCTGGCGTACCTGGTCGGGGTTCTGGGCGTCCTGTTAGCGCGGTATGCTGACAGGCTGCTTCCGAACCAGACAAGCCAACTGGAGGGCTGCCCCACCGTGACAAGCTCGAGAGAAGACCTTCTTGTATTTAAGAGGCGCAGGAGATCCAGCTCCGTAGTTTCATCAGACATGGCACAGCACGGCTTCGAGGCCAGCAGCAAGTCGCACAGGAGAACCTCCCTGCCCTGCATCCGCAAAGACCAGGTACAAGTTTCGTTCAACATTTTTTTTCTCTCTCTCTTTTTTTTTATACTTAAAATATCAGTGTTTCTCATGTGGTATGGTGGCAGGACCAATAATAATAATCATATTAATAATCATAGTAATAATAATAATAATAGTTATTATTATTATTATTATGAACAGCAGCAATAAATACTACTTTATATTTAGTCAAACAAGATTTCAGAGGCCGAATAGACTGAGTGCAACTGTTCACATTACAAGAAAGTATTATATCTGTTACTAAAAGGTGTGTTTGTCTTCTGCAAAGAAGAATTAAGGGGAATATTTTACTCCCAGTCCCAGGCTCTCTCTCTCTCTCTCTCTCTCTCTCTCTCTCTCTCTCTCTCTCTCTCTCTCTCTCTCTCTCTCTCTCTCTCTCTCTCTCTCTCTCTCTCTCTCTCTTTCTCTGTGTGTGTTTCAGAATGATTAGGAAATTGTTCCAGTGTGTTCCACCATTTCCACATTGCCTCCTGGCACTAACTTTATTTAATACTGTTTTTGACATGTTCACCTAGCTCAGGCCACTCATATGTCTTTCATTTTACCAAGAGCCAAGTATCAAATTGTAAAGCAATAATGATGACGATGATCATGATAATAATAATAATAATAATAATTATAATAATAATTATTATTATTATAATGATGATGATGATAATAATAATAATAATAGTTATACAGCGAATCAGATTCTGTTCATAATGGAAAATGATTCACAGAATACTGATAATCCATTACATATGGCTTTGCCTTAAAAAATAAACTATCCAAATAAAAAAAATAAAAACTTTGGCAACACATCCAAATGTTTTCTCACATAGAGCATTCTTTATATCTCAGTGAGGCATACAATTCGAGTTTTACTTGCTTATAAGATTTGTTTATACCTATTAAATAATATGTAGTACTAGTTATTATTAGTTTACACTAGTTGTCCTCTGGCAGCTTGTTGTATAAATTGCGCCCTCTAGTGACTGAAAACTGTGAACAATTGACGTTAGACGTACAGATAAATATATGCTGTAAAATACACGAATGTTTAATTGGTCTCATCTGTGAACTCTAGCCAAGTAAATGCACCATACTACAACCTAAGAATGAGTTCTGCTGCTCAATGGAGCTGCACAGTTCAGCTCTACATGCGCATGCACATACACCTACACACACACTTTGGTATGTGGTTTAGTACAGATGTTGGAGGTTAAGCTTTTTTGTGTGTGTTTGTGTGTGTGAGGAGCTTTGTGCGTGAGTAACCATGTCATACTCAGTTCTTCATTAACCTGCTACTCAGGAGATGAGGAAATTGGGACATTATCTGTCACCCACTCTGCAGAACACATGCCTCTGTCAATGACAGAGATAAAAATTGGTCTGTTATGAACATTGCAGCCACGTGATGAGCATTACATAAGCCCTACTGAATGAACCATGTGCCAAAAGAGTACTGAAAAATGTGGACTTTCTATTCTCTCCTCCCCCTTTCTTTCTTAGTATTTTAGATTTTCACTGTTGTAATGTTTCATAGCTAACTCAGATAATTAGTACGAGAAGACTCTAAACAATACGTTATAGTTTCCTGCACCTTTTCAGTAAAATAGCGAGCTTCAGCCCCTTTCTGCTGTCAGTATTCGTGATTCCCAGCCACCCCCACCTCAGGCTACGAAACGTGTTAATCCAAACTTTTACACTGAGCAAAAACTACTTCAGATTTTATCACTGATTTTATATTCATTACCTATTTTCCCTAATGTGTGCATAAAGTTGTTTTTTTCCTCTCAAAAGGACTGTGCAATTGGCAGTACCTTCAGGTTCTTTTAGATTGTGCTTTGGAAAAGATAATGGATTACGGTTTGAAGGAGACATGAGGGTGTGCCTGGATCTATTTGAGGAAAAATGAGGAAGAACAATATTCTCTCATTGACGCAAATGGAGATCCATGGAGACCGGGTATATTTCGGTGACATGTTTTATAAGGTCTCCTTATAAATTTTTAAAAAAGAGATGCAGGAATACGTTTTTCATTTTTTTTCACACCACCCCCCCCCCCCCCGCTCTCTCTCTCTCTCTCTCTCTCTCTCTCTCTCTCTCTCTCTCTCTCTCTCTCTCTCTCTCTCTCTCTATCTATCTCTCTTTGTCTCTCTCGCTCACTTTTCTTTTTTCACTTTCTGTTTCTCACCCCTACTGTTTAATTGGCCTCATTTACATTGTTGCACTAGACAGAGAGCCAGCACACAGTGTTTTTCACTCTCAGTGTTTTGTAAGGGGTCTTTCGTCTAGCCAGCCTGTGTAGCTTGGAATGTGTAGCTTCAGCTGTCTTGCGTGCACAACCAGCTGCCTGCCAAAAACCTCATCCAGCCAGGCTAAACCTGTAATTTCACAGGTACGTCTGGTCGCAGAAAACCAAGAGGCAGCAGTGCGGCCGATTCCGAGATAATTCAATCACATCGATGAAAAAACAAAATCTGACGTGTTGATCTGACCACAGAACAGACCAGTATTACAGCCACAGTCCTAATACTCCACTTGTCTTTTCTCTCACTTGCAGCTAAACAGGTCTTAAAGGAATAGGCAAGATGCACAGTTTTTCCACTACATTAAACACAAGTAAATCATTAACCTAACTTAACTGTGTTATGATTCATGTTTGCATGTGTTACTGCATACTCAGCTGGAATATGTGTGTGTGTGTGTGTGTGTGTGTGTGTGTGTGTGTGTGTGTGTGTGTGTGTGCATGTGTGTGCCACATGTAAGCTCCATGGCCCATGGCTGCTGAGAGGGAGCTTGTTATTTTAACCTGGGCTGGCTCAGGCCCAGCATGCTTTTCTCTCATAGGTCCCCTGCTAGCTGTCCATATGAGCTCCGTTCCCTAGACAAGGCCCGTCTTGTTACGCCACTCAATGGTGTGTTTTACTTTCAAGAATATATCAGGCAGATGAAGAGGGGGGCCAGGGAGTGGGTTCAAGGTCTGAGCTCGCCAAAAGCAAAAAGTACGTCTGTGCATTTGTCTATATGTGGCTCTCAGCTTTGATGTTTAAAAGGGTTTTAAATTTTTGATGGATGGTTTATTTTTTCTATCTCTCTAATTTCACAGAAGGAGAAGTGGTTTTAATTTTTTAACCTTTTTTTTTTCCTGCGAACCAACAGATGTGCAAACACTTTCAGAAAAACACAGGATATTTGGTATGCAAGAATGTCATTCAAGAAAAAAAAACATTTGAAAAATCACCCAAAATATAGTCAGAATATTAAAAGAAGAGAAAATGCTGTTACTGGTCCCACCCAATTTTGGAGCCTAGGAGCTGAAGTGTGGTGAATTCCATCTGCTCATTTAAAAGTGTAGACTTGGCTGACACTTTTCTGTATGTTGTCGAACAGTCTACATTGCTGCCGAAATGGCACTCCGCCTTAGTTAAAAAAAGGAAAAGTTTAGAGTCCAATTTTTAACTGAACATTACTATTTTATTTGAAGTCAGTTATTAATGTATCTTAATATTAATGTTTGTGTATGGTTATATATCTTCAAGCAGCATGTGTTTATTTCGAATTTGTCATTCACTCAGCCTGTGTGCATGTCCTTTTATTTCAGACTACAAATTTAAGTATAAATTATATTTGTGTTGATATTGAGGCTAAAATGAAAGATAAAAATAAAGATAAAATAGTAAGATAAAATAGAACGATTAAGATAAACATTATACATTGAGCAGTAATTGAGAAGGAATTATATATGCCTTTCTCATAATTGAATAATTTTTAAGATTTTATTTAATTATGAATAGCAAGAAGTTACAGTTGGGTGTCATTTTAATTTGAACGAATCCGCTTATCGAATCCGATTCTTATAGATTCTCAGTTTCAATTCCAAAACGGTGAACCAACCGCAGATGCTTAATCGCGTTAATCGTGATACCTTGCTTGCAACATATTAGTTTATTACAATAATTAAACTTAGCTTTGTCTTCGGTTGTAGGCACACTTTTGAGTGCTTCCCACTGTCTGTATTGTAAACTGATGTTTAAACTGATATTAACCAAATAAGGTCCTGGCAGATTGGATCTGTGAAAGGTCCTGGCAGATTGCCAAGTGAAAAGAATACACCCAGGAATTGATAAAAGAAATCTAAGTTTTAGTTTTATAAAAAGCAGACAATTCTTAATCTTAATTATCTATTTCCAGAATCGGAATTGATTTTCGAATTCCAACCCTAGTAAGTAGGCCAATAGGACTATCTGAAGACCCAACGATGCACAACATTATCTTCCACTTAACCCTGACATTGGCCTGGAAAATACTATCTGGCACTTTACTTCACACTAGCTCTGTGTTCTGCGTCGTGCTCCACTGTCCTTGACTGCGCCTGTTATGTTGTTTTATGGTAATTATTATACTATCCTGTGCTATTTGTACATTATGTAGTCCTTATGTGTAAGTCTGTGTTGTCTTGGTTTATTGTCTGTTGTCTTGTGTTGTTTTCGGGACCACCTCGGTCCTGTAGGAATGTTTTTCATTGAGAACTGTACCAGCTGAATATGGCTGAAGTGACATTAAATCCACTTGACTTATAATGAACACATTTATCTAGTTACCTTTTTCAACATACAGATTAGTTTATGGCATTTGCTTGGGCAGAACCTTGGCTCTCGATTCCACCATGTTGTCATTTTACAACATTATGTCTTGAACATGCACACAAACAACAATGTTATAGACATCAAGAGACTTGTTATACCTTTGGTTTATAGACACTCATAGTTTGTGTCAGGTCATTGGCATAGAAACCTAACATTTGATGGCAGATTTCCACAGGGGGAAAAGAAGAGTTGGTTTCTGTAAAATCCAGCAAGAAAACAGAAAAGATTTGGGCAGACACTAGTTTTGTGACAGATATATATTTTTGCACAAAACCTTGCAGTGATGATGCTAGCATATTCCAAAGGACTACAAACTCCAACCGCACCAGCGACCACTGGCCTGACCAACTACTGCCGGGCTGGAAGGGAGAGATGCATTTATTATTGCTTTGAGGTTAAGCCTGTCCTTCATTCGAAGAGTATCCTGAGAGTATTATTGTTGTGAAAACCTGTATCTGAGGCTGCTGGTTCCTGGTAACCTTATGCTTTTGACAAAAACTAGGTAAACAAGTCCAAGTGTAAGTATCTTTCAAATATCCATTATTTTTAAATGGAATTAAATAGAACATCCCAAAAACATGAATCCCAGCACCCATCATACTCCCTAAATATATTTTTAGCAAAAAAAAAAGGGGGGGGGGGTGATTAAGAACCATAATACATCACCAACCACCAACTCTGATGACT
Source organism: Kryptopterus vitreolus (assembly GCA_030449085.1). Lineage (NCBI taxonomy): Eukaryota > Metazoa > Chordata > Actinopteri > Siluriformes > Siluridae > Kryptopterus > Kryptopterus vitreolus. The sequence continues at coordinate 10,848,425 of JACRUU010000008.1, read as the reverse complement.
TAACATGCGTGAGAGTTCCACTGAGTATAAATAAAATACGTTGTTAGTAGTGGGTGTTTTACATTGTTAAGCAGAGCTAAAGATCATTCTCATGTGCTATGAAATAAATATCAATGTCATCTAAAACCAGAATCTAGAACGTCCTTTTTGAAAAAATAAAGGGAAATGTTTCGTTAATAAACAGCACCTTGGCATTAGCTGTGAATTATGCATTGGGGATTTTATATGTGCTTAATTGCGGCTCGTCTGATCTAAGTGCTTTGAATGCTGAAGGGAAATAAAAAAAAAAAAAAAGAAAATGCATGGTGATTTTACCCGAGTGAAACTCCTTAAAATGTTTCCGGAGTATAGATTTTAATGCAGATATCTGCGCCATTTGAGTGTATAATGGTTTGTGCAGTCATTAGCCCGGTCACTCTTTCAGCTTCCTGTTAACGTAATGAGAATAGGAATTTAGTTTGGAGACACCAGGAATATTTATAATGTGTGTTATTCTGCTAAAGACCAGATCCTGTGGTCAATGGTTTGTTATGCTTAGAAACATAGTGTAAGTTCTAATGTGGACTTAATAATGTTATACAGAGACTTATATTAGCACTTATAATGTTCCTAATGAGAGATGTATTGTAATCATGAATGCTTTCTGAATATTTTACTGCGCATACATGCGTTACTGAATGCCTTGACATACATGTCTAGTAAACGTTGTGCACAATAGACTTAACGTCTTAGTCATAGCTTCTGTGTAATCTCTGGATAAGAAGATGTATGTGGTTTACATTGTTAGTGTTGCATACGACTGCACCTCAGCCGGTAGCTACATATAACCTCTATCCTGGAAGAAGTTCTTTGCAAATATAACAAGTATGCTGGCCAAGGGTGTGCTTTTATATAGAAGCCCTATAACACTCATTGTGTGTTAATTGTTTTAAAAAAGTGTGTTAAAACCATTTAACAAATTATTTTTTCACGTGTCCAAAAATGCTGGCGATACCATCACAAAAAAAGCCGGCACTGCGTTTTTTTTTTTTTTTTTTTTTACCAAAGTTTTTTTTGTGCTTTGTTTTGTGTGTTTGTCTTTTCTATGAATAACACAGCCATTAGTCACTATCTCTATAAATGGTTTATGAAGATAAGCTGACCTGTGAAATGTAGGACGTCTTTTTATCCATTAATCTACTGAGTTTGTTGTTATTAGGAAGCAAAGAAATGTGTGAAACAAGACGTGCATTGGAAACTGGTAATGATGGACAGCTTCGGCCACATGTGTCCTTTCAACTGAACCAACACAAGGCCCACATTTACCCATAGTCATATGGATAACTACTGCTCTATCTGCAACCCAGACAATATATACATTTATATTTCATGTTAGGTGTAGTGGTAAATGTCAAGCGTGGATAAGATGAATATGGTAATTAGGTTAACGCTTTACATGCTAGTTTACTCTGGGCATTGTGCTGTAGTGACGGGAAGCTCATTAATGTTTTATTCTTTTTCTAACGGGAGTTAACGGGATCTTTAACGGGACTAAGAAGAATGAGTAGTCCCAAAGAATTGTTCCTTCATTTTCTACAATGACGAAGCAATGCCAAGTCTCTGTAGCAAACAGAAATGAATAGTTTACAATTCGACTCTTCTAGTCCATGTCGACTTTAATCACATGATTCCCATAGATGATATACAGTGCATTACACAGGAAACAGAAGTGCATAGTAGGGAGGGTGTAGCTCAGCAGTTAAGGCGCTGGGCTTCTGATCAGAAGGTTGGGGGTACAAGCCCTGGTATTGCCATGGTGCTGCTCTTGGGTCCTTGAGCAATGTCCTTGTGCTCCAGGGGCGCCGTATCATGGCTGACCCTGCGCTCTGACCCCAGCTTGCTTGGATGGGCGAAGAAAGAATTTCACTGTGCTGTAATGTATATGTGACATATAAAGGCTATTAGATTCATGAGTCCGCTGGTCCAAGATGTTCGTTATTTCAATAAAAGTTATGCAGCGCGTACATGAGGTTCAGTGGAACGAACGACTCGGAATAGAATTGGAACTGTAGCCACAGTTTGTACATGTAAACATGTTGGGGAATCAGCTTATTGAAAATGTAATTTTTTTTTAAATGGTAGTTCTGAACAATTAGTGGGCCCTTGAGCAAGGCTCCAATTGTTCAGTGATGTCATGCTGTGCCCCAGCCAATAGGGTTGCACAAGCCAGTGCCTTCCTAGTGCCTGTCCCAAGGCAGGGGTTGTTAGGAAGGGCATCCAGTGTAAAACATGAGCTAAAATCAAATAGCAGCCGAATGAATCTGATCAATGGAATGAAATGAACTAAACAAAAAAGATTCATTCAGTTTGATGACCAAGTCACTAAAATGATCCGAATTTTCCATCACTATAGTATAGTGAAGCAAAACTGTGTTAGATAGAAATGAACTCTTTCTCTCACTTTTAAATGAGAGATTACATGGACAGTCTTTTAATTGTGCAATGTCTTGTGAAAGGGAAATAGTGAACGCTGCACACTGGAATAAATGATTATATCTGCACCAATTTCTTATTGAGCAGACAGCAGACTGACCTAGAATTGTATAGTCTCTGTAGCCTCTCCTTAGTGTGACAAGTCACGTATATACCTCCCATATGAACACTGAATACTGGGGATATTGTTTATTTTGTAGTTTATCTGTATCTTATTCACTGCTCCTCTGCTGCTTCTATCCCAGTATTATATTAAGGTGTTGCTTAAAAGCCAGTTTGAAAGTGACCAGGCAAACACCTTAACGATTAACGATGATTGGTCATGGTCTTAAGAATGTTAATGTGCTGTGCTCATATAATATTGAAATAAATCATCTATACTTTAAATCTCAACAATCTTTTCACATACAGGATATTTTTACAGAACTAATTAATTCTTCTGCAAAAACGTTTTCTAAAATATGCAAAGCAATATACACTGTATTCAGAGAGATTCACTTTCTCCACATTTGGTTCTGTTACAGCCTTTTCCCAAAATGGATTAAATTCATTAAATTCCTCGAAATTCTGCAAAAAAAACCCCCATAATTGTTTTTTGTTTTTTTTACCATCAGCTTGATTGGAGTCCACCCGTGGTGAATTTAGTTTATTGAACATGATAGTTAACAGGTCCCACAGTTAACAATGCATGTCAAAACACAAACCAAGCCATCAAAGTCCAAGAAGTTGTCTGTAGACCCATTAAATTTCCATTAAGATTTTAAACAAACTTCTTTCATGTTGTCATTCATGGTAAATAGGCCATTTTAAAAGCATTTAAAAAGCTGTATGATAAGAACAGAAGGTCGTATGCCCGTCTCTTGGAAAAGAATCTTATTTGTACCCTGTGAATCGCATTATAAAAGTTTTACAATCGTCTTTTCTTCTTGGTCGCACTGGTTGACATTCTGTAAAATGAGCAACTTCTAATGTTAAGAAATTATACAAGAGTCATAAATGCAAATGCTCTGCAAATGCACTGCAAACAAAACAATTTGAAATTATGTCAATACGTATTAAAATCCATTTTACATTTACATTAAATGATATTTATGGAACTTGGAAGACACCTGTATACAGAGCGACTTATAGCTGAGCAGTTGAGGGTAAAGGGTCTTGCTCAAGGGCTTAATAGTGGGATTTGAACTCATAAACATTTTTAAGGCAATGTAAAATTAATATATTAAGGATGGGTTTCCCTTTTGAGTCTGGTTCCTCTGAAGGTTTCATCATCATATCGTCTAAGGGAGTTTTCTATTTGAACAGCCTTGCTCATTGAATATAAATACACAGAAATTTAAATATAAGTGAATTTTATTCTTTAATTCTTGCATTATGTAAAGCTGCTTTGAGACAATGTCTTGTCTGACAACTGATGATAGAAAAATAAACTAAAATAAAATAAATAGAATTTAATAGATAGACCTCTGAGATACACAATGCTACTAACTTGTAAGGTAAACATAACCTTATGGAATACCTAACCTAAACCCCACTCACCTCTTTTTTTGACCTCAGGTCTGACCTGACCTCAGAGGAGTGGAGGTTATTAGCACATATGTATATGATCACCATTATGTCCATCTGCACAAACGTTTAGTCATAGAATATATATATATATATATATATATATATATATATATATACATATATGTTATATGTTTTTTTGTTTTTAGTGTCATCTTAAGACTTATGATATCTTAATCCATTGTTCTATGATTTATGCAAATATAACTATGATACCAGCATAAACATGAATGAACCCTTTATTCTCCTTTCTGTTTTCCGCTTTATTAATCTTGCTTTGTTTTCCGTTTGTGTTTAAATCAGTCGACTGCGTCGGTTCTGCTTGGTTAACCTGGTGACGTCATATTTGCAACTAACGGAGAGTTACAACTTCTCTGTGAAATCCATGAGAAATCCAGAAGAAGTATGCAGTCTTTCCAGCTGTGGGCTTTGTGTTCCATTTAAAAATATGCTGGGGTCGACCCCATCCCCCACTGTTTGCCCCACCTCCATTTCCCTGATTCCTGCCTCTTTTGTAACTGAACAGCTGACATTTCAGACCAGCATGGACGTTTAAGCTGCAGATAATCTTGTCACATAAACACACTGATTAATTGGCTTTGATTTGTCTGACATTTTTATCAGTCGACTTTTCATGATCCTAATGCAAACACATAAAGTTAGGAAGGCACAATTTGACTGTGTTGGCCCGTGTGTGTGTGTGTGTGTGTGTGTGTGTGTGTGTGTGTGCCGAGCAGATGTGTTCGTTCGGTGTCCATGTTGCAGGCAGTAACTAAACTGAAACCGTGTGATTGTAAATGAGGGTCTGTGTTATACAGATAACAGATTAAGGTTTGTTGATGGTGCACACACATCTGATTTTGTAACCCGGTGGGAATTAATAGACTCGCTCATTTTGTTGTTAAGTATTTAACTGTGAAATTAACTTCTATATAGATTGATGAGTAAAAGGTCTTCAAAAACAGAGGGGTGAGACTACAGGAAAATGATCTTCATTGAACAAAAAGAGAGGGTTTTTTTATTACTTTGTTTTTTGTTATTTTTTTCCATAATGTTTTATGTTTACATCTGGGCTAAATAGCATTTAGGGCATATTTAATGTTTTTTTTTTTATCCCATAGTGCTGAGTTTTGTCTCACCCCACCCGTCATCGGGTGCTAGAGTTTTAATGCCTGACCATCAAAATAGAAAAACAAGAACCCAGTAAAAAAACAAATAGCCAACTTAGGCACACACTGTTGTTGCACCACTAAATTGCAATTGTGCCTGCACAAAAATGGAGTCTTAAATCTCATTAAGTGTTTGACTGTCAGACACAGAACTGTTGTTCATTCTGAGCTGTGTTCATTCAGCCCTAAGCTGTTACTGATGTGATTTTGTTCTGACGAAAAAGAATAACAAGGTTCTCCTCTCACTCCAGGAAATTTACATCTGTGATTTTGTCTTGGTTTTTCCAAATTTTATTGCCCTCCCTCCTTTCATTCCTTTACTGTACGGCTCTGACAGTAGTGCTGGCTGCAAGGAGTCGAACAATGCACACATTCACTCTCTGATGTTTGTATTATAACAGTTAAGTAACTTTATTATGTGTAAAGTGTGCATTTTTTTTTTTTGCGTCACCCCCCACAATGCACAACACACACACACACACACACACACACACACACACACACACACACACACACACACACACACACACACACACACACACACACACACACACACACACACACATATGCTTGTATGTGTGTCTGCAATGCAAGAACCATGAACTAAAGAAAAGCAATCATTTTTTATCTTTATTTTATTTTTAGTTTATCTTGATAGTGTTTTTTTTAACTCGCTATGATTAAAATTCACAAACTACTACAGTTTCAAATATGCTTAATTATATTCCAATCGTTTTTTTTCCCCACTCCATGAAAGTGAAGTACACAGACATCTCCAAGTGTGTAGGATTAATTCCTTAAAAAAAAAAAATTTCCATTACAGTCCTAGTGCTGTTGAATTTTACAGTCACTGCGTTGGCTGAGGACAGCTGTGGTCAGTGTGAGAAAACAATGGCTTTTGCTGAAATCACTGTCAACCTTTGAGTTGCACGAATAATCTACTGTTTGCCCGAGACGTCAACAGCAGAAATAAAGAGGAACACTGGGAATGTAAACCTCTAATCATCAAGAACTGAAAGCCCAAGAGACTCGGGGCCAGAAAATACAGTAATGATCCACAGACAGAAAGCAAGTAACAAAAAGCACCAATGGTGCATACAATGAGCTCCATTGTAATAATTAATATTATTATTACTATTATTATTAATAATATAAAACAATGAAAAATGACATTAAAAGTGAATTACACATGAATGTGTCGAACTATATACTCTACTTAATATATGACTTTGACCTCGTTCATGAAGAGAAAGTCCACAGCCAGAGAAAAATTGTATGTATATGTAAATCAAGCTTTTAAAATTTTCGTAACTATTTAAGCAGTGAATCCAAGACGAACAGAACAATAACAAGCTAAATGAACAGAGATTTCCTCTATGCTTTATCTCCAAAAAATACCGTTGGAAGAAACGAGAGTGGGAAAGCGGGAAGGCTGTAGAGAAACTTGCATTCCGGTGCATCCCTTTTCCAGTGGAACATCCATAACACACACTGCCTCAGTGGTTAGCGCCGAGATGCGAATTTTGTCCAAATTAACTGATTGGCCAATGGGCTGTCACGGAACACAGAGAAGTTTTAGATGGCATGAGGCTTGGGGCTAAAAGGTCTAACTTAAAAGAACTTGCAAAGCCATAGTTTCAGGCTGACAATAAAGGTTTAACAAATTTACACAACATAAATTATCACTAGCAAAATCACTAGCACTTGGATGTGACGTGAGATACACAAAAGCTTCACTAGCTCTTGCAAGAAGTACAATTTTATCAAATATACTGAACAGCATATTGTTTCTTTCTGTAAACATAGAGGTATGAGCTTGTCATTGTCATGTATGGTAAATCTTTATTTATAGTGATTTTTTACTTATATTACATTGAATCTAAAAAGAAAGAAAGCATCAGTTGTATTGGAGGAAGACACAGTCTAGTATAAAATAACCCTGGGCCAAACTTCTGTTATCACTCATGCCAGTAATTTGATCACATACTGTACTTTGCTGTAACCAGAGGGGACCAAACAGATTTAACACAATATTACATAAAGAAATGTTTGTACAAACACACTATGTGAATCCCCTCATGGTGTGAATAACAGCTCTGCGCCTGTTTCTGCATTGTTTAAGAATCTTCAGATTCTCCACGGTATTTCGAACTCCTTGAATTTCTTTGGGTTGTTTGTAAGGATCTTATTTCATTCAAAACTTTAAACAGGCTACAAATCTGACAACACAGCACTGATATTTTGGTTTTTATAACCATTTCTCAATTCAGTTCAATGCATTTATATATGTATGGCAATTTAACAATGGACATTGTCTCAAAACAGCTTTGCACAGATAATGCAATAATCTGAACGGTTGTTCTAATAAATTCAAGTTTGTCCCTTATGAGCAGCCGCGTTGACTGCGGCAAGGAAAAACTCCATGAGATGGAATAAGGAAGACACCTTGAGAACCATCCTCATATGGGTGACACAGTCCGTTTAACTGTAGCCTTGGGTCAGTGGATGAGTCCCAATCCGTCCTCGAAGCTCCCGAGTGGCTCTGTAATTTCTCGGCTCCCCAGGGGCATAGAAGAGAAACATCCCATCAGAGTGGCCTCCAGTCGAAGAGGACATCATCCAGAGGCATGCTGGGACAATTGGAAGGACAAAAGTGCAGGAACACTGGTCACTGGTACCTCAGGGGCATGTATAGCTCAACTGAGAGAGAAAGATTAAAAGAGAGAGAGGAACAAAGGAGAGAGAAAGATGTGGATTATTGAGTGTCCGTGTTGTTGTGAAATTGTTAGACACTGAAGTTGTGGAAATACTATAATAACTAAAAGGAAGAGCCAGAAGGTAACACAGACATGAGGGAGAGTAGGGGGACGTCACCATACAGTTATCTCAGTCCTCAGTTCTGCTCCTTTTCCTAAGCAAAGACTACTGATTAAAGGCTTGGCTAAATAAATGTGTTTTTGGGTCTGAATCCTGAACATTGTTCCATAACTGTGGGGATTTGTAGGAGAAAGCTTTGCTCTCTTCTGTACTCTTCATTATTTGAGGTACCAACACATAACCTGGACCTTTTGATCTAAGTAAGCATGGAGGAGAGCGATAGTACAGAAGTTCACACAGATACTAGGGCGTGAGACGCGTTATATGTCAGTAATTCTATTTTATTATCAGTGTTTCTAAATGTTTTAATGGGAACCCAGTGTAGACTGACTAAAACAGCAGTGATGTGGTGATGTTTTCTAGATCTGGTAAGGATCCTTGGTACTGCGTTGTGGACTAACTGAGGTTTATTTTCGCAAAAGCATCATATAACGGAGTCATAATTCAAATTTTAGCGATATTTCTAAGGTGAAAGAAGGCGATCCTGGCGATGTTGTTCACATTGCCTTATGTGTGATATTCCTGTGCTGTTCACGTCCATATTTGTGTACATACTGCATGTACTCTAAATCCAAATCTTAATTTGTGACAGAAGCAAGCAGGGTTCTACTATGACACCATTTTGAGTACTTTATACATCTTTATAGTGTAACTTGAGAACACAATGCCACAGCATGAATTAACTGAATAACCACATACTGTGTACATGTAACTAACATTTCTACAATTTGAGACATGCATGCTGTTCAGGGGAGCAGCTTTAGAAACAGTCTTTCTGTGCTTTACAGAAACGTTTCTCTCTTTTACATATGTATAGATCTGTGGGAATGTGATTCATTATTATTGTTGTTTAACATGCATTTTTGTAACATATATTTTCACACTGTCTCATTGATCATTCAGCTTTAGGAGCATTAGTGAGCGTGAGAGGTATGTTGTTAAGTCTGTCTTTAAATTCATGTACTTTAATTATTATACAATTGGGATGGGTGTAGCTCAGTGGTTTAAGGCATGGACTGCCTATCGGAAGGGTGGGGTTCGAGCCCCGGTATCGCCAAGGGTGGCCCTTGGGATATGCAAAGAAAGAATTTCACTGTGTTGTAATGTATATGTGACAAATAAAGGCTATTCTATTCTACAATTGTTAAGAACCTGTGTGTGTGATAATCAGGTGTTAATATATTTTGGACATATAGTTATACATATACAGATTCCTGAAAGATATTCAGTCAGACATGCTTTCGTCCTATTTTTCGTCTCACTAGGTGATATCTATGATTTAAGAAACAGGTATTGACATGATAGTAAGAATTATCATCATATAAAAATGATGCATAAATGATGATTTAGAACATGGTCTAAAGAGGGTCAGGGTTACGATGATAAAAATATGAATATTTGTTGTTTGCCTTGTATGATGTCCTGATGATGGAATCTGATTTGGCATGCTTAGCCTAAACATATATCAAGCTTAAAAATAAATGCAATATATCAGCTTGCATATTTTAAGTGCTGTGTTTATACAAATCAAAACAGTAAATAACATTCTTTTCAAAATAATGTGTGTGAAAGAGAATGAGTAAGTTTTTTATTTCAGTACAACTTCTTTGCCAACAAATAGCTGATGTCTTAATATGAGAAATGGGTTTATGACACGAAATGTTTTCTTATAATGAGTTGTTTTTGTTTTCTTTTAGTATCTTGATAAAATAAATGAATAGTGGTTAAAGATATTCAGAGTTTATCTAGGATTCAAATGTAAACATTATTTATTTATTTATTAATTCATGAAACATTTATGATGTGAATTCTCCATTGAAAATATCTGTGGTTTCTTTGCTATTAACATTATATTGTGTTAAGTGAGAATCCTTTCACAAATATATATTTAATTTTTTATTACAGAATGCAGAAAAATCTAAAGTATATTTAGTGTGTCCCGGCTTTGACTTTCAATTCGTACATATTTACATTTTGTTTGGTTTATGGTTGAATAATTATACCAAAATGATCATTGTAATAACACAAAGGAAAGCCGAACACCCCTTCTAAGGTGAAGTTGTCGACACTATTCACATGGAACAGGTCATATACCTTGACAAGACAGAGCACAGCAAGGTTATTACACTTCAGCAAAGTATCCCCCAGGCCAAGATTTTAAAGCAGACTGGGGTTTCAGCTATTTTCAGCTATATTTGCTGTTCAAGCTATTTTGAAGAAGCACATCATGCTTATTTGCCTTTGACATCAGAAGATGCCCAGCAGTGCCATCAGAAAAGAACTGGTGGAAAATCTACTATCCGGGAAAGCCAGAATAGATATCCATAGAGGAATTGCTGCCAAAAAGCCGTACTGTCAATTTGGAAGCGAAGACAAGTGACTTATCTAAGCAGGAGAACATGAGATGCAGAGAAATGGCAGCAGGTGCTCTGTATATTTCAAATATTGAAATAATATTGACTGCAACAGGAGTGTTTATATATATATGTATATATATATATATATATATGTATATGTATATGTATGTATATGATATGTATATATATATATATATATATATATATATATATATATATATATATATATATATATATGATGGTACACTTTACAGAGTATTTATGAGAGCAATGATGCAGGCCATTTGAATTGTATCAATTTTACAAGAGCCAAAAGTAACACAATTAACTTAAGCAAAAAGAGGTTTGTGAACAGGCACAAAGCCATGGAATGTTGAGCTACATATCCACAGAAATGCATACTCTGGTAAACCAAAAGAACCCCATATCATTTCACTTTGAGCTCAACAAAGACGTTTTTAAGTTAGTCGTCCTGCTCATAAGCCTGTAGTACAAGACTGTAACACTATTATCATTCACTAGCAGTTGGTTGACTATCTACACCTTGATAAACTGTTTTGAACTGTCACACTTCAAAAACGGATGTAACAGTGTAAAACTGTATGAAAATGGATCGTAACACAATGTTGATTGATATATGTGGATGACCATATGATGACAGAAGACAGCAGTGAGTATACTAGGCATGGTAGTGTGTGTTGTAGGTAAAAGAGAAGTCAAGTGCAGTGCTTTCAGCTTTAAACTTGTCAATGCCAACTGGCAACTTAAAAATATCCGTCTGACAGGAGGTCAGTGGTGTCAATATTGAAGACAATATAAGCATTGTATATAGACAAAGTTTACAGCTCTAAATGTACAATGACCATGTACAGTCTTCTCAATTATATTGAAGGTGTGACCTTTAAAGTCGGCATATGTGTAGATGCTATTATATTAGTATGTCAGGTGTAATCAAAAAGTTACAGCTCACAAATAAATCCTTCTTAGCAGTTTGTGTAACAGTGTTAATGAAGACTGGCAAATTGTCTACAGCAAACTCAGTTACAAATTAGAGGTTCAGACTGAATTACTCCCTGAGTTTAAGTGCACGGGCCGTACATGAGAATTGGTGACTTAAGTCTAATTGTTATGTCAATATTTATGCTATGAAATTTACACACGTTTAGACTTTGGCTATGTACTGGCTTCAGGTATATTTTCTTTCCTGTCAAATGAAGTAAAATGTCAGGGGAAAAAAATAAACCCTCATAATATGAATGCTTGGAAAATAGCATTTGATTGGATTTTATAGTTTTCATGCTCCGACAGTTACAACAAACAATTGAAAGAAATGCAAGATATTAAATCAATGGCATGACATATTAACAGGTTTGTAAGCTATAATGAATATACTGATTTTCGTTAGTTTTGATCTGTTGTTTTCAAAGTTGCTTTATGTTCATCAGGCAATGATCTTCTACACTGACACGTGAAAAGTTGTTCCACATTTTATCCATAATAATAAAAAAAAAATTATTGGAGCATTTTAGAGGATTTCATCAGACAGTCGTGCTAAATCTGCGGCTTTGAAGAAATGTGTACTTTAGTCAGGTCTGAGAGACATTTTACTGAATATAGGAACTGGAAGCTGTATCTAACAAAATGGCAACTTTGTATACACACACATACGCACAGACACTTATTCATTTATTTATTTATTTATTGAAAGTTTCCTTAGAATATTTATCATTGTTTTTGAGAAGAGTAAATTCTATTAATACTGGGGTCTACTAATACTACACAATCGTAGAGAGATGTTCTTGCAGATAGGATTGTGCTTTTCAGCTTTTCCATAAACCAACCATCTATACTGCTAACCAGGACAGACAGTAAATGCAATAAAACATGTAAATAATGCTACACATCTACACAGTAATTTCTGTGATTAAGGCATCGGCCTCCATAGCAGAAGTTTGCAGGTTCAAATCCCACAACCACTAGGAGGCTTTTTAGCAAGACCCTTAAACCTCAATTGTTTAGATGTAAGTTATCTCTGGATAATGGTGTGTCAAATGCTACAAATGAAAAATCTACCATGACGTAGATTTATGAGGAGTCTCAATCCCCAACAAAAGAAGATTTAAACCACGTTTACTCATTTTTGTGGGTTTTTACCTTTTCTTAAAAGTAATATTAAAATACATTTTTTATAAACCATGAAGCAATTTCAGCAGATTTATTAAAACACTGCATGATGCATGATAATCACTATGAACTTTATTCTTTTCAAAATGTTGTTCTGACATGACAGCATCAATGGCAGTGTTTCTCAAGATCCAAACACATCCTGATTCAGGTACTCTAGCTTTTGATTTGGAAGCAAACACATTCTTTTCCTGAGGACTACGTTGAAAAAAATGCATGTATAATATCTTGCGGTGACTGAAAAAGGTATGTAGAATATGTAATTTGTTATGCAAATCGCCAAAGCAATGTAAGTCAAATTAATTTTGGAATGTAATATTTATATGCAGTAGGTGTATATACAGTATAACTATATGCATGCGGTTAGCTTTGTATGAACACGTCTCTGCTTGGGTTTCCTTATTATGCTGCATTGGGACACCAGACCCGCTCGTATTAGTACGGGGGGATATAATAAGCCCTGTGGCTGTGTGGATTGCAGCATGTGGGGTTAATGTAGCCTCTCCACAGGCCAGGCCATTAAAGCTCTATAACCCAATCACATCCTGGCCAGAGCTCCCACTTAGCCTGGCACTGATGTCACCCTCAGTAAGAAGAGTGGAAAAAACACCACTCATTCACCTCATTGGCAGAACTCTGTGTGGCCCTGGAAAAGTATACAGCCATTATTCACCCTGATTTATGTTTCGATGTACACTGTTACATCTAATCATTTGAGGTCTATTTTGTACCATGACTCAGCTCTCTCTGAGATGATTAGTCTGTGAGTGAAGGTCTCATAAAAAGACTAAATATGCTCATATATACTTATATGGGCCTGAGAAATGAACCCAGTTTAACTGTTTTGAGGTATAGTGGAACACTACACATGAGTCGAAGGGCCTGATTCACCTTTAAGTTGCTGTTACTTAGATTCTTTATGTGTGTCTTCTGCACTTTGTATTTTATTACATGGTTTTTATATTTGAATATAAACCACCAGGTGTATGTCGGAAAATAAATATAGAATTATTGGCGTGTCGTTAATTTCAAAATTTCTGAATTTTTGTCACTAATGTGTTAATGGTTCAAATCTTTTCATATTTCCTGGACTTGACTTTATTAGCAGAGTGATTGAATGCAGAATAGCTGGAATTACAACACTGAAAGTTTTGTCTCTCACATTTGCTGTGTCTGAATACTCAATCTGGATGTCAGATACATTCTGAAAAGAGTAAAAACAAATGGCCATTTAGGATGTATGATCCATTCATAAATGTTGTCATTTAAAAAGTCATTTTTTTAAAATGCATCTTGTTTCCTAGCGTCATAGAGTGTCCTATAGTCATTATGATAATTTGGATATGAACTTGACAGAACAAGTAAGTACATAAAAAAGTTAAGTACATAAAAAATAATGTTGACTAAAGTATTAACTACGTAACATTTTTCATGATGTATAGATAGTCCAAAAAGGCTTGTCAGGCAGTTTAATCTAATTGTTTCTCTCTAAACATGTTTTACTGGAATATACCATCCAGTACATTGTTCTACATAGCTAGCTAGAGTGCAGTTGACATTATGCAAAAATTCCCAAACCTGTGTCCACTCCCCCCCAAAAAATTCTGTTATTCACCTCACATAGATTACCTGTGTAATAAAATGTGTAAAAAATGTACATTCGATACCAGAAAATACTTTTTAGTCACTACAAAAAATTGCATTCCATATGTTTAATATATGCCTATGTAAAGCTATCCAATTATTGGTGTCATTTATTAATTGTAATAATAATAATTAATTGTAATAACTTGTAATTTGTTTAATTACTATTGATCTGCAAAAGCTGATGTGACCTATATTGATTTATGAAAGACATAAGGCATCACTCTCCGTTCATGGCCCTTCGAGATTCCTAGCAGCACAAAAGACTTTGTAGCATGCTCAATATAGGTCAAGAGCAGCCCTAGATTAGTCTGAGTAATTCTGTATAGCCGTTTAAAATAGAAACAGTGACGGTGGAAAATAAAGGTAGACTTTTTTTTTTTTGTCGTTTTGCAAACAAATCTCTTGTAATCAGATTATGACAATGTTATTCTGCTACTACATTTAACTTGTAGTTCCAAGCTGAAACATCCAGTGCATATAGTTTATTTGGTTCTTACAAGAGTATAGGAAATCAGTGTGTTAGCCCCTTGTGTTGTGGCTATGGGGTTTGGGAAAAGCTGCTAGTGGCCATCTCTCCAATGGAAACAAACAGCAGGATTTCTTCACTGCCATTTCTTCATGCCAGGACGCTAGTATACAAGCCAAGTATTTACTATTCATCCAGAATGAACTGGTACACACTTCTGTATGATACTAGAGTACAAATTCTTTGCCTGTGGGGCACTGTACAACATTTTCTTGTCTTTCTGCAAGACTGTTAAAGCCTTTTTCCAATTTGAGTATGTCGTTCTACTGTCTTGGTCTACTTTTGCTTGGTTTATTCTTGTCTCCCTCTGTGCTATATCAGCACAATTATACAGCAATTTAAAAAGTATAAAATCAAAGCAGTTAGTGGTTTTCTCACATTTCCATATGAAATAAATGGCAGAGAAGGCAGATATAAAGATAGCAGGCAAATGCCCATGGTACAAGAAATTTAAGAGTATGTATATAATTCGAGTTATGTGGGTTGTGAATGTGTCATTCAGCACGGCAAATGGAGAAGAATCTAATTTAGTGTTCTCATTTTCTTACTGAGAGATTCTCTGGAATCCTTGTGTATGGTCCTTCTGTAGAAGTGAAGCCTTTTATGTAGCATTTTCTATACAAAGGAAGGATGACTGACATGGATGTAAGGGGGCAATGCATTTCCTCAGTGTTGGGATTAGTAATGAGGGATGTGATATATAAGGTCGGGGATTGGGATGATTTAGTAAGATGCAGGAAGTGAGACGGACAGGGAATTGGACAAGTGTATGTTAATATGGAGAGATTAAGTAAAGGTGTTTACAAAAGAGGCCGATCCCAGTTGTTCATAAAGGAGATTGAATGGGAGTGTTCTCAGAGTTTGAATAAGACTGATTGAAAGTGTCTGTTTTCCTAAATATTAAGGCAATTTAGAGCTTTTGGAGATGGAGAGAGGGCATCAGTGATTCTATAGATTGAAAAAGAGCATCAAAAAGGAGAAAAAGCATCAGAGACCCTTCAGAGCCTTTAGAGATAGAAATTTTGATTCTTTGCAGTCTGCAAAGAGAACATATATGATCCTTTGGATAAAAAGAGAGAGGGAGAGATAGTCTCTGATGCTACGGAGAGTGAAGAAATCTGAAGATTTGAGATCATTCAGAGAGAGCACAAGAAAGCCATTCCGACCGTTCAAAGAGAGTGCCCGCAATGCTTCGGGTGGGAGAGAGAGGGCGCCGATGATTATATATATATATATATATTAGTTTCAGAAGGCATTTGTAGGAGGAAGAATAAAATGCCACGTTTATGTTAGCTATAGTAGACAGTACTGCATGTAGCCTGGTTTCCCTGCTGTTATCTGGCTGTGTATGCTCATAAAAAAGCATGTTAAACAAACAGTATTTCAAGAAAAGTCTTTGCCATGACATACAGAAGCTCAAACCAGGATCCACCTCTGTTTTGAAAACACAATATGAATGCATTAAATATTTCTCCGTATTAGCAGCCCATGCTGTGGGGCCTTGAGGGCATGAAGTCGACATGTAGAATGGTAATTCGCTGCCATTGGACATGAGGTTCCATGTGCATGTAACAGTAAAGAAGACAAGAACCCCACCAGGGTTACAAGTTTTACAAATGGGTTTATGAGCAATAAAAGTAGAAATAAAATCCCCGTACAAATACCTCCTATCAACTAGTATTGAGTAGTAACAATACCGGCTGTCGACTTTCTGATGGACAGTAATGCAAATTTGTCAACAATTCCACTTGATGTTTCTGTCAAGGTTTGCTTCAGGACTGGTGTACTACTCTACCATCGTGTATTTTCTATAACAACCTTGCACCATTCTGTTTTATTCCTACATAACTTGTTAAGTATTGTTTAAAGCTGACCAGAGAACTAAGATGCAGCCAAAGTATTCACTCTTTATGAACTGCAAGTACATCTTTCCTACAAGATTGTTAAGGGAATGAAAAAAAAATCTAAATCTGCCATGTGACTATTCCAACCTTCCTTTCATTTCAACATATCCTGAATGAATATGCTGCTTGAGAAGGTTTCACGTTTGATGTCACTCAGATTGCTTTTAGATCATTCCAAAAATAATGTGGCCCATCTGAGCTCCCTTTGTGCAGCAATGAAACGGCACAAATAAAGCATAGATGAGACAGACTGTTTCAGGAGCATATTCCACAGGTTGTTAATAATAAATAAATACAGAAATAAAATGTTGCCTCTCAATAATGAAGGTATGAGCAATTGATCAAAGAATGGATCGATTCAGAGGTACATTGTTTTGTGAGACTGTGTGGATGGATGTTTTCTGGTTGATTAAAACAGTGTGTTTTAAAAACGCAGCTTTTCTTTTACTATTACAATAGGGCTGTCTTCAGATCAATGGCAGCAGTTTAGCTAAAGAAGCTGCACTCTTGCTTGCCCCACAGTCACTTAGATGTCAAAATTGACTGTAATTTGACTGGCAGTCGCTTCTCATCCAGGCTCTCCAAAGCTTCTATTCCTTACAAGGCCCTGCTGCAGGAGCGTGCACACTGCATGAGCTGGTGCTGTTGTCTACGCCCCCCCTCTCACTCACTTCCTCAAAGCAACTAGAGAGTAACAAGGGCAAGGGGAGGAGAGCGAGAGAGAGAGAGAGAGAGAGAGAGAGAGAGAAATTTGTGAGGCATAAATTTAGGAGGAGTGAAAAAAAAGAGGCACAGTCTTTTAAATAGGCTAAGAGCAGTTTGACTGAATATAATGTCCTTAGTTGATTTGGAAAGGGTCGTGTTGTTAGAGAAACATTGTAAAGAATAAATGTGCTGCATTATTTGCTAGGTTCATGTCTACTTTTGTTCAGCTTGAAGGGACTGCCATGTTTTTCTTGACATTTTAATAGCGAGCCAAGTGAAAGAAGGTCTTGGAGTTGTTTAGCTAAAAGATACTTAAATGGGCACACGTGGAAACACAAGGAGCCGAAGCACCAACAATTCACCTTTTCACACGCATGAAGCTAACTAGTCGACGTAGCATGCCATATTTATTGTCTGAGATCGTAGCGATGTCGATATACAAGGCCGGGTGGTCCGGCATGAGTTTGAGGGAGCAGGCCGTTTTAAAAACGAATGTTTATGACCATATGTTCACCTAGGACTGTGTGAAGGGGTGAGAAAAGACAGCTGTATAGAAGTCAATGGGACATGTGTCTGGTTTTGTTTTTGCTCCGCTCACACCTGCACAAGGTTTCATCACTCTTAATATTCATTGGTTTGCGGATGTTTGGCACGTTTTAAGGGCTTTATCTAAACCTTGTAGCAATAATATTTACAGTGGGAGCCAAAATGCAATTCAAAATACAGCTTCTATGATCTTTGCGAACAGCTTTCCTCAAACATACAAAGGAGTGCAGAAGCAGGAAGTAGAAGATATATTTAATATAGTCAAAATATAATCAAATGTTTTATTTAATAGCTTACTATATTCATAGAATGCTCAGCCGGAGTAAACCTATCTTGTTTTTACTGTAACAATGGACATTGATGCAGATTTTCACATTAAAGCTGTAATAAACAATGTATTAGTCCTTATAAGTTTTGTCCTTATGGAGTAAGCTAGGGGCATCTACCTGCTAAATTTCATTCAAAACCTCTCTCTTTAATAAAAGTATTAATTATTTATTATTTGAATAATACATTTAAACAGCAGAGTGAAGGAGTAGATCACACTCACAGTAGTACATGCTGAGTTGATCCCGTGTTAATAAAATTTGTGTAGTTTAAGTGAATTTGTTACTTCACTTTGACAGTCCTTGATGCCCAATAATTGATGCAGGTAGCTAGACAAGTTATAGAAAAAAACTTTTGAACCACTTTGTTTTGCTCATATACTAAGCCTACAAATAACTTTTTTTTTTACAAAACTCCGAAAGAAGAATGTGCATATAATATGCAGTGACACTGAACAAATTAGTATTTTTATAAATTATTTAGGAATGTAAGGGCACGGTGGCTTAGTGGTTAGCACGTTTGCCTCACACCTCCAGGGTCTGGGTTTGATTCCCGTCTCGGCCATGTGTGTGTGGAGTTTGTATGTTCTCCCCGTGCCTCAGGAGGTTTTTCTCCGGGTTCTCCGGTTTCCCCCCAGTCCAAAAACACACACGGTAGGTTGATTGGCACTTTACAAAATTGTCCCTAGTGTATGAATGTGTGTGTGTGTGTGTGTGTCCTGCAATGGGCTGGCATTCCATCCAGGGTGTATCCTGCCTTAATGCCCATAGACGCCTGAGATAGGCACAGACTCCCCGTGACCCGAGGGAAGATCGGATAAAGCGGTAGAAGATGAATGAATGAATGAATGTAGGAATGGTACTGTTTTAGTTTTATCATCTGTCTTTTGCTCTCATAAATTCCGATTATGAAGCTTTTTAAAAATGCCATGAAGAATTTATGAAGTATTTTTAAAAAGTTGCTAAATTATCACTGTTCGCAAACCTCTTCATTAGCACTTTAACCCAGTTTTTTTGTCATACACACTAAAATGAAATAAAAATGAATTTTGCCACAGTTTAGTC
Organism: Kryptopterus vitreolus; assembly: GCA_030449085.1. Taxonomy (NCBI): domain Eukaryota; kingdom Metazoa; phylum Chordata; class Actinopteri; order Siluriformes; family Siluridae; genus Kryptopterus; species Kryptopterus vitreolus. The sequence continues at coordinate 10,829,081 of JACRUU010000008.1, read as the reverse complement.
ATTCTGGCTATTATATATTTTTCTGTATTTTTTTAATGATTGTGAAATGCTTTTCATGATGTCATTATGAAAAAAAACCGTATGGATTCACACAGTATGATATTATTCAGATGCAACTGGCTATAGGACTGCAGCCTTCCAGCTCATTTCCAGTAGGCTTGATTTAAATAATTGTTGTGGGTATTTAAGACAGACTGCTAGAAACTAGAGGAAAATTTTTCAGTCAATACAGCACTGTTATTATGTAGACTCGCTATTTGCACCAACAAAACACGAATCTGTGTAGCAGGTTGAAGATTTTCCATGTTCATAAAAATGTATTTGCAGTAATTATTACTAATTTAATACTTAAATAATAGTAATCCTATTGCTAGTGAGAATAACACTACTGTTGTGAATTTGTCCTCTCTATGTTCTCGGTCTGCTGTTTTCAAGTGATTTACGTGTAAACTTAAAAAGTCACATAACACATTCAGATGTCAGAAGTGACTATATACAGCTATATTTCTTAAATTTCATAGTTGATTAAAATCAGCAAAAACTATCACCAGCGTACAAACTTCATGAGTGTACTGCTGAATTCGATAGAAATTCTAAGGAAAGAAATCTTTAATCCCTGTCATTTTAAATTAAATATACTACCACTGGGGTTGTCTTCTCAGTGTCGGGTGTTTAGTCAGTGGAACAGTAAAAGCACTTTGGAAAAACAGTCTGTCATCTGTATCAAAGGTTCCCATCAGAGACTGGCAAACATGTCACTTGCTATGTGAGGCCAGAGTCTGACAGGGACCAGGAGAAGCTCGAGTTGCACAGGTGATAAGTGTGTATGTGTGTGTGTGTGTGTGTGTGTGTGTGTGTGTGTGTGTGTGTGTGTGTGTGTGTGTGCATTTTAATGTTACATTGCATCTGAGGCCTGAGGGGAAAGTACACCAGTTTAACCCTGTTCCCTGTATCCAAGCTTATTTCTGGATCTCAAACCTGTCTCCGGAATAGAAGACATGCCCTTTTCAAGGAAGATTTGGGTTACGTGACATTCTTCTGTCTTTCCGTCCAGCTTGCAATGGACATGTGGCACTTTTGAAGGCTTTTCGTCTTTCATCTGATTATTACAAACAAACTCAGTTAATACCTGTTGACAAATTCGCAGACAAAAACAGAAAAATCAATAGATCTATTAGGCTACTAAATATTTCTAAGGATTTACAATGACTCATTCTGCCGTATTCTGCCTCTTACCCTTGCATATGTACACCAGATGGTAGTTGCACTGGTCATGCTTAGTGAAAATAATGCCTGATCTCAGCAAGTCAAAGGTTGTGGACGTGACAAGCATGGATTATTAATTATTCCTAATGGAGAGCCATTTTTCAACACAAAATCAAAGAGCAGCATGTTTGGGGAATTGTTTCTCACAAGCCTGATAATTAAGTAGATTATCTACTTAGATTATATAATTATTCACATTAGCTGCCTTTATACTGGTATTTGAAATGGCCTGCTACTTCAAGATTGTATGACAATCAGATTCATTCATCATCCATGTAGGTACTCTAGAGCAATATGCAATTCCGAAAATCAAACTTCCAAAATAGTCTTGTTCTCACTTCACGTAAACCCATCCTTGTTTGTTTGACATTATTCCTTGAAGATACAGTACAGCTGTACAGTTTAAGCTCCGCCATTTTTTACCGCTTAAAAAGTACTGAACTGTGAATCCTACTGGAAGGAGAAAAGACCGTATTGCTTATTTAAAAGTACATTTGAAAGTACTTTAAAAGTACATTAAAAGTCATTCAAGTTATGTTATTAGTTGTAGAGGACAATTTTTAAACACGGTGTAACAACCTTTTTTGTGATTTATGCCATTACACTAATTTAAAAGAGTAGCAAGAGCTGTTTACTTATTTAATTTGTCATTTGTTGGCCATGTTTTCTGTATAACCACACATCATACGCATATGCACACACACCATGCACAGAAATAACACAATTTGTCATTTGTAATTTGCATATGCTTGTATATGCACACACACACACCATACACATGGTGTTCTGTAATTTCAGTATATGGTGTGTGTGCATATACACCATACACAGAAATTACAGAACATTGGCATGTGAAATATAATACGTATATACATATTGACAAATAGACAATATAACAGACACTAAAACAAATATTAAACTGCAATGCTTGGGGCCATTAAGCAAGGCATTTAACCCTCTGTGCTCCAGGAATTCTGTATCACGGCTGACCATTCGCTCTGACCCCAGATTCGTAGACACTTGGATATGCAAACAAAGAATTTCACTGCTCTGTAAAGTACAGGTGACAAGTTTAATGCACCTTTCTTTTTCTGTTATTAAAATTAATTGATATAGAAATACAACTATAGAATCATTGATTTTAATACTCTCTGAAATAGGAGCTATATTCATAGTGTCTAAACATTTCTAAATATAATAAAAATATTATTAAAGTAAAAAAAAAACAGTACTTTTTTATGTTACTGAATAGACCGCGCATTGTACTTTGTCTGCAGTAAAGCTGCAGCAGAAGTCAGACCCACAGTGCTTTTTTGAGAACAGCGCCTTCTGAAGGTCAGTAGAGGTATTGCGCTTGGACAGGCTGATGATTGAAAAATACAGTGGATAAGATCAATATCGGCCATTCAGCAATGAATTTTATTTCATATGAACCACAGAGCTGTCAAAAACATTATTACACAACCTTATTCCACTCCAGCACTCTCTGAAGGTGCTTGATGTGTGTGTGTGTGTGTGTGTGTGTGTGTGTGTAGTCTCTTATTAAGAAATCTAATGGATTGTGTGAAGAAAATGCTATGCAGTCTGGCAGTGAGGGCTTCAATATTTTGGTACATTTTGACCAGATGAAATGATGGTGTATAATGGGTATGAATAATGGGTATGGATGTGTGGATACCTACATCACTGAAGGCTTTGCAAATGCATGTTTTGTAGATGTTTGTAATGGAGAGAATAGACACCCAGATGGCTGTCTTAGCTATTATCTCTATCTGCTGTGGGCTCTCGATTCAGGGAGCAGTGATTCATGCTCTTAACACTTCCTCGGTAGAATAGGGAATGTATGAGTGGTGGCTTTCCACAGCCTTCTCTGTAATTAGAGATGCTAAGCTTTTTCATTCACAGATCTGGTGTTGAGGTTCAAATGAGGTTCTTTGACAGGAGAGCGACAACAAATTTGTTGTTGTTGACAGAACGTCAGTGAAAAGGTGTAGTACAGCTACGTTACGAAATGACCTTTCACCAATCCCAATACTTATATGTTAAAAATCACATACTATATTTCAATATATTTTCTTTTCTTTAAAGTAAACACAATGTGATCCTTTCACTTGTAATTCTATTTTTTGTGTGAGCAAGAAAACTGAACAAATAAACGAAGTGAAGATTTGATTAAAAATCCAGGCTATACTAAAACATGATGCATGCATTATGACGACTTGCCACATTTTAATTGCTATCAATATTCATAACTTTAGCGCTTTTAGCAGAAATATTTAATGCGAGGTGTTTGCGGCGCAGTTCACTGTTTATAGTCGGTTGTATGATTGATGTTCCTGCTGCATCTCCTTTCCAGGGCCTGCTGCTTATCTCTTGCTGTTATCATTAGTCTAAACATGTGTTGTGAAATCGTGAGTGGTGCACCTGTCCAGGGTAATTAGTCGGATTAACTCTCCACCTTATTTGAATAAATAATTAACAAATTCAAGAAACGCACAGAAGTCACATAAATCAAAAATCAAGGATTAGCCAAAACATTATATGGCAGAAATATATGAGGTACCAGGCATTCTCCGGTTGATATATAAAATAAAACTTGACTTATATAGTTATATACCAGAAAGTAAAAAGATGTTCTTAACAAGTCTGCAAAAGCTGCATTTTGTGAATTCAGTTGTTTCTTCTTATTCATGAGTGGATGAAAACATAACTGTTCAAACACAAAGTGATCCACCAATCATGTAGAGGGGCAAACACGGCGTTTAGAACTTGTTTTTATCGCCACTTGCTTCAGTTCAACAGCAAGCAGAATATTATGAGAGGAATAAATGATGGAAGAAGCTCTAACACCTGAAATTCATCTTTACTGACATGCTGATAACTTTACGGACTTTTTAAGCTGAAACTTTCTTCTTTTTCTTTCTCTTTCCGCAGTCCTCAGGCACCACTGTGATGGTGGACATCGCAGTGATGGGTGAAGCCCATGGACTAATCTCAGACCTCCTGGCTGACCCATCACTGCCTCCAAACACCTGCAGCTCCTTGAAAGCTGTTAGTAAATTGCTCAGCACCCAACTCACCTTTCAGCCCTTGCACCATCGCTCACGCATTAACCCTCTGCTGGTTTCCGCCGATGGATACTCCTGCACTGACTTTGAAGAGGGTTTTGAGAAGAGTGAGAAGCTGGCTATCCCTAAGGTAGGACATCATGCTGTACTGTACCTCAGTGGCTGAGCTGAGAATCTGAAGTATACATGTGTTCTCCCTTTTTAATTTTTATTTTTGTAAATACTAGATTCATCTTAATGGAAATAATGTTCCATTCAGAGATTGGAACTGGGGCTTTTTGAGTGACAGGAAATGTGTAGTGATTTCTCTATCATTGGGGTGTCCTTGAATTCACATTGGCCAATCTGTCAGCTCATGTATGTAGAAGAGTTTGGCTGTTGATTTTCTCTAATCATCACCTTAAAAAGAAGGTGGATCAACATTTACCCACCCTCCCTGTCGTGTGATAGGGGAAAACTGGCAGGTGCTTTTTAATTCATAGATGACCAAATTGGAATCAAAATGAAAGGGAAAAAACAAGCTGCGAGCACACACACACACACACACACACACACACACACACTTCTATACACACACAAGACTTGTCCTATGTCTTATCAAAGCACTAGCATAGCCTCTAAATATTCATTCTCAAAGAGACGTCAACTGCTGCCGATAAAAGAATTGAGGTACATAAAGGTTTCTACAAGGAAAATGCACATAGAAAAGTAGAGCTCGACTAAACGGCTCTCAAGCTACAGTGGAATTAGCAAACAAAGATGTTTATTACACGCTGTTCATTATACCAGGCCTTGTGTGTGTCACACACAGCACTGGACACTGATCTTAAACAGACCACTGCTAGTCATCCGGCTTCCCAGAGTTCCCTGACAGTTGAGCTTTTAAATCTAGGATGAATCTAAGGTGATGTTTTGGCAGTCAGAGTGAAGAAAAACATGTACAAGCCCAGTTCCCCAAGAAATGTTTTATCTGTCATCTCTGCAGCTGTGTCAACATGGACATCTTGGAAGGAGACAGTGTGAAAATTTGGAATAGGTGTATATGAGAACTTCGGTAATGCTAAAAAATTCACAGAAGTTCGTAGAGAGCAGAAGCTGTTTTCACATTCCAATTACAGAACTATGTGTCTTACATCCTGAAATGCAGGTAGCATTACAAACAAAGTATTTGTCAAACTGTCAGAAGGGTGTTTTCATTCACTCAAAGGAATTCTTTATTATAACATAAAATCATCTCGTACTGGGTTGCAATGCTACTACTCAACACACACACTGTCTGGAATTCACCTGGACTTGTAGGCAAACATGTCGATTCATGACTAGTGGCCTTTAGTGTGATGCAGTGATATACTATAAATATAGATTTTACTAGTTTTACTATTTAAGTAACTCTTTATGTGGTCAGTATTCCAAAAGTATTAAGTCATATATAAATGTATAAAAGTACATTAAGTAAATTATTTTTTTGATTTGAGATATATGAAAGCAATGACTATATAAATGCAGTTTTCCAAATGTTTATTATTATATACACTATTAAGTACACAAGAAATTGTGTTACTAATAAAACATGTGATAAGTAATCAATCAATCAATTAATTAATTATATCTGTATATATATATATATATTCATTCTAATGCATCTAAGTCGCATGTCATGTAGGTTTTTATATTAGCAGAAGGCATGGAATGAAGGGATCATAATATATAATACAACGGGGTGGAAAAAAGTTTGGCCTTTAATGTTATATTTACATTCTAAAAGTTATAAAAGTGAACAACTGCATTTCCTGCAACATCTGTGTAAATGTGACTCTATAGTAATTTGGCATTCTTATTGTCTTTTTCTGCATCCATAGTGTAATTATTTAAATATTTACTCTGCAAATAGACATCTGGCAAAGAGCAGTAGAAAGGCATTCAAATAATTATAAAATAACTTGTTGATAGTTTTGTGTTTTTATATATACAGACCCAAACAAAATACACCTACAGAGGGCATTCATACATTATGTGACGAAGTATAGTAGGTCACACACTTGTGCATGCACTTGTGCATGCATTCACTGCACGATTCAGTCTACTAAAATGTATTTATAATGATCACAAAGCTCAAGATATTGGGCAGAAGATTTGTACATGTATATCATTTCCTATAGTTAATTCATATCTCAGGAAAAGTGTCATTTATTTCTTCAGGCATAAGAAGTTCATATTAAGACATTTACATTTTAGACACGGCATGCCTTTTTCTGCTCTATTTCGCAAACGAAAATAATTCCAAACAAAGACTCAGCACTGTTGCGCATCTCTGAGCAACTTGATGGTGTTTAGTTTCTGAATGAATCACTTGTTTAAATGATTCGGTTCAGTTGCTGTGACTCACTTAACAAGAACTTACTGGCAGATTTCATTTCACATTTAAAATCCCTTCTCGTTTTTTTTAAATGATCTTGAACATCAATATTCAGTGTCTAAAACAACAAAACATTATTTATGCATTTGTAACTGCTAGGTAAGCATTATGTATCCTTCTGAGCTGCATTATACAGTGTGTAAATACATCTACGGTTAGTGCCACTTCAGATGCAGCTCCTGTTTGCATTGAAAATATGACTTTTGTTGATACTATTTGATTAGAATACCAAAATTATTCTAATTATCTGATCAAATTTAAGAATTTGACTCATAATATGTTGCAAACTTTAAAAAACATTTTCATATTGATATAAATTAAATATCTTTAAAATATCTAAATATTAAATATATATAAACATAAAGAAAATAGGCTGTCAATTGTAGTCTATAAGTTACCAGATAACACCACAATAACACACTCGAGTTCGAGTGCCCTCTGGCTTCACAACATGTCACAAAAGCTGTCACATGTCACCGTGCTAACTACCCACCGGGAACTGCGCTAGGGACAGAAAAAGCCTGTGAGATTAAGGCAGTTGCTTATCAGTGGCTAGTGAAAATGGGACATTTTTTTCATGCAATGTTGTCGAAGTGATCACCTTAAAATGTAAACAATTGCTGAGATTAATAGAAATAAAGTTTTGAGTATATTATCTCTTTCTCACATTGTTGTCATTGTGGACACATGGACAAATAATCTAATAATAATAATCATATATATATTTAATAATTATATATATAACTAAAGTCAAACTAAGCAAAATGTATTGTTTCAGATGAGTGTGTCAAACTTGGTAGCCCTCTATATGACTCAGTTACTTCATGTAGTGACTTCATATAGTATCCATGAAGTAGCATTTGGCAGACGCCCTTATCCAGAGCGACTTACAACTGAGCAGTTGAGGGTTAAGGGCCTTGCTCAAGGGCCCATTAGTGGCAGCTGGTGTGATTTGATCTTCCGGTCCATAGTCCAATGCCTTACCCACTAAGCTACCACCTCACCACTAAGCTACCACCTCACCTCACCTCCCCAGTAGTAGGACCTGGTTGAGTCATGCCCTCTCCGAGCATAGCCACCCCATCTTTCTTGCTAACTATGCAGTACTCTTGTTCCCTAACCACAGTCTGCTGGCCGCACGAGGGTGGGACACCCCATTAAGCTGGGGTAATGAGGCCTGAACTGAATCATAAGTTTCAGTGCACAGGGTAACAATCGGTCACATTTGGCATTCTTTTTTTCATACACCAACCCCCAAACACGACCTCCCCAAATAAAGCGGGGCAAAAAGAAATATTGTTGTTGCTAACAAGGGCATTTTCCCCAGAAAGGACTCCCCAGGAGTAGAGTGTGCGTTCTAAATTGCCATATGCATACTCCCTCGAAAGCTGACTTAGCATCCTCCTAAGCATGTTACACATGAAGCGTGTGCAGCCCATACCCCCCCACTCCCCGGACTATTGTTTTCATTCTGCTACTGTAAGGGAAGCTCCACATCGATCTCCTCAGAGGAAGAGAGGCACTTTCAGGAGGAAGAGAGGAGGAGCCCCGCCCTAAACAGAGCCTGCTGGCCACAACGGAGTGGGACACCCCATTGAGACAGGTTTGGCAGGCATTTCTCGAGATTAATCTCTAAGGCAGTGGCAGTGTGCCCTCTCCCCAAGTCTACAACATCTCTGGGTGGAACACGGGTGAACAGTCACTAGGGCCTCTAGCCGGCTCTCTCGATAGTCGACTCAGTCTGCTACGAGCAAGCTACACACATCTTCCCTGAGATCAGTTGGGACAAAAGGAATATTTGCTAGTTAGAGCGATTTCCTCGAAAAACACTCTCTGATAGCAGAACATGTGCAAAGATATGCTCTAAATGCAGGATACCGACTCCCGCGAGAGCCAACTTAGCGTGCTCCTAGCATATGCACCAGGCATATGCATTTCCCCAAAAATAAAGTGGGGAAAATGAATATGCTTTAACTAATGAGGGCGCTTTCCTTGAAAGAGCTCCCCTGGAGCAAAGCATGCACATGTAGCACTCTCAGTTGCTACAGGCCTGGAAATGCTCAAGAGACGAATTAGCATGCTCCTAAGACAGCTAAACACGAAGTGTGTGCCTCCACCCCGGAATAAAGCATGGAATAAGGCATATTGTTTTCACTAGCGAAAGAGCTTTCCTCAAATCGCACTCTCTAGGAGCATAGATTGAGGAAAGTTCCACATCTATCTCCTCAGAGGAAGAGAGGATGCTTGCGAGAGCGCTTTCCTCAAAAAACTTTCTCTGAGAGCAGAGCATGCACATTGAAATGCGCTAGCATGATCGCGCTTCCCATCCACCACCTCAGAGGAAAAGAGGCGGAGCTCCTCAGGCTCCGCATGGGGAATAAACTGTCGAAGGCATGCTTACAAATCCAGCGAGAGCACAGGATCTGGCAGGTGAGGAAGGAGAAAGGGGCATGCCATCTCCATTCCCTTTGTAAACCCCACATCATCAGCCATCACTTCATATCGGCAAAAGCACGTCCGGAACCCAGAGGAATGCTACCGAGAAACTTTCCTTATAAAGAACCCTTCCTTGAGAGCCGGCTTAGCATGCTCCGCTCCCAAGCAAGCTAATAGACCATGTGTGTGTTCTAGCCCGTAATGAAACAAGGAGGGCAAGGAGGAACACATGGCTTGCTTCATTTACTTTCTTTTTTCTAGAGATCACCTTAATAAAGACAAATAATAGACAGACAATTCACACAGAAACATAGAGAGCATGCCGACGTGACAGTGGCAAGGAAAAACTCCCTGAGAAGGTAACAGGAAGAAACCTTGAGAGGAACCACACTCAACAGAGAACCATCCTCATTTGGATGTTTGTTTTTGTTTGCGATTTGTGAATTTGTTTAGTGTGGAGTATATCCATGGTGTGTAGAGGTGTCCCCAGTCTCCATTTGGAGGCCGTGTGGAGGCGTCATCAACCCCGGGGGGAGGGTCACCATGAGGGGTCAGACAAGTCTAGAGTGTAGAGGGGACCTGAATCACTGGCAGCTCAGCAGTGGCACATGTAGCTCAACAGAAAGAAAGAGGGAGTTCCTGAAAGGGAACATTTTTTTGTGTTTGGGAAATCGGTATGTGCTTCTATGTACCATCACACTGAGGGTCTCATTGTAGGACTCAGAGCTTAATGTGCCCAAGCAGATCGGCCATGTCCCACTTCTATACATTCTCATAACTTCATATTTCACTTTTCCAACTCGACGTCGGACCTCAAAGGGTGATTGCCACTTGTAGTTGGGAGTTTGATGTGGGTATTATATGAACACTTTTTCACCCAGTGTAAAGTCCCATAGCTGTGCGCTGTCCACTATTATACACCAGGGACTGCCATTATTATACAAATTCCCTAGTTTTACATGCCCTAATGTATGGAGTCTTGCTCTCAGGTCAAGAGCATACTTTGTGTCATTTTTACTATTAGAGTTTCCAATTTTTGCAAATACCTTGCAGCCAAAGACCATATAATATTTCATTGGAGAAAGCATTTGCAAAGCATATAACAGGGAAATCACAGTGCATCACTTTGAACAAACCTTCAAATATTTCTGAGTGTTTGATTAAACTGCTTGATGAAGCCTACTGTCTGTGTAGGATAAAAGGTTTGTGGAGCAGATTAATGGCCAGTAATGTTTAAGGCTTGCACCTTGAATGTGACATTAATGCAGTGCCTCATCAGTCAGGATCTCTTTTGTCAAAACAACAAGGAAGACATTCTAGGCTGCCAGGGTATTGCAATGCATTGTCCACTAAAACAAACACAAAGCAATGCACTGTCCCTTTATTTCATTTCTTTCACCTAAGAGGAAAAGTGCAATAGTTCATGCAAAGGTTCTTCAGCTCTTAAAGTCCAACAACTGATTTGTATGTTCCTTTGTTTGAGTGTCCCATGTCACTCGATATCTTTAATTAGGGAAAAATACAAATAAGACAGCTCACAGTTTGCCTCTATCCATTGGCCATCAGTTATTTTCATTTGTATCAAAACATGTTGGAGAGTTTCATCCCCAAGGGAAATTCACCAGATGGTGGGGTTAGGGACCCATCCATGCATATTCCCCTCAATAATAGCTTAAATGTGGCCCAATTCATTCCCATGCTCTATATAACAGCTATAATTTAATCCATGAATGTTTGTTCAACAGGCTCCCTGAACCATAGGAGCAAGTCTGACATCAGGAACTTTGACACATGTGTCAAGCAACAGCTTCACAAGTTTGACTTTTTTCTTTTCCAGCACCGCTCGCGGCGAAGTTTGCCTTCTGGGCCTCTTCGGCGAATTTCATCTTCCTGGACAACTACCACCTCTGCCACAGGGCTTCCCACCATTGAGCCAAGCCTGGTTAGGCGAGACCATAGTTCCACCATCAAACCAGTTCATGACAATCCCTCTGGCAGGTACTACACTAAGCACAGTTTAAAACTTACAATGTGTTATTTAGCAGAATGTGGTTCACTGGTGTAGAATAGTTTTGGCAGGAAGACAGTGTGAGGACAGATTTTTTACATGTACGTTTATGCCATTTGGCAGACGCCTTATACTAACATTTATCATGTTCATACCTCTGCGCAGCTATTGGGTTAAGGGCCTTGCTCAGAAACCCCCAGAGAGTGTGGCTCGAACTTGAACTCATGACCTTCAGATCCACATTCCATCGCCTTATCACTAAGCGTTTGTACCACCTCTACCTATGTGTACAGTACAGATATAAAATATATCATGTCTTTTAACAAAGTTCCCTATTGATGCACATGCAAACTACTGCAGACCCAATTCACTTTTTAGTAAAACAGATGCATTAAATATGAATATGACAAAAATTAGCAATGAAGAGTTTAAGCCTATTTATTATATTTATTATTATATTTAAACGATGTATGTACAACATATCTCCTTTCAATAAACAAACTGTTGTAATATTCTTGGGTTCTGCTCTACTGACTCTAATGTCATGCCACCTTTATAAAGTCTTCACAGAAGCTTTCTTATGTGGTTTTAATATGTGTTCTCTGCCCCTTACTTTGTGCCCTCAGAAGACCTAGAAATCAGAGTGTCTTTTTCCAAGCACTGTGCAAATTCTGGCACCTACATAAAATTTGAATGTTTGCCTGACTCCATGGAAGAAGCACAAGCATGGACATTTCATTCCATAGAACTCCAGGGTGTTTTTTCCATTAACATTCAGTCATTTAGTCTTACTCGCCGGTGCACAGTTTTGCTAACAATTTCATTTTACTCTCATTGACACCTAATGAACCAACTTTAATTTCTACCTTCCCCTTGTTTATGTCAGGATATGGGACCGCCAGGAGACTAATTACAGCCTTGTTCTCGTTTATGCTTTTACACTCATATAAGACGTATAAAGCTTGCAGCCCCTTTGCGTTGACTATGGGGGCAACTGAGGCTACTAGGAAAAATGGTGGTTTACAAAGATGGAAAATAGTTCCAATGTTTTAAAAGAGAATGTCCACCATGTTGAGGTTACAGATGAAACTCATATCCTAAAGTGTTTATATTAATAGGCAAGGTTGCCAAGTTAAGGAAATAAGGAAAGCGATATTTTTCTTCCACAATTTGTAGGAAGGTCTACGCTCTAAGAGTCGTAAACAGTTGTGACTAAGATTTAGATCCAGGAATTGGATCCAAGTGCAGGTTTTATTTCTAATGTGCCAAAATCAAACTCCAGACATGTTTTAAGTCAGAGATCACTTTTTCTTCCCCTGTTCCACATTGTATCTGCTAATCTACTAAAGCGCTGATGTATGTACACTCAGTAATGCTATTTCCATGTGCAAACTTGACAAGAAGAACATTTGGAAAGCTTAGTCATGCTGATGTGATATACCAATCAGTCCTGCTCCTCTTATTCCCTTCAATAAAACTTAACCATGCATTGGTTACTTTAGTGCTTTAGCCAGTACTACTTTGTTCTAATTAGTTACAGTTAAAATATATCTGGTTGAAATGGAACATTTATGTTTAAGTTTGTAGACTTAAATATTTTTTTACATCAATGAAAGTGGGTTGTATGGACATGAACTGAAAGCCTTGAATTAGGCACCTACATAAAGGCAGTTTCAGAATGTGAGTTGTGTGCAGGCAGATTTGAAATGCCAAACTGCTGTTACCTCGTTCCACCCACATCAACACATACACCAAAATAGTAACACAGTAAGAACAGGTACAGTTTTCAACCAACCACATCATCAGAGCACTGCAACAACACTAAGTTAGGGCTGCACAAAAATGTCATTTCTAAACTTTATTCATAGCAAGTTTGCATATTTATTTGTCTACATTTTCGGTAATTTCATATAATATCAGATTCATTAAAAAAAGTTTAACAAATTTTATTATGCACTTGTTATCAATACCTTTTTTTCATTACACTTTTAAGGATGAATCAGTGATGCCTTTTTCAATAACAACATAATTAGTGTCAGAGATTTGTGAATTATTGGTATATGTAATACTGCATAGAAAATAAAAGATGTGTTATCATGTTCAGACAGTATGTGTGTGTGTGTGTGTGTGTGTGTGTATGTGTGTGTGCAGTGTTGGGAAGGTTACTTTAGAAATGTAATATATTACAAATAACTCTATTCAACATGTAATATGTAGTGTAACTTTTCAATTACGTCAAGTAACGGAACTGATTGCATTTGAATATTTGTCCACTAGGTGGCACTTGCTGAAAATAAACCCTAAGTTAAAAATTTTTTACAGATCAAGAGAAAATTGTTGGAGGGGGTGTTCTTTAAGATATGTAATCTTGTAATCATTTTCAAAAGTCACTGTAATTTAATTACACGTTATTTTTTTCAGAGACTGTAAAGAGTTACTGTTACTTTCATTTTGTAATTGAATTACGTATCGCCGTTACATGTAACTAGTTCCTCCCCTTCACTGTGTGGGTGTGTGTGTGTGTGTGTGTGTGTGTGTGTGTGTGTGTTTTTAAATAAACAGAACTGGAGTACTGTACATGTTGGTCTGTGTATTAGTTGTAGACATGTATTTAAATGACTGCATGTAAATGTCTGAAAGTGTCACAAGTAAAATTGTGTAATCTTGTGACATTATGTTTCCTATTACATCAATGAATTCATTGAATAACGTGCCGTGTCTGTCAAAAGTTTGGAAAGAACTTTTATAAGAATATCACCAGTCTACTACAATGGCTCAGGACCGTCGTTTCTGTATTTAAACATCTGTCACTACACACTTCAACAATGATGGAACTGTTATGAATGGACATTTGGTGCCACCCAGATGAAGACGGGTTCCCTTTTGAGTCTGGATTCTCTCAAGGCTTTTGTTTCAAACTGTCCCAAGGAGTTTTTTCTTGCCACAGTCGCCACTGGCTTGCTCAATAGGGATAAACTTATACGGAACTCAATAGACAATATCCACTGCAAAAAGCTCTATACAAATAAAAGTAATTTGAATGAAATATTAGTAGTTTCAGAAGGTGAATGACTGGAAGGATCACATTTTTGATCTTTGGATCTGACAGAAGACCTTGTGTAAGACAGAGAAGATGGAAGTTGAGGCCTAATGGTCAGGAGGAAATCTCCATATAGTGAAGATCCTCTTTTAGCAAGTTTTACAATTGGCATGGCAAAGTACTTCAGCTGAATGAACAAGCGGACCGATTGCCAAGAGTGTGTAAAACCCAAATGTAATAGAAAATAAAGGTTAACTGTGTATTACGTTTTAAAACCAGCAGCTGTACCTTTGTATAATTGTTTACTCTAATTGTTATTAACAGTTACAAGCATGTGTCGTTCAATCATGATAAAAGATTAGTTTTTCCAAACTTTTGAAAGGCATTATTTGGCAGTCTATTTATGCTCCTGTTTTTGTTTTCTTTGGTAGTATAGGTTACTCAGTGTCTCTGATTGCAGGTCCATGTCCGTCTCCCACATCACCTCAGCCCCCAACTACCTCTACAACAAAGTCAGGCAAGGTAACTACTGTGTGTGTCATAATTAAGACAGTATTTTATTTGATTTATTTATCCTTTCAACAATGTACCCGTACCTTCACTTTGCCACTTTCTTCCAGTCCAGGGACACTCAGTGAACAGCCACACCAATAAGGGACCCTCAGTGGACTCGCCTGATCCTGGGGCCCTGCAAGGCAATTACCTCCCACCAGGGACCTCTACCCGAGCCTTAACCTGCAACTTGCCCAGTTCCAGAAGTTCACGCTGGACTCTCCCATTACTCTGTAGCAGGTAACATCACCACAACACTGCAAAACAGAGAGCGGCTTCATTTACTACGTTAAAAGTGAACATAAACATTTCAAACGTTAATCACAAGTAAATTAACGTATCTCTGTCAGTTCCATTTGTTTGCTTGTTTCTTTCCTTTTGCTCTTTCTTGTTGGTGTGTATTGATTGTGTGTGTGTGTGTGTGTGTATGTGTGTGTGTGTGTGTGTGTTTGTTTCAGGGTATCAGTGTTATAGTGCCCTTGACCTTTAATGTGTCTTGGGTACAAAGGAACAGTTCAGTCAGTGCTGCAGATTTATATAGCAGACCTAATGAGCAGTGGCAAAGCCTAATGCAGATAAGATGAGTGCATCATGTCACAAGAGAAAAGAATGTGATCAGATAGCCGGAGAGGATTCGAGCATTAGTTAGTCAGCAGGCTGAAAATGTAGTGCAAAATAGCATGCCAATTTTCAACATCAAAATCGAATTTCAATGTCTTTTTTCCTCATACAACCCATGTATGCATCTCTTTTGTTCTCTTGATAGCTGTGGAAGGCCATATAGCAAAATGTGGCATGGGCAGGATCCTCCAGACAAAGTTGATCAAACACAGCTATCAGGTAAAAGATCTTTTTAAAAATAACTTTCTGCACATAATGAAAAATATACTGCAAATCCCCCCCCCAATAATTTGCTTCTGATATTTAAAAATCCTGTGCCTCAAGATGTCACTTTCATCAAGTGCCACCTAGTGGACGAATGAAAGAAATCAAAAAGTAATCAGTTACTTTACTTTTATAAAGTAAATAAAATGAACAAGTAACGTTCCCAACACTGCAAATAAACAATGTGAGTTTGATATAAGGATATAAGGAAATAGTGTATAAAGTTGCCGGCATTTCTGGTTAAGTTGTTTATATTGTTGCATTTTGAAGAGAATAAACAGATAGATACATTTAAATTGTAATATGTATTTTATTTTTATTTGATTTGTAGATGTGAAATTCATTTCTTCAGAAGCGTGAAAACAAGTGTATATATTTTGCTAGAGATTAACATGTAGATAACATATTAAGTGTTAAGTTAAAAATAATATCTAATAATTAATTAAGAGAATATTGCCTCCTAATCGAATAAGGACAGGGTGTTCATACAGCACACAGGTACTCTGTAGTGTTGCACAATATACTGGTACTGTGTATCGAGCTGTAGTTTCGATTATTGGACTGTAGGGGGCAGTGTTTGTATATTGTAGTGTTGCACAATATACTGGTATTATGTATCGAGCTGTAGTTTCGATAGTTAGACTGTAGGGGGCAGTGTGTGCACGTTGTGTGCGAACCGATTAGTGTGTTTTTTTCCCCTTTCGGATACACTCCGAATTGTGAAACTTCAGGCATACATTTTTTAGGTATTTTCATTTTTAGTTTTAACCGTTATACTTTGTTTCATCAGACACCAAACACTGGGAGTATAATAATAAATACATTCAAAATTTCATTATTCAATTTCTGTTATTTATTTTTTTAGCGATTGTATTGATTTGGTTTCATGATATTTAATCTATTCATATCAAAATGAAACTTTTGGTGTCGTAACAACACTATTACTGTGTGTTTACAAAAGTGTTGATAGATAGATAGATAGATAGATAGATAGATAGATAGATAGATAGATAGATAGATAGATAGACAGACAGATAGATGGATATATGGATGGATGGATGGATGGATGGATGGATGGATGGATGTAGGATAAAACATATCCACAATCCGGAACCATCAGTTAAGCGTCATACATAAAATGGGCACAATATAAATAAATCTAGAGCCAGACCATAAGTGGTGTTTAGCTATAAATCCAACAGGAACACACTGTAGCCAGAATAACACAAACATCCCAGCCAATAAAACAAAGTTACACAAGACAGATCAGTGTCAAACAGAGTTCAATGCAGGTAACAAAAGCTCCGGCGTGATTTAAGTGGTAAAGCATTGTAATGTCCCTACAATAAGAACAGCGTGTGAGCTGTGAGAGCTATACCATGGGAGAGAGTGCCCTCTTGTGGTGTAGTGGCAAAATGTCCCCGTGGGTGAGATCATGTGTACGAGATACTTCTACATGACAATGCAATGCACTTGGTGTCAATATGTTGTTTATTTATAAACAAACTACATTTATATATTTTGCAACATGGACAGGCGTAACAATTATATAACTATATAAAAATATATAATATAAATGTATAAATAAATGAAAGGACTTTTAAGGCTTTTGGTAATCACTGCTGATAAGACAGGCCGCTGCAGTGTTATCGGCATATTTTATTATGGATTAAGTATTTTGAATCTGAACATTTTTGTAGATGAAATTAGAGGAGTGGGTGGAGCACACAGCCCTGTGGACTGCAGTGCTCCGAGTGAGAGTAGGTCTAATGACCTACTTATTAATTATGTTGGCTCTCAAGCTGATATTTCTTGAGCTAGTCACCTGGCCTATCACTTTCAGCACAGAGATACATGCTCAGTGCGTACATAAAACGACCACCGACTGACGTGTCCTAGGACACGATTGCTTCAACATTAAGCAATACAGTTTAATACCATTCATGATTAGTGTTTGTCATGGTTCAGTTTAATGCCATTTTATTTGTATAACATTGTTAACAATGGACATTGTCTCAAAGCGACTTTACACAGATTAATAAGGTTTTATAAAAAGAATGTTGAAGTTTATTGCATGTATGGTAGTTCTTTCAAATGGGTTATACTTGATGGGTAAGCCAGTGATGACTGTCATGAGGAAAAACTCCTTTAGATGGTATGAAGAATATGGTATTAGTGCACTTTTAAAGTACATCAAATGCCTGCTTTTTTATTTGACTTTATTCTCCTTTGGTGTTGAGTTAGTTTAACCCCTTGTCTGAATTTATTTACAATCATATGAAAAAAAAAGAATTATGTGTGTTTTTGCTTTCAAGCATATACTATAACTGTGCAATTAGTGCCGCCTGTATGATCCATGGCATGCGTCAAATTTGCATAAACTGGCATTGGAGGAATACATACATTAAATTGGCTTTGTTTAGAGCTGGAAGCAGTTTGAAGCGATTTCACGACAATCGTCTACAAGGTGTTAAGGATAATGTTATTTTTCCAAATAAAGAGAATTGCATATTGCACAACAAAAATAGCACTGTAGAGTACTGCACCGTAATGAAAGTCGTTATGGATTTTGCCTCAGGTGCCAAGGCCATCATGTTTCTAGTTCAGATCTCTAACGGCTAGCAAAAACCACATATTTGGTTATAGAGTGGATCTTGTGACTGATTCTTGGGCTACATCTGTGATGCCAGTGAAGATTGTGAGAACATAAAGCCGCAAATCTCAGCATTAAAAAAAAAAATATCACATGGAGCCACAAAACAAATGAACTAGTATGCTACTTCCAGATATAACAAATGAGTGTTTTAAAATATACCCATCAAATACATTCTGTGTTCAGTCACTCTGGTAGAGGGTGTAGTGGTGAATCAGTGCCCATCACTCTTGAAAATGAATGATTGAGTTTGTTCTGTAGTCATGTGGTTAGCACGTGTCAGGCCTAAGCAGGCTATGTCGAGGCTATTTAGAAATGTACAAACTTATTCATAATTATATTATTCATATTTTTTGTTCTATTCAATATATTTGATTATACTGTCTTACTTTTCATCAATAGAAAAGCACCAATCACAGCACACCGTTATTAGTGCAGAAACTATTAGGGGGTGCATGATTGAACTTTCTCAACTTTCAACTCAATAGTCTTAATAAATCGTTAAACCTTTTTGTAAAAGGATTAAGTATTTCAAAGCCCAAGAATTTATAAGAATTTGTATTTGTGGTACTGAGGACATGTTAATCTGAGCAGTTTATACTTACTGAACCTAATAGTCTTTGTGGAGTTTAATATAATGTGCTGCTGTAATTTGAGACATTTCAACAAAACAAGTGTAATATTTTATGTAATAAAAGTTGAATGCATTTCCGTAGCATTATAGCAATAGACAAAAAGCCAAAAAAAACAGTTGATTACTGAGGCTTTATTTCCTAAAATACAAAATGAACAACAGCAACACTGAATTAACTGACATCAACACAACAGCCTCGGCAACATGCCCGAATGAAACAAAGATCAAAAATGAAAAAGACTACAAAATAGTAAATAAATCTTTCAAAAAATAGTTTCTTTAATTAACAAATAAAATGACAATACAATGTCACAAAGTAGAAAAAACTCTCAGTCTCATAGAGAGGTACTTTTATTTTAGAGGTATTTTTATTCTTCAAATTCTAAATGTATTTCTCACATACACATTCATTCACAATATGACATGCAGTAGAATGCTTTGGAATTTGAATTGAGTAATTTTTTTATTGAATACATCTGTTTTCGGAGTGGAAATGAGGCCAGCAGTGTTAAAAATGTCACTTACAGGCATCAGATGTAGGTATGGGAGTGTTGAGCGGAATATATAAGCCATGGCAGATAAAGTTACAAGTGGATATAAATCCTTAATAAGCAAGGAAATCCAGGAAGAACTCAGTGAGATTCATCATTCACTGACCAGTCTTCTGATTGGCTTTGCATTGTGCAATTTGATACATTACAGGAAATTGCAGGGCTTTTGAAGCACATTGATATGTTTTTTTCTGTTTTTTTTTTTTTTTTTTTACAAAAAGTCGAAGAGTTTATATTGTCACAATTGCTAATTTGTGAAAGTAAAGCCAGTCGTAGAATGACTACATCTTACTGCTTGCCAAACTCACTTATATGGTGGAGCCAGATAATACAGATAGGCAGCTACAGACAGTTTGTAGATTAAAATATCAATGGGCCTCAAAATGGATTGTTACCTTTATTTTATTCGAAATCTTGTCTTGAAACCTCCTACAAACACCAAAGCAGCTCCTTGCACCCCGTAACTGCCAGATAGCAACATCTATTTCAGTCTTCTAATGTAGGGCCAATATGAACAGTTTTGTGATGACAGTGTTGCTAATCTGTTGTTATTAAGGAGTAACCACCTGGGTTTAAAAGCGACTGAATGGCTAGCACTCTTGTAAATTGACATTTTAGCACCTAGCATTCAACTGGGTTAGCACAGCTATATTACTACCAAACAGCACTATCATCATGACATTTTCTCAGTGACCATACATTAAATATAATTGGGACCTGCATAAAAGCTTGATAGCATATTTTTCTTTTTGCTTCACAATATTAGCTGAATTTGTTGAAAAGAAAAAAAATATGATTTGATTACGTACTTGTACCCCTGTTTCATAATACTGATCTATAGTTAAAGAAGCAGCCATTTATGTTGGTGTTGTAATTAATCAGATGATCCAGTGCTGGTGTCCCCCGACTGTGACAGTACATATGAAACAAATCACAGTGACAGCAGTGATTTGGCACAGAATGAGGAAGATGGACAAGCTCAAAGACAGCCCTACAACATGCAAGATCTTTGCAGGACGTTGCAAGCAGAGAGCCTTATCTTACATCCCCTACTACCACCAGAGGTGACTTTTGTAGTATATGCTTATCGTCAAGTACTTTCTGTAATCTTTCCTCTGTGTTCCACTATCACACTTTCATTTTTAGGCCAACAAAATGGGTTTAACCCAAATATTGCATAGCCATTTATTTTGTGTATTGAATCTACAAGCTCAAAATTGGATGTCTTACAATTTCGTGTATTTTGCTTATTTAATGACAGATGAAAGACTGAAGTTGATTTTAAGTGTTATAATTGGATTTGGTTCAATAAAACGTTCATTAAGAGGATCAAAGGGAAGTCACTGCTAATAAAAGATGACATGATTATGCTGGAAAAACTAAACATACCTTTCAGAGAAAGAAGCATGAATATCATACATTTTGTAGATTAACTAGAATACACAAGCTCAGCAACACCAAAGGTCCTTGAAGATAACAGAAAACGGTGTACGTGGATAATTACAGAAAACACATTCTTTGGTGAAGATAAATATAAAATAAAATGTAGCCAAATCAAAAGCAAGCTCAAGAAAAGAGATTCTTCAGTGTCAACGTCGATGTCAAGAAACACATTCAAGAAGGTAAATATAAAGTTACATAAAAAATAGTATAGTGGAAGGAAAGGAAGGGTTCATGATGCAATCCATCACAGAGATAGCTGTGTTATGGCATAGGCATGTACGGCTTCCAGTGGAATTGGGTCATTGGTGTTTATTGATGTGACTGCTGATAAGAATAGCAGGATAAAATCTGAAGTGTTAGAGCTTTAGCAGAATCAGTCAACTGCTGCAAATATGCTAGAAGCGGGTTTCACAATACAGAGAGACAATCATCAAAATAATTGAAGAGATAAAATGAAAAAAGTGAAGGCAGAAGGACCTGCAAACATGCAACAAGAGCAAAGACCTGGCAAAGCACCTGAAGGAAGCAAATCAAGCATTTAGGGATGTTCATTAGTTCCAGAATTCAGGTGTTTTAAAGCAATAACCATATTATGGACATAATAATGAATTTATTATTATAATTATGATAATTATTATATATTAATTTATACATTTATTCAGTTATTATCTAAAATGTCTTTACTTTTTTGATGGGATGCAATATTTTTAACAAACTCATTCTTATGTCACAAAAATATTTTTTTTCCACCATAAACAATATATTGTCTCAATGCATTTGACTGTTGTTAGTGTATTAAATAAATAATCTTCCCTTTTAAGAACAAGCCTATTCTAGCCCCCGAACCACTGGTGATAGAAGGCCTGGAGCCTCTAATGACTCAGATCAACAATTGGAACTTCCCAATATTCAGCCTGGTGGAGAAAACTAATGGAAAATGTGGTCGCATCCTAAGCCAGGTGAGAGAAAGGAATAGTAGATGCATGCTGCCATTCCAAGGGGAAAACCACATAATACATAAATATATTTTTTTAACCCTATTTTATTTTATGTTGTGTAATTTCATTGTTATGCACTGTCTCGTGTTGTCAACACAGTCTTGTTCTGTCTTGCGCTATTTGCACTAGGTTGCACACGATGCACTTTATGTAGCTAGGACAAACTTAGTTTAGTCCTCAGCATTGTGTTTGTGTTATATGTTGTTTTGTGTAGCACCAGGGTCCTGGAGAAACGTTGTCTCATTTCACTGTGTAATGCGTCAGATATATATTGTTGAAATGACAATAAAACCTATTGACTTGACACTGTCAAGTCATATTATCATATTAAGTCTAAATCTTTACCCTTATAAAGGAAAATATCTAAAAGGAAAAAATATAATAAATACAATGAACGTAGGTTTAGGCTTCCTGAACTTTACAAAACTTAGGAGAGGACACTGGAGAAGAGAAATCAAATTATTTTTGTTAGTACATCTTTGGGCTAAAAAATATATAAACCAGAACTCTTGCTAAATACATTTCAATTCAATTTTATTTCTACAAATACTTTTCACAATGTAGATTGTGCAGTTTAACGCAATGCACTATAGTAATATATTCAATTATATTTCAATTTATGCACATTTATCCCTGATGAACAAGCTACCTATCCTCATTTGAGTGACACCAAGAGTGTAATTATAAATCATCAGTGTAGATTGAGAAATGTCATGAGCTTTGCAGTGTGTGATTATGAGTAATGCCCTTTCTACACTCTTCTACAGTCAGTTACAGTTGTAGAAGACAGTGCTCCTGAGAAACTCATAAGCTGATCTTAATATAGGTTCAACACCAACCCCCCTATGCCAGAGTCTGTACGTGTTCATGAATGGAGAAACAGCTAATTTCAACATTGTTTAAAATAAAATTTATAAATATGATTGGATTTCAACCATTTGTCTTTGATGTCCTCCTGTTGTCTGGTTCATTATTGTCTAATGTTAAATACCACTCACCCACTATCCATTTATTCTGTTACTTATCATCTAAATATACTAAGAAAAAGGTGCACGCCCAAAACAGTGATTTGACTCAGTATTATGACCCCTAATGTTAGCTTTGTAGTAGGTACGGCTGTTGAACAGCTGTTGATGCTGCTAATTTTCTGATAATTTCTCGAGTTGTGTAAAGGTTGTAGAGATACCATATGAATTCAGAACAATATGGTAAAAATGATTCTAGGCTCACACTTTGAATTTTATTGACATAATGAAATGATTAGTTGTTAAGGGGTGGTCACTAGATTCTGATGCATAAGTAAAGGCAAAGCGGTGTTTGGGGACATCCAGCATGAGGGAAAAAGTGCTGTTATTACTGCATTTACATTTACAGCATTTAGCAGACACCCTTATCCAGAGCGATTACATTTAGGGTATGTTCTAACAAACTAGCTTTGTATTAATTGCACAACAACATTCAAGTCAAGTCAGGTCATATCAAATTTGACTATTTGGCTTCCCTAATACATAAGTGACCAACATGACAGTCAATTAATGAAATAAATATTTAAGAGGTGGAAAATATTTCATTATTAGAATATATATATAGGGTTTTAGTCTTTTTAATTTTAGCAATGTTTATATAAAAAAAATGCAATCCATTATTTGTTGATGTCTAATCTCCAACTTCACGCTCTAGATGTCGTATAGACTGTTTGAAGATACTGGTCTCTTTGAATCCTTCAAGATTCCAGTGAAGAAATTTATGAATTACTTCCATGCTTTGGAGAATGGTTACAGAGACATCCCATGTAAGTAAGGAAGATAATTAAAGAATTAACACATCATTATAATCACAATTATAGACATTTTGATAATTATTTTTTCTTTTTTAATGTTGACAGTGAAGCAGAACTAAAATGCCTCCTTTTTATATTTATAGCTGTACAAAAGCTTTAGAAGCTTTATAGACACATGTTTATGAATAAATTTTCTATTGCAAAAATTGCAGACAATTTTCTGTACTTAACTAATGTATTGCCCATGAGGAACTAATTATTGCATCTCTGTTTCACTACAGATCACAACAGGATTCATGCAACAGATGTTCTCCATGCTGTCTGGTATCTCACCACACAGCCTGTACCAGGCTTACCTTTGCTGGCTCACAACTCAGTCAGTGACTCAGGTAAAAAAAAAAGAAAAGAATAGAAAAGAACAACTGCCAATGTTTTAATGTTCTATAAAGAAATATTGCACCACTTTTATTTTAGTTGTGTTTAAATATGTATCAATTTTTTAAATATATATATTTATTCATAGTAAAATGTCCTACGATGTTGTTATAGCTTTAGGTGTATAATAGCTTGTCCCAGGACCTGCACATGCTTGTTCTTTTAAAACACCAGTGACAAGCCTTTGTACTTCATAGTGGCACATTTTTATTTTATACAGCATATGAAAATATGCTATTCCTTTATGTTCACTAACTAGTTACATTTTACATTTTCATTTTTGTGAACTTTTACAATGTACATTTTTACAATGTTTTAAATGCTGTCAAGTACAATGACAGTAACTGGAAAGGTTACTTCAATAATCTTAGTTTTAACCAGCTGAAAACAATGTAAACAATGATTATCCATTTAGTCACTTCTGTTTCTGACACTGTTAAAACATTTACTGTTTAAACATTTATCAAAACCTCATAGTCAGACATATATCTTTTGTGAGATCTTAACGAACAGCTACCTTTTCCAATGTGACTGCAACAACATTAATATTAGTGTATGATACAATCCAAATTCAAATGAAGTTTACATGATGCTGTGTAGAAATGTAAATAAACAAAATGATTATTTAAGTTAAGTTTATTTGTTAACATATTCTAAAATTTGTACATACTCAGAAATGAATAAAATACAACTTTTTTCTAAATTAATGAGATTTTGATTAAGTGCACATTTCTTGTGTAAACAATTCTAATAGGGATTTAGGAGTAAATCCATTCCTATCCAGTTTAATAAATGAGGCCCATTGTCTGTATGAGTGGCTTATTTCTAGCCTTACCTTTTAACAGCATTTCCTTTTTCTCTCTTTGTGTAGATGCTGTCAGTGTGATCAGTCATGGTAATATGGATTATTTGTTCTCGAAGACCTACCAACAAATGGAGGATGGCTATGGCTGTCTTTCAGGGCTTATTCCTGCCTTAGAGTTGATGGCATTGTACGTGGCAGCTGCCATGCATGACTATGACCATCCTGGCAGAACCAATGCCTTCCTTGTGGCCACCAGTGCTCCACAGGTATAACTGCTTAGTGAATCTTAATATATACATCTGTCTGTCTGTCTGTCCATCCATCTATGTATGTAAATTGTAGTTTGTGAATCGTATTGAAATTTTAGAACAATATTTAATTTTCATGAGATTAAATCTGTTTTCAAATGAAGCTTTTTGTTTCATTATACAGTCTGGCAAACTAATCTTAAACACTCTTCAACTGTTATCCATGAACAGTCATTGCTCAGGTCATCAGTAGATCAATGCTCAAGGAAAGCACAAATTTACAAATAAGATGCACAATAAAAGTCAAACCCAGAATAATACGGTTTGGTAAGGACAACTTTGGTTCAGTGAGTGTGATTAGAAATCAGGCGAATGTACAAGATCGTACATTTTGGGTAGTGTAGTGTTCATTTGCAATTTGGCAGAAGCCCTTATTCAGAGTGATATATTTATCTTATTTACTTACAAAAGAGCAGCGATAGGGTTGAGAGCTTTGCTCAGGTGGCCAGGAGTGGCAGCTTATGGCTGGGATTTGAACTCATTACCTTTAAATCCAAAGTCAGATGCTTTAAGCCTTAAACTAACACCTCCTCTCCTTAAGTGTAGTCTTCGTGGCCATATTTCTAGACCACTGTTTGTTCAGTAAGATGAGTTTAGTGTGAATTCTGGTGTTGATTTATTTAGCATGTAACATGTCCAGTGTATTGATTTTTTCATGTTTTTGGCAAGACAACCTGGTTGAATTTCTATATGCTAATTTGTGCTTATTTGTGACTCCGTTGATTTGTTTAATGATCATAAGGCCTAGATAAAACCAAGATCTCTGCAGACCCTGAGCTGTGTGCAACTCAGTCACAATAGAAGCTTTGGTGTGATCCATAATCACCCCTCGCCTGATGATATATGCCTGGATGGAAATCCTGCACAAATCGTCCCTTTAACATACACCTGTTTTTTTTAGCCTTTCTAAGACGTGTCTGTCAGGAGGATGGCGTCCCTCTTGAGTCTGGTTCCTCTTAAGGTTTTTTCCTTTCCAGCTCAGTTTTTCGTTGTCACAGTTGCAGCTGACTCACTCATAAGGGACAAACTTACATTTATAATTGAACAATCATTTTCCTTTTTTCTTCATCCATTGTGTAAAACTGCTTTGAGACAATGTCCATTGTTAAAACGCTTTACAACTAAAAATCAATTGATATACAATATACAATTAAATTATATATATTTCGGGAGCCCATGTGTCATGGTTTTTAACAGAAGTTGTTCCAGTGCTGAGGAGACAAAAGCTGACTTCATTATAACTTAGGCACTTATCAATAAATGTCAATGGTCACCTCTTCTTTTCTCTGGATGAAGAATGAATCATGTTGTTGTGGAGGGGAAAAAATGTATCCCCAATTGCAAGTTATTCTACAAAGATGTTCAGCTACAATCTGGACTACATACTCTGGTTGATGATAACAAAGCCCAAGGTGCTTAAAGAAGGTGTATAAGGCAGAAAGAAGACCAGTGGCTGATTTTCTTATCTGTCCAGTAACTCTATGGGTCAAGTAGGTGCATCCAAGGAAACCTTAATATGACTTAATATGATGAGTATGTAAGAAATATACTGGAGCATTGTGCTTACTTTAGTTGTAGGGGTTTTGTGCAAAGCATGAGTATGCTATCTAAGTAATCGTTCATGTTTTCGATCATATATAAAGTCCTTAAATACGATCCAAAACGACTATATGCGTAAAACATAAAAATGATAATTTTGTAAGCAGTTTCTTATTTAGGACTGTTGAAGGCAAAAAAAATGATCGAATTCTTTAAAAAAATATTTTATTCATTGTTAAACTTGGTTAATCTATAAAAATATATATTTCACAAAAACACCAAAACCCAGAACAATATGTAATGCATTAGGATAAATTAAGCAGGTTTCAACACTAGAAATGTGTCAGCATCATGTAGTAGCATCAAGTCAGGAAACAGGAATTAGATCCAATAGATATTCAAAAAGTCGACACTGTGAGCACAAGCAGGGATTCCAATGGGACTATGAGTGAAACCCTAAAATAACAGATAAGCTGGACAGATAAGAAAATCATCCACTGGTCTTCCTGCTGCCTCATACACTTTCTTTAAGCACATTGGGCTTGTTAGCATCAACCAGAGTAGGGAGTCCAGATCGGGTATATTTCATGGGGCATAAAGAATCCTGCCCACTTTACATTTATGGCATTTGGTAGACAACGCTATCCAGAGCGACTTTTACATCTAAGCAATTGATTGTTAAAGGCCTTGCTCAAGGGTCTATTAGCAGCAGTGGGATTTGAACCTGTGATCTTTCAGTCCAGAGGCTAGTGCCTTAAACACTGAGATACCACCTGCTACCACATTAGGTATAGTTATTTATGAGTCATATAGAAATAAACACTGCAAGTGAATATTGAAGTCACCAAAGTATATCATGTTTTCCAAAAACTTTTTTAGCTGCAATTATTCTTATTATTCTTATGATTCTTGTGATTCTTATTATTAGCTGATTCAAGTACAAATAGCTATCAGGTGTATTTCATAGCAAATAGATAAAAAAAGAATTGTATTGTGCCATGCAGTGCAACGCAATAATCAAAAGTAAAAAAAAAGTAAAAATATATATCTGGTTTTGTTTAAATTTACAATTGTTATTATTATACATAAATGCAAGAGAGTAAAATATTTGTATAAATGTACTTATTTAATAATTTAGTAATTTTTTGCTTTTTGTTCTTTTTTTTGTATTTTTTTGTCTACTATTTTAAATGACACTCACCATTACGAGTTTCTCTGCTGAATATGTGATATTTAATTGGATTTTTCCGATGAACACTAATGTTTCTTGTACTTTCTGACATGCAGTTTTACTTGTTAATTGAAGATACCTTTTTGTCATGGCATGTTGAAGTGACTGTGGTATTGATCTGGGTTTGTGCAGTGTTGAAGTATACAATTCGATTTACATTTTGAGAAATAAAACTTCAAAAATGAGTTGTTTATGGTTTTGAGTCAAATACAAGTACTGTTCAAATTAGTTACATTAAGACTTTTACTACAAGTCATATTGCAACTGGTGATGCTTAACTTCTAATGGTGTTTTGCAGTAAGATATTTATACATTTACTCTAACTTACTTTAACTATGATTTTCACGATCATTTTATACACCAGTACTAAATAGCTGTAACATTAATTGCTTTCTATGTATTAAAAGAAAAATTTCCAACACTACCCATTTAATAATAGATCAAGATTCAACATTTAACATTTGTATTTGTAACAAACATTGTTATATTCAGAATACAACTACCAGTAAAGTTAAACTCTGATCAGATAATCTGGAATTGTGCAAAAGGGTCTATAAATATAAAATAGTAAGAATAAGAGGATAAAAACAAGACTTAGAGAAGATATGATAAAATATAGGACCACAAACAATATTAAGGAGTATATAACGTAAAGTAGGGGCACGGTGGCTTAGTGGTTAGCACGTTCGCCTCACACCGCCAGGGTCTGGGTTCGATTCCCGTCTTGCCATGTGTGTTGTGGAGTTTGCACGTTCTCAGTGTGCCCCACAGTGGGTTACCGTGCCTCAGGGGGTCAACCGTTTCTCAGGGTTTCAAGGGGATTTTTTTCTCTGGGGGGTTCTCGGTTTTCCTCCTCCCAGGTCCAAAAACATGCACGGTAGGTTGATTGGCACCTTGGAAAAATTGTCCCTAGTGTGTGAATGTGTGTTTGAATGTGTGTGTGTGTGTGTGTGTGTGTGCCCTGTGATGGGTTGGCATTCCATCCAGGGTGTATCCTGCGTTAATGCCCATAGACGCCTGAGGGACGAGGGACGATTGGATAAAGCGGTAGAAGATGAATGAATGAATGAATGAATGAATAACGTAAAGTGCCAAGTGAGATGCATAATGACGACTTGTGGGCGTTTTCAGTGGGCATGCTCACATTGAGAAGTCTTTGAAACATTTATTTCTCCTGTATGTTAAAATAAAGATATGTATATATATGTACTTGTGTTTGTGTGTGCAGGCGGTGCTGTACAATGACCGCTCAGTACTGGAGAATCACCACGCTGCCTCTGCCTGGAATCTATTCATGGCCCAACCCGAGTACAACTTCCTAGAAAGCCTAGACAATGTTGATTTCAAGCGATTTCGCTTTTTGGTTATTGAGGCTATTCTGGCCACTGATCTGAAAAAGCACTTTGATTTCTTGGCTGAATTCAATGCAAAGGTAAAGTCTTACTTTTACAGACTATATATATATATATATATATATATATATATATATATATATATATATATATATATATATATACATATTTTTTGTTTTTTTTTGTAATTTATTCATTTATTTATTTATCGTTTCTTAACTTCATTTTGTTGTTTGCATACAGGTGGGACATGAAGGTTGCTCAGGTATTGACTGGTCCAACGAGAATGACCGGCTTTTGGTCTGCCAGATGTGTATCAAGCTAGCTGATGTAAACGGGCCACTGAAGCACAAAGATCTTCATCTTCAGTGGACAGAGGGCATTGTCAATGAATTTTATGAGCAAGTATGGAATGCATACATATATATATATATATATATATATACAAACGCGTACACACACACACACATTTACACATTATTTCTTTCTTTGAGATATTTAGTAATAAATAATAACTACACTCTGTCGATAAGCTTTAGTGGTAAGTAAAAGCTTAGGTTGTCAGTGACATCACATGTAAAAGGATCAGATCAATATACAAATGTCTTAGCAACCAGTTGGTGCATCAATAATGCTGACCCAGAGTCACTCGAGAAAAGCAGGACATGTTGTTTCCTGGCAACCAGCCTTTTGCTTTTTCAGCAGTGTTGAAGATAATAGCTTTACAACTGTAGTGTTGACAGCAGTAGACCAATTAATACACACCTAGGCACAGAAATCATGGGAAAAGGGGCTGCAATTCTGATCAGAAAGCGTGAGATGGCATATTTGCCAAGACCCGATTTAGAACAGGAATGCCCCCTCCCTGAATCTTGAATGATTCATTCTGTACCACATGACAGTACAAAGCACACATACTTGATGGCCTTTTGAAAGACACTGATACTGGTTGCTATGGCAACAGAAGGCCTTGGCAGCTGTGTTTATGACTGAATGACATTACAAAATAGTATAGTGTAGTGTAGTGTAGTATAGTATATTATAGTGTAGTATAGTGTAGTATAGTTACTTTCTAAGGTTATGCTATGATCATATATAGTATAGTATAATTTAGTACAGTATAGTGTAGTATAGTGTAGTGTAGTATAGTGTAGTGTAGTATAGTGTAGAATAGTATACTATAGTGTAGTATAGTGTAGTGTAGTATAGTATATTATAGTATAGTGTAGTATACTATAGTGTAGTGTAGTATAGTGTAGAATAGTATATTATAGTGTAGTATAGCGTAGTGTAGTATATTATAGTGTAGTGTAGTATATTATAGTGTAGTATAGTATATTATAGTATAGTGTAGTATTGTGTTAAGGCCATTTTAATTATATCCTTTGGGCACAGTAAAGCTAAAGGTATGAGTAAGGTTATGTTATGATCATATATACATTAAGAAATTCACCAGAACCTGGGTGTGTATAGCAACTTCAGTGCAAACAAGAAAGTTTAAAGTTATATAAAGGTTTAAAGGTGTTTATAACCTTAGTGGTTATTTGTAAATAAATTGTTGTTGTACAATAAATTGTAAATAAATGGTTTTGGTTGGTTTTTGACAGTGATGTAATCACCAAATATCAGACTTAATAATCTAATCTGACTGATATCAAGTATTATAATTATTGTTTGCACTGGAACTGTGACCTTTCAAGATCACAGGATAAACAATCATGAAGGATTAAAAAAAAAAAAGTTCATATCACTATTCTGCTATTCTAAGACAAAACTCCCAACATGCATTGCAGCATGAATAAATTACGCAGATGAAGATTCTTTGTATTTTCTTTATGTTTTTGGTGCTGTTAGTAGACTGTAGACTGTTTTTTGATGTTCAGGGCATTTTTTTAGGTGAGATTCATTCGCTGAGTGTTGGTGTTTGTGTGTGTAGATTTCCTAGATTAGATTTAGATTAGATTTCCTATTGCTCAAAATGTATTTGTGCATGGTGTATGTATAGAGTTGTGCAAAGATTTGTTGCTGTTGGGTGAGCAGTGTAGCAGCATTGTTAATATATAACTCTTTTAATCGGAGAATCTACATTGAGTGAGATCAGTATTTTAGACCAGCTTGGGAAACACAAACATATTGCAAGCATCATCTGGTCATAGCAGCGGATATCAAAACTGGTGTAAATAACCACAAAAACAGTATTAGCAGCTTTATTTATTACTCACCAAAGTGCTTAAAAGTGCTTAAAGTGAACATTTTTTTGTTACTAATCAGTCCTTTCTTTTAATATCAGGTGTTATGCTTGGTGTATGTTTGTGATGCTCAAGCTAATTTTATATTAAATACTAAATGTTAAATTTCTTGTTAAAAGTGCAAATCTTTGCACTATTGCCTGGTACATGCCAGGAACAAATATGTTTTGAACTGAGAAAATGAGAAAAATACACACAAACATCAACAATCAGCATATAAATCTCGACATTGGTGAACAAAAAAAAAAAAGGCCTGAACATCAAAAACACTCTGTTAAAAGGTCACAGCAAACCAAACACCACCAAAATAAAATCAAAGAAAAAGAAAATAGTAACAATCTTCAGCTTCTTAACTTATTCATGCTGCAATGCATTTTGGGAGTTTTGTCCTAGAACATCACCCAGCATGCATTGGGATATGAACCTTTTTTTTTTCTTTTAATGTTCTGATTCTTGATGGTCTAAATGGTGTTGTGGTTCAAAAGATTTTGTGAATAATTTTTTTTAATCTTTCTGGATTGTTTATCCTGTGATCTCAGAATGTCATTGTGCCAGCACAAACAATAATTATAATACTTATTATGAGTAAGAGGGACACGGTGGCTTAGTGGTTAGCACGTTCGCCTCACACCGCCAGGGTCCGAGTTTGATTCCCGTCTCGGACATGTGTGTGTGTGTGGAGTTTGCATGTTCTCCCCGTGCCTCACTGGTTTTTCTCCGGGTTCTCCAGTTTCCCCCCGGTCCAAAAACATGCACGGTAGGTTGATTGGCACCTTGGGAAATTGTCCCTAGTGTATGAATATGTGTGTGATTATGAGTGAGTCTGTGTGTCCTGCGATGGGCTGGTATTCCATCCAGGGTGTATCCTGCCTTAATGCCCATAGACGCCTGAGATAGGCACAGACTCCCCGTGACCCGAGGGAAGATCGGATATAGCGGTAGAAGATGAATGAATGAATGAATTATGAGTAAGTCAGGTTACTCTATCATTACATCAACATAACATAACCAAAACCATTTAATGAACATTTTTCTTTTTATTGTTTTATAATAAATGTGCTTTACAATCACAGCTACCAGAACCAAAAGAAGGTTATAAATTCTAGGTTCAAAAGCCCAACTAACGCAACCAGGAATATTCAGAATGGTGATGTGAAGCAAAACATTTTCTATAAAGTATAAATCAGGGAAGTCAGACTGTGATAAAAGAAGCTGGTGATGCTGTTTTTGAAGTTGTTTAATCACTTTTATTAAGAATGATAACTTCTGCAATTTAAGCTTCTCTCTGATGCAACCATATGTTCCAAAACATGTTCCCAAACCTGAAAAGGGGTAAAATGCGCATTCTCAGTAGTGCTCGAGTGCACATAATGACAGAATGTAGTCATTTTAAGTAACCTTTGTTGATTTTACCCTAGTAATATCAACTGTGTTCTAAAAAAATAGAACAACAATTATAATCATTACGTAAATAGATCAATTTAGTGAGAATTAAGAAAATATACTTCTATTTTTATAGTAAGGTATAATATTCGCTTTTACAGTGTACGTGTACGTGTACATTAAATGTAAACTAAAATCTGCTATAGGAACTGGACAGAAAATGGCAAGTGGGAACTACAGGACTGTTTTGATTGCACAGATTGGAATGTATATTAAGAACCAACTGACAGCCTGGTTGATCTCACTCTGTTACGTTTTACATACATACATTTTACATTGCTGGGAAAACATATGCATCTCAACCACAACTCTCAGAAAACATTACAACAAACCATGGCTTTCTGATAAACTGAGTCAACTATGGAAGGATAAATAGCACCTGATTGGACTGGAGACAGGCCACTATACACCAAAGCCAGAAACGTACTAACAGCCAATCACATAGCGTCAGTGTGGAGCTACACCGTTTTTAAGGCACCATCCCCCACTTGGACAACATCACCTAATTTTCTAATGCAGGTTTGAGGAGCCATCAATGCCTCTCCGGCTTCCCCCACTCTTCCCCCTTCCAGCTGTGAATTGTAAAGGTGTCAGATGACTGTTGAAAAGACAAAAGATAAGAATGGCCCCCAGAGATGGCAGGTGCCTTCTACACCAATTTAAAGGCACCATCACCCCACATAGATAACATACAATTGGGTGAGGAAATGAACAATTTCTAATGTGGGTTTTAGGAGCCCAATTACCACCCATTAAGACCACTCCACCCTCTCCTCCCTTCCCCGATTCCAGTTCTAATCTGTAAGGTGACTAACAAAAGATAATGAAGTCCTGCAGCCATGACCAGGTGTTTCCCTCCTGCTCGAAAACCCGCACAGAATAGCTGACTCCGTCTATATGAAGATTTTCAATAGATCACTGGAACCGAGGGGGGTTCCCACCATGATTCACAAAAATGTGTGTTCCCGAATAAAGGAACCTTGAATCTCAGGACTGAATGAGTATAATTCAGGTGCCCTCACCTGTGTAGAAATTCATTACTGTTATCATACCTGAATGCCATCACAGTCTCACTGTTGGTTCCCTTTCAGTTTGCCTCCAGATCAAATAGATCTGTGAAACACGGGGTGGTTCTCCATCCTGGAGCCCTTCATCTTACTATGGACATATGTGTCCTGTTTGTGGACTTCAGCTCAGCCTTTACAATAATCATTTCAAACATCCATCACTACAAATTCAGTAAAATCTCTGTTCTAAAATCTTCTTGGAGATATTCATATCCAGAACCAGCACAGAGGTGGCCCCCAGGCCAGTGAATCGCTTCACATCAGCTGTGTGTTTAAGCTCTGTGATTGCTTTTATTTTGTCTGCATTAATTATGTGACCCAAAAAACATCCATCATCCCATAGGAGCATTTTCATTTAGATTCAAAGCCTTTCTGTTCAAGTCTGTTCAAGGCATCGTGTTTTTTGCAGGTAGCTTCAAAAAATGCCATGTCCTCAGCATGACCTAAAGTCCCATCCGAACTTTTAAGCATCTTCGCTAAATACTACTGTGTTTAAACGCTCTGGTTTCAATAATAAGCTAAAAAATCTCTCCCAAAGGGCGTAATGAAGGTAGTAACTGAAACTCTGTGGAACAGAATTAGACAAAATTTGGCAGGTTTTTGATATCTGGTGTATTTGTAAAAAAAAACAAATTTGCACATTACACAGGAAAACAACAATAGTCACTATGGTCATTCTGTGTAAATAGCCTTTCATTAAAAAAAGAAACACATGCAAATACAATTTAAAAATGTTTATTTGCAAACCTGGAAACTTTATTCTACTTACTTTATTCAAACGCTCAGATAAATCCAGTTCATCTTTTAAAAATATGAGAAATGAAGCCTATCCGCCACATGTCATTACCTCACACCTCCAGGGTCAGGGGTTCGAATCCCACCTCCGCTATGTGTGTGGAGTTTGCATGTTCTCCCCGTGCCTTATGGGGGTTTTTCTCCGGGTTCTCCGGTTTCTTCCTCGGTCCACAAACATGCACTGTAGGTTGATTGGCACCTCTGAAAAGGTGTGAGTGTGTGTGTGTGCCCTGCAATGGGTTAGCATACAGGGTGTATCCTGCCTTGATGCCAGAAGACACCCGAGTTAAAACAGGTTCCTAGAGGGTAGATCAGATAAAGCGATAGATGAATGAATGAACGAATGTTTCAGTTCATGGCTCTGTACAGGACATGCAGGTTCTTCCACTCCAACCATGTCTTTATTAAAGTCATCCTAGCTGTGTGTTTACAAATATAGTAGAAATCGTTTGGGGAAGAATCACACATGGGTGTGATGGACAGGTGATGGAAAGGTGTCAGCATATGTTTGCATTGTTTCATGTTGTGTGTAGTAAAAAGTCCACCTCATATTTAAAATTATTCATCCTGCTCGTAATGTTGTGTATTTCAGGTGTAATGAATACATTTTGCTCTCTTTTCCTGTTTATCAGGGTGACGAGGAGGCCAGCCTGGAATTACCCATCAGCCCGTTCATGGACCGGTCAGCCCCGCAGTTAGCCAAGTTGCAGGAGTCTTTTATAACACACATTGTGGGGCCGCTCTGCAGCTCCTATGACAGCGCTGCCCTCATGCCTGGCCGGTGGGTAGAGCCTCAACCCAGTGAGGTTGAAGAAGGATCTGGTGTGGAGGAGACTGACGAAGAAGAAGACATCACTGAGGAAGATGCCTCTACCAACTCAGATCAGTCTCGTATGTTCATCTATTTTGTACACATATGCTTTTCTTTTAATCAAATCCAAGTAGGAAACATTTTGGTCCATTTGGATGAAATAGATAGGAATTTTTTTTTAAACTTTTTAAAATTTGAAATTCGCTGACGTGAAGCATTATTAAAAAAATATTAAAATCGTATATAAAGTTATATATGGGTTATAATTGTCTCAGCTCCCCCCTAGAGCTGTCGAATCCACAAGCATTCATAAGGCAAGCTGTGGAATTGGGCATTGAAACTGATTTATTGTGAATTTATAGCCCAACTTCATCAAACCATTCTTGGATGTAACCACTGCCATTACTGAGCACCATTACCCTGAAGAATTGGAACTTGATCTGCAACAATGGTTGGGTAGGTTTTATGTATCAAGATAACAAGATAAGTCTTTTCCGAATCACATTACCACTTTCCAGTTGGGAGGGGTGTAGCTCAGAGGTTAAGGCACTGAACTACTAATCGGAAGGTCGGGGGTTCCCGGTATCGCCAAGCTGCCACTCTTGGGTCCTTTAAACCTCTGTGCTCCAGGGGTGCTGTATCATGCTGTACCCCAGAGCATGATACAGCTGGGATATCTGGGATATGCGAAGAAGACGTGTAATGTACAGTATATGTGACAAATAAATTCCATTCTAGTGCATCCTAGTGCCATGTTATCTGCAGGTAAGCAAGTTACCCTCAGTCTGATCCTGAGCTTTGGGTGGTGTACAGGCATCAGTATGGCCTCTCTGACCTTTCTGCAGTGATGCAGCACGATATGTAGGATTCTGTATTGCATTCTTTTTTCTCGCTCCCATTCATCAAAGCCAGATATAAGAGACATGAATCCAGTGCGCTTCAGGAGGACTCTATCTTTTGTTCAACCCTTGTTTTGACTTGTTTTGACTCATTTTCGGTAGGTATTAACCCCTGTATACTGGAATAAACCCCAGAAGACCTTCTGTTTTTGAGATGCTCTGGCCCTTGTCATAGTTCTTTATGCTTCTTCCTTTTTCCTGCTACTTAACACCTTATTCACATTACCTGTGTTTTATCTGGTATAATTTTCTGATATAAATTCATTTACAACAATTAACAGTTAAAGAACTACATTTTATTTGTATTTTTAGCCTATTTTTAGCCTGCTATTAAAAAAAAAAATATATATATATATATGAATATTTTTTAAAAGTGAATTGACATGCCTTTCATAAACGTTTGCGATAATCCTCATAAGGATGCAGAAAGAATGTGCAAATGAAGTGTACTAAAATAACGTATGTCAATTAAGGTCGAAAGTAGAGACCCCCGATATTATACCTTTAAGTAAGGTTTATACTTGTATTATCTGTTGTAGAGAAACTGATGCCCAAAATGCGACAAAAGGTTTTCTGTCAGATCACCCAGTACCTTTTGGAGAATCATGAAATGTGGAAGAAGGTCATAGCGGAGGAGACCCAACACCAAACAAAGCCAAACAAAGCGTCTGACCCAATCCTGGCCATTCATGAAGAGGAGGAGGAGACAATAAGCAAGGACAAGCCAGCAGAGGATAAGGAGGAAAACACGGAAGGAGGGGAGGAGGTATGGCCATCAGACGTGCAGCAATATGAGGCATCAATAGTAGATGAACAGACTGAATAAAGTGAGGACACCAAAACCAACAGGAAACAGTAAAGATATATCAGGAAACTGAAAATCGAGACACAAGCTGTAGAAAAATTGGGAAGACAGAAATGGTATGAAACGTCAGAGGATCCAGAGACATGGAGTAAATGAGAGATTTTTCTAGTATAGAATATTGTCACAAATTAAGCCTTTATTTCTAAACAAGACTCCTGATTAATGGTTGCCAGCACATCACGAAGACACACAAAACACTGTAGAATCTTTTAGGTGAACACGTTTCTCTATGAAACAGGGAGGATATGGGGTTTATTTACTAGTCCAATGAAATGGGATTTCTAAAATGAACACGAACAGGATTTTTGAAAGCGCCGCACTTTGGTGGTGATCTCGGTTCCAAAACTTCTACGAGCGGGGTTTTAACAATCTGCACTTTTTTATTCTATTCATTTCAGCAAG
This sequence comes from Kryptopterus vitreolus, assembly GCA_030449085.1. Lineage (NCBI taxonomy): Eukaryota > Metazoa > Chordata > Actinopteri > Siluriformes > Siluridae > Kryptopterus > Kryptopterus vitreolus. The sequence goes on along the minus strand of JACRUU010000008.1, from coordinate 10,791,150 downwards.
TATCTTTTAAGGACGCTGGTAAATAAAGTGATCCAGCAATCACGTCCGTCATTCCATTCAATTTTATTCGTATAGCACTTTCACAACGGATATTGTCCCAAAGCAGTGGTGGCTCATCCATTACAGGGGAGGATCATAGTACAAGATTTCCATCATGATACAATTTGCCCTTTCAAGCTCATAGCACACTCCATAAACACTCAAAAACACTACATGAAAGTAAGAAAAATGCATAGGACACACGAGACACGTGTAGCACTACTTATATTCTCTCTTTTTTACGTTAAAAGCATCTGTTCTTTTAGAAATAATTTTTGCCACTTGATTTCCTGTGGAGGTTTCATGCCTCCCGAGGTTCACCACCTGCCAGTAGAGTAGTACCCTGACTTTGCAGGTATACTAGGGAATGTTCAAGTGTTTGTCCTTTTTTAATATGGCATACGACATATGACAATAATATGACATGGCATACCTGTTCCATTTTTAAAACTCATTTGTCAGGTTATTTTGGGGTCGTAGCAGCTTTAGGTTGAGACCTGACATTCCTGATTGGATCGTTCTTGTTGATGCAACAGTGCTGTAAATACTGTGTAAAATTTCTTCCTTTTGCAGTTTTATTCTGCCAGTGCACATTGGGGGGAAAAAAACAGAATCTCCTGTTTTCATATGGCTTGTTAGAAATAAATAACATACATAAACACTACATACAGTTCATACCGGTGAACATTAGTCTTTAAAATTTTCTTTAAAACGTATGAAATGCAGGTACTTTTCTTATTAAATCCGAAATAGCTTAATCAATCCTATACTATAGTTTGATCATCTGTCCAATTCTGAAATTTGTGCTATTTCAGCCCCATGTGTTTCAAATTTACGTTTGAAACTACTCAATCTTAGATCTAGTGATAGTTTTAGGCATCTTAAGTAGTAAGTATATAGTCATGTGAAAATGAAAGCAATTCCGTTTTTTATTCTGTTAAACTTTATGTTTTATGTTTAAACTTTATCAGAACATAATACAAAATAAATCATCTGGTCTTTAGCAGGACTAAAAAGTAGATAAATACTGATATGAACAGCCCATGATCTATTACATGATATAAAAAATAAAACCAATATGAAAAAGTCATGTGAGAAAATGTAAGTTCACCTTTACTGCTTCCAAAGGAATTAAGTAGCAATCAAATGTTGCAAAATAACTGCCTATTAATATGAATATTAAAAGTTCATTATTTAACAGAGACAAACATTATTCACAAATAGAAAACATTCAAGAGAGTTGTCAATCTTTAGAACAGATTCCTCCCATAATCAGACTGCAAAATATGGCTTGCTATGATGTCATTTATCAATGCCCTTTGGATGAAGAGAGATGATGGGTGGGTGCAGGACCTATAAGAGGGCTATGCATAAATAAATGCCAGCAAATTCCTTCTTAATGATCTGTTAGACTGATTAAGTCAGACAAAACATGGTTAATTCTTCACTGTTGCTAAAGGAGGATCTACAGGTTATTGAACCGTACAGGAATTGTCCATTTCTGCTTATTTTTATTACAAAAAAAGACAGGGTGTACACTGCCATCTTCATATGAGGATGTATTTAATGCTAAGACTTGCTAAGTACCAGATCATTTTTATTATGTTGTGATATGCAAAAACCCATAATGCGGAACTCAAAGAGTTCTCATTTTCACACAAATTGATATTCATATATACTGTGCATTGTCATGCAAGGGCAAATGCCCCCAAAAACCTGATTTCTTTTGTTCTTTTGAGTCAAAGCTGGTAGGACTCCTTTTTTTAAATATTTTATATTGAAAGCAAACAGCTTATCACCAGTTCCAAAAGTCCAAAACAAATAAGACATGCTTTGCTTGGAGGCTAATGAGTAGGCATTTGTTAAAGTCATGCACTCTTGCTAAACAAGGAAGGCCACTCATACTCCAACCATCCAGTAGCTGCTATGTCCTAGAGGCACTGTAGTCATGCACACAGAAGCATGTGAACGGCTAAGCAGCAAACCCCTGTAGCTCAGAGAAGAATCCCACATAGGCATGAGACATGGTGTAGTGACACATGCAAACTTAGATAGCACTGAGGCATGCTGCTTGTGTTAGCTTAGACACAGGGACAAAAGGAGATTGATTGCGACTGCAGTTCAGGGATAATGCAGAAAAATGCAGTTGGTGTTCTTTTATAGATGCAATCAGCTTACATCTGGTGCAACCGTGCCATAATTTAGAAGGGGTGCTAATTAAATTTGTAGAAATGCAAAGTGGGATTTTGGGGTTTGTCTTTTGCACCTCGGTTTAAGTTAGAGTTCCTCAATTCAATTTGCAGAATAATGTATGCACATTAAGCAATACTGACACATACTGTAGACCGATGGTGATTTTATGATTGCCATCCTATTATAATGAAGTTGGGCATAATATATTTTTTTTTCACAGTGCAGCTGTTTGTGCCAAATAATACTTCAATAAACAACTGCGTTGTTGAAGCTTTTTACTGATAAAAAAAAGGTATGTGTATGTCAGTTTAGAGTTCTTTGCGTGAGTACGTGTTTGTCTGGAATCAAGCCGAGTTCATTTGGAATCAGATGAATTTTCAATAGTGCCTGAAAAGGGAACAATCTGAGGCCTTTCTGACTTACAAAAAACATTTAGATAATTCAAACAAAACTGAGGAAAATGTCTTTTTACTTTTGTTCATTGTTTGCTGGAGTGAATAAAATAAAATGTAAAAAAAAAATAAAATAAAATAATAAATAAATGATTTGTGGGTGGTGAAAAAAGACAATCAAATGTGATAAAACTTGTTTCTTTATATAGTCATTCATTTATCTGACTGTTTATCAACACTGACTTTCTTTTATTTTAGTTTTACACAATATGCCCAGAAATCTATTTGGCATAAAGATGGCAGAAAGTTGTACACACATACATATACTTCTATTAATAGTTGACTTTTATGAACAAATTATAAAACAATTGATTTCACATGTAGCACAGGGAGATGTGTTGAGCCATTCATTGTTTTAAACTAAAGTATAAACTAAACGATTTGAATGTCAATTTTAGCAACTTTTTCTCAATAATATGGCTGAGGTTTAAATAGTATTTTCTCAAAACATGGTTTAGAGTAGATATTTTGATTTCAAATGAAAACAAAATACATGTGGTGTGCCATTATACCAAAAATTCAGTAGACTTTGGATCTGCTATAAAGACATCAGACAAGACCAGGTTGGACTTGAAATGCACTTTTAAGTAAATATAAAAAGTAAATAAGCCTCACTGCCACAAGTTACAAGCAAGAGCATCCATTACCATAATTGAAGAGAGCACTAATGGATTAATTAATTCACTACACAGGACTTTTGATACAGAATGATTAATATCTTGTCTTATTACATTAAAATAGTGAAAAGATGAGTCGAACACTGAATAAACATTGGAGAAAACACTGCCGAGAGAATATTTCAATTCCTCAGTCATGTTTGAATTATCTGAATATTTTTGTAATACAGCGAGGTTTCCTCTTTGTCATATGCAATATGACCAAATGTGTGTGTAAACACTTGACCATCAAAAATATGTCATAGGTTTCTTCAAATTGGATGCACACAATTATATGGAATGTGATTGGATTGGAAGGACTTGAGCATCCTTCAGCCCAGTGACCCTTCTTAACCTCAGTGAATATCATTTGGTCTAAATCCCAGACCTCCTCATCAACATCCTGTCTGATCTCAGGTTATTGTAGCTCTTATAAAACAAATCCCTACAGCATGACTCCAACATGTAAAGGAAACACTTCCCAATCGAGTGCAACTCTTGAGTATAATGTACAAAAAAGAGATATAGGTGTGATGGTCAGGTGTTCATAAACTTTTGGACATATAGCATATGTTCTTTTTTTTTGTCACCATTGAAAAGCTTAGTTTGGTTAAATAAAGTCTGTCTGTGTAAGTTTGACCGTATATGAAAACATTTTATTCAGCGAACTGAGACCAAATCATTCTGTAAAATGTATACGTTTAAAATGCAATTAATGCGCTGTAATCAAGCTACTATCAAGCTAATGCTAACCCTGACCCTACTACACATCGAAATTTCAATCACCATCTCATTTAGTTTTCAGTATCTCATTATTTAAAGCTAACTTTTTTTTATTTAAAGCAACTGTTTCAAGGATTTTCTGGTGGCAAGGAAATAAGAACTTGGCATGTCTATTCATTTCATAAATCATTGTTCTGTTTCTCTCACTTCTCATCATTTCATCTGCCCTGTTACAATACATAGAGTTTTACTAATTAGATCAGATAGGTTAAAATGACTTTACTGTCCCTTTATATCACTTAAAAACTTCGAGTTTTCTACCTAACTTTGAACATTTGAATTATGCTATCTTTAATCAACATTCCCACTTTAAAAATGTATAAGCTTCTGTATAGTAAGGCCTTGACAGTAATCTGACCTTGTTTGGAGACTTCTACCATTTGGAGACATCAAATACCCACAATAGAAGTGTCCTTGAATCCAACAGACTGAAATCAAGGTCATTAATGTATTCTGCTTACAGCAAGGCCATTCCTTTCCTTTACTTAAAAATATCCCTGTCAATTAGCATAATTGTTTTGTGTCTTCAGTTTGTGACTTGAGATCCCTGGTAGTCAGAAGATAGCAGCACTGTAAATATTGTGCAGCTCTTTATTATTCTTTTTTTATTCTGGCAGGACCCATTGAGAACTCGTTTTATATGGTTCGCTACTTTTCATAGTCATCAAGCTCTCAATATTTTATATGAGAAATGTTTTTTTTTTTTTTTAGAACCTAAACCTGTTTGCATACTAGATTCTAAAGTTTCTATATTTACAGCTTTATTCAGTCTCATCTCTGTGTTTTGGTATGATGTTTAAAGATGAAGGGCACAATATACCTGCTCCAAATGCTCATCAATGTCCTGGCTAATGTCCAAACCATTCCCATGGAATTCCGTACGATATACTTACATTGTAGAGCATGTATTCGATAATGGCGTTGGTGCCATTTTGTCCTTTGTGTATTTAATCTGCTGAATTAAAAAACAAAAAAAATCAGAACTGATAAAGATTTATAAAGGTCCACATATCCTAATTAATGGATCATGCATGTGATTAGAGATAGAGAAGGTAGACCGACAGGGACAGAATTCTGGTGTTTGATTATGTTAGCAATACGTTTTTTCACTGTCCTGCATGTGCCTTTTTTGATAACTGTTTAAGGTTCATTTCAGTCAGAATATTGAAGCTTCTTGCTTGTCCTTTGATTTTATTTATGTATGATCTGTATTGCACAAACTCATTACTCATTGCTGTCTGGTGGATTCTGAAGATGTGTGAATTAACGAGTGAATGAAAAGTTTGGTTTCCTGCCAATTCTACATTATACACAGTGTTTATCTTATGGTGAAGGGTAAAGGGTAAAGAATGCATGGATATGCTAAATTTATCCTTTAAAGGCTCTGTTCGGTCACAACAGCTTGCTCTGGTAAGGAGTCGTGTTCACATCAAACCATACGATGTTGTCATGCAAAGCATTTATGGGATGCCTGATTTTCTTTCACTGTCATGTAATTCTTCATGTTTTGTCTTTTGTCCGTCTGTAACTGTTGCCAGTCTGTTATCTTAATCTATATGCATCTAAAGTGGTGGTCATTGTGCGATACATAAGATTCACACTCTGTACATGATCAGTGAGACACGCTTGTTTTTGTTTTTTAATATGTGGGTTCCTCACTGGCCAAAACAACTGTTTTTTTTCTTCTCACTAGTATGTTGCACTTAAGACATGTAGCAATACCTATACAAAAGGGAGCTGTACAATTCACCAGTATTTGTGAAGTAAAATATTCAGTATATTGATGTCTATTGTTCTATTTTGTATAAAACATGATATTGTTAATGGAGGGCATGGAGAAAACAAAATAACAAATGTCTTTTGAATAAACATTATTTATTTTTAATGTTTTATAATTTACTCACTATCCTGTAGCTTCTCTATGGCCAGAAAATGCTGGAAGTGCCTCTTGGTAAAAATGTATTATACATGATATATATACTGATATTCTTAGAATTTGTCACAATCTGAACATTGTTTATGTTACGTGAATACAGTTTAATACTGTATTAAATGTTGTGATATTCAGTGTCAGTCTCTTTTCATCCTGCACTTCTTTGTAAAGAAGTTATGTGTGTTTTTAAAATGATTCCCCACATTGCAAAGAAAGAAAGGTGTTTTTTCCCTCTTGTAGGCAAATTTATGTAATCATTTTAAAGAACATAGATCTTAGAAGCTTGAACTGTCACAGACCAAGCAGAGATAATGCCCTCACATGATTATCACCATTAGCAGGTTTTATTTCTCTCATTATGGTTTTGTTTTTAGCTATGACAAGGCCACTCACCCATCAGAAGGTACAAGCTTGTAAGTATTTCTACATGGTGTTATTCTCTTCCAACCGACTGTTAGTCATCTTTTTTCACTTCATAACACACTTATGGAAGCAATAAAGAAGAAGGAACTCAGCCTCACAAGGACCAAGTCCTCCACCAAGGTTAACAGACATGAAATAACAAAGTACAATAGTGAGAGGACAGAAGAGATAAAGAGAGGAATGTGTTGTCTAGACTAAAGAATAAGTTTTAAACCTCAAGAAAATACAATTTCTTTAAAGAAGGAATTACATATTCACTATATTCACACGTTGTATCTTATTCTATTAGTAGATCAAGTTGAGATTAAATTCATTTTTTGATTTTATTTAGCTTTATTGTCATTGTGCAGAGTACAAGTACAGAGCAAATGTAATTAGCATCTAACCAGAAGTGCAAACAATCTATACAAATAAATAAATAAATAAATAAATTTTTTTTTTTTTCTTTATTTACAAATATAATATATATATATATATATATATATATATATATATATATATATATATATATATATTTTGCTTCCTCTTATTTCTGCTAACATTTTCTCCTCTCTTACCACTGTAATTGGCCCAATGCCTCTTAAAACTGCCGCAATTACTCGAAATCTAGTAGTTTCAATAATCCACCCTATCTCCAGTGTCCATACTTGAAAAAATTGTTGCTTTTCAGCTTCACTCTCATTTAACTCGTTATAACTTGTATGAACAATTCCAGTCACGTTTTGCCCATTCATAGTAGAGAAACTGCACTATTAAAAATGACTAATGAATCTACTAATTCTCATGGCAACCGATTCTAGTTTGGTTATCATTTTTATCCTTCTTGATCTAAGTGCAGCTTTTTATACCATCTCTCATACCATCATTTTTATTCGAATTATTGGCATTTCTAGCATAACCATGGTCTGGTTTATATAATATCTCTCTGTATGCACTTAATATATCAAATTACAATCTTTTAGTTACAAATCTTCCCCTGTTAACATGGGAGTCTCCCAGGGTTCTGTTCTGGGACATCTTCTTTTTGTCATCTACCTACTTCCTCTTGGCAATATATTTCATAAATTCTTCTCATTATCTTTTCAATCCCATATTAATATCATTACATGCTCTGTGCATTTTCTTCTATGTAACATCATCCATCTGGTTTGTAAATGTTTTATTGGTTGTTATTTATCATTATATTGTCTATTTTTGTGATGTTTTTATCACAGGGCCTCCAGTCACCGATCAGTTTGAAGTCTAACCCTTAAAAACGTACAGAACATTTGTGCCCATTCCTGCCAACTTCCCATGAAATGCAATGTATTAGCACATCATAACATGGGAAGTTGGCAGGAATGGGCACAAATGTTCTGTACGTTTTTAAGGGTTAGACTTCAAATTGACCGGTGACTGGAGGTCCTGTGATAAAAACATCACAAAAATAGACAATATAATGATAAATAACAACCAATAAAACATTTACAAAACATTTACTCTGGTTACTTTTGAAACCCAGGGTCCCTGAGGGAACACTCCTGCATGACATGCTCTGAACCACGTGTGGAATCTCATCCAATGGACGGGAGTGACATCACCCGCAAGTGACGTTTATACCAGGGAGTAGAAAAATATATGTGATAGAAATGTCATCAGCTTTGTAAGTGGAAATAAGCACCACAGGGATACAGGGAGTGTGGCATAAGGACACAGTGTCTCATTCCCACAGGGAACCTGGGTTACTCACATAACCAGAGACATTCCCCTTCATGAACTAAAGTTGCGTCTTTAACGTTTTAGGAACGATACTACTATTCTGGCAGTGTGAAGTGTTAACTGGCACAGGACGAAGGACAAAGAGCCAGGAAAGGCTTTGTCAAGGCTACAGAACCTGACAAACGTCAGAGTAGTTTACCAGCCCCCAGTATTACAATATACTGAAGGGACACTTCAGAGGAGAGGGCCCTAGAGGATGCCGCACTCCAGTTCTGAGCCTGAAAGGTGCGGGGAGATCAGAGGACCCATAATCAGTGCAAATGGCATCCACGATCCATCTGCTAAGGAGTTGCTTCTTAGCACACAACTATTTGTTGTACAATTCAATTCAGTTTTATTTGTAGAGCGATTTTTACAATTTGTCATCGTCTCAAAGCAGCTTTACATAATACGTAATGAAGCATAATACATAATGAAAAATGAAGATCAGTTTAGCCCTAATCGTTTCTTGTTGAGCAACCCGAAGCGACGGTGGCAAAGAAAAACTCCCTGAGAACAGGAAGAAACCTTGAGAGGAACCGGACTCAAAAGAGAACCCATCCTCTATAGGGTTGTTAGTTTTGTGTGTGGTTTGGGTATGTTTATTGTGAAGTGTGGAGTGTATCCATGAATTTGTTTGAGGCGTCATCAACCTAGGGGGGCGGGGTCACCATGAGGTTCAGATAGGACCAGAGGGGTCCAGGGGGTCTGGATCACTGGAAGCTCAGCAGTGGGACATGTAACTCAACGGGGAGAGACAGAGAGAAAGAAGGAAAGAAAAAATGGTTAGGCACAGTCATAGTTGCAGTGTGGGAGTGAATGTATATTTAGTGTAGAGTGCAGATATGGACTCCGGCAGGATTAACTATAACAGCGCTAAAAGGAGAATCAGAGGGAAACACAGACATGAGAGCTACAGACTGTAGCACACAAAGATCTGGTCTTCCACCACCAGGCCTTTCTATGGAGATAAGTATCCAGTGCTCACAACACCCGATTGAAGTTTTCCTAGTAAGAGACCTTGTAATGGCTTGAAGGAAGGCTTAGTCGGGGTCTCTAACACTATGGCCAGATCCCACACTCACTTCCACAAAGATAGGACCCTTGGAGTGGGCATAAATCGCTGCAATGGCTGACGTGTAGACTTGTAAAATAGACGTACAGAGCCCTTTGCCAAATGTGGCAGACTCTTTCATGAACTACTCTCTCCAGAACACTTGTGAGCAGTGCCACAGTGGAGAAATGTGTACAGGGGAATCTCAGGTGGCCTCTCAGGTCTGGGAGAAAGTGCTTTACCCTGTGAGGGAAGCATCCACTGTAAGTGTGACAAGGAGCTCCCAATATAGTACCTTGAGACAGGAACACAGGATTTTCTTAACTAGCCAAGGCGCGAAGGGCTTACTACATGACCTTGATAACTTGAAGAGAAAAACCTGTGAGAAAAATCCTTGCTCCTGTTCCAACACTTTAGGGACCTTGTGCAGAAGGATCCCACTGCCATGACCTCCAGCAGCTTCTGGAACTTCTTCACAGTGAGTGGTTGGCCTTGCCTTGCTTTTGTGACTGCCACAAGGATCGTACTGATCTGAGTTGGTGACTTGGTAGGAATTCCACACTACACCTAAATAAGTAGTTCTCTGTACTGAAAAATGGACACGATTTATGGTGTTCAGTTGTAACCCCTCAATCTCTCATGTAGCCGACATCTCAACATCAACCGATCATCAGTGTTGTTCATTGACTCCAATATGTCAATAATGTCCTGGAGTCTGAGAGGAGCGAGGTCTACATCCATACACTTGGTGAAAGATTGGGGCGAGAGAGCCAACCCCCATCCATCTTGGGGACTAGCTGGTAAGCTGCTAATGGTAAACTCTCCGACAGGCAGAAGGAACACCTCAGTGCTCAGAATAGCTTGTATTTATTGTTCTTAACCAGAGCATGCCGAAGCACCACCAGAGTGGGGCAAAACGCCCTGTTAAAACGGGGTGCTTGAGATTTGAACTGAATTGTTTACCCAAATTATACAATGCGCTGGACCCATTGAGACACACCTGTTATGTTTTCCCAGGAAGTGCTTCAGGGTAATCAGTATCTTCCAATGAATAAAAATCCAATAGACAAATAAAAGTTGGGCTTTTTCTATCTAATTTTCCTATCTGCAATTCCAATAAAATACAAATTCCACTCATCCAGAAAGGAAAACCATTTGCTTTCAGTCAAACAATCCCTAGATAAATATAATAGCTTGGTGTCTGGACTTCCATGTGTGCTGTAGTCAATGAACATGAATACATAGAATAGAGTTGAATAGACTTTATTTGTCACATATACATGAAATCCTTTCTTCGCATATCCCAGCTTGTTGTTGGTAGCTGCACAGGGTCAACCATGATACTGCACCCCTGGAGCATAGAAGGTTAAGGGTCTTGCTCAAGGACCCAATGGCGGCAGTTTGGCTGTTACAACTGATGCTCAGTGTGTTTCTCTCCTGATATAATCCACTCTTTCTTCCCTCCAAGTCCTCATAAATCATTCATACCAAATAAGAATAACAGTTAAAAAAATGAATGGGGATTTAAATGAAATTTATTATCTGCACAAAAGGTTATGACATGGTTATTCATTCATTCATCTTCTACCGCTTTATCCGATCTTCCCTCGGGTCACGGGGAGCCTGTGCCTATCTCAGGCGTCTATGGGCATTAAGGCAGGATACACCCTGGATAGAATGCCAACCCATCGCAGCGCATACACACACACACACACACACACACACACACTAGGGACAATTTTCCAAGGTGCCAGTCAACCTACCATGCATGTTTTTAGGCCGGGGGGGAAACCGGAGAACCCGGAGAAAAACCCCCTGAGGCACGGGGAGAACATGCAAACTCCACACACAAATGGCCGAGACGGGAATCAAACCCAGACCCTGGTGGTGTGAGGCAAACGTGCTAACCACTAAGTCACCGTGCCCCCTTATGACATGGTTATGGTTTTGTAAATCCAGAATCCCATTCTGAGTACATCACCACAGCCATTAGTGCTCCTGGCCTGTAAACCAAATTACACTTAAATGGCTAAGTGCCAGATACCACCAAGTGATGCATGCACTGGCATGCTTTTATGTAGTAAACAGAGGATGAAGGCTCATCCCAACAAACAGTATCAGACAGTGAGCTTGCACAACTCTTTTAATCCAGGTGTAGCTATGTGTTGAGTTGGTTAACCTTCCTATATCCATTTACTTTACATAATTTTAAATGCCCGAAAGTTGGAATGACCTCAAAGATTCAACATAGAGTTCTTCCTTCAGCACTTTTTATTATTTATTTAATTTTATTTCATTTTAATTTTGTTCCATAGAACCTCCGCAGGTGCACTATAGCTTAGTGGTTAGCACTTTAACCTCAAAACTGGGGGTTCGATTCCCGCCTCCGCCACGTGTGTGTGGAGTTTATATGTTCTCCCCATGCCTCAGGGGGTTTTTCCTCTGGGTTCTCTGGTTTCCTCCGGTTCAAAAACATGCACTATAGGTTGATTGGTACCTTTGAAAATTGTTGCTAGTGTATAAACCGGAATCGGAATGTGTGTGTGTCCTCCAATATGCTTTACAGGTGCTCCCGGTATTGCACTTGTTGTTAGCCGTATAAATGTCCATATGTGCCTTACTTTGTGATCCTTATTTCTACAATTTATACATGTTTATATGTGTTTTCCCGGGGAGGTGGTAGCTCAGTGGTTAAGGCATTGGGCTTTGGAATGAAAGGTTACAGGTTTGAGTCACAGCTGAGCTGCCACTTGTGGGCCCTTGAGCAAGGCCCCCAATTACTCCGTCTGCCCCAGCCATTAGGGTTGCACAAGCCTGGTGCCAGAACAGAGGCCGGATACACAGTGAAGGTTGCCTTAGAAAGGGCATCCAGTGTTAAATATGCACTGTGGCGACTCTTAACGGGAGAAGTCGAAAGAAAGAAAAATACATAATATGCTTGCCCAAATTGTTCTTTGTAATTAAAGGTGAAACTTGAAAAATTAGAATATCAAGCACTTGAGGGATATTAATGGTGGCCTTAAACCAGTCTGTATATCAGCATCAGAGTTCACGTTCACAATTTATCTCCTTTTAAAGCATCATTAAGGAGGGGGCTTAGATATTTTTTCTCCCATTAGGCATTTTGTGCCAGGATGATATGCCATATACATATGGTTATGCTTTGTGTGTGCTCGCCAATCCAGTGGCAATTGTCTGTTTTAGTAGCTGACTTTTGGCAAGGAATTAGGTCATCCAAATATGTGTGTGAATGAGAGAGTGTCCCTCTGGGTGCGGGGGGGGGGGGGGGGGGGGGGGGGGGGGGGGGGGGGGGGGGGGGGGGGCGCGTTTTTGCGAGGAGAAAAGTCACTTGAGTAGTGGCTTTCCAGCAGAAGTGAAATATCCAAAGTCATGCCAAATTCTAGGGTAGTCATGGGTTAGCGATAATTTGTCAGTAAACAGTAAAATAGCCAGTAGCAAGAATACATGCCCAAGTGAGACCAAAAAGTTGAGCTGCCTGAGGAGATAAAAGAAGAAGGGGGACAGAATGTTTGAATTGACAGAATGGTGACCACAGCATATGCTATGGCAAGAAAACTATGTGACAACTGGAGAGAAACACCTTTAACAAAGCAAATAAAATCACTGTTAGGAGACGGAATGTCTAAGAAATAATGTATTGGTTTAGAAAAGTCAGTCTGTCTGAACAATCAGACATCCGAGTGTTGCATGGTGGGTAAATACGGTGAAGACAGAAACAAAACAAAAGAATTGTCTTTAATAATCTGTGAGCAGGCAGACAGAGCAATGTGGGCAATGGAAACATAAACAGATGAACGATCCAGGCTCTGAGCACAGGCAAACTGAGATATGCAGGGAGAACCAAACTCAGAAACCAAAAACAGTAAAGGCAGACTCAGGTCCAATCACAGTTCCAAAATTTAGGCATGGCAATCAGAGCAATATGGGGCACAACAAAAATACAAACCAAACAGAGTCCAGAGTTCAAATTGTAGCCAGGGTAGCCTGGCAACAGAGACAGGGTCAGGGGAACACCAACCAGAGCAGGCCGGGTGGCAAGAGTAATCTCAGGGGCAGGCAAAGCCGGTGAGGTAATCTGTCCTTGCAGTTTGTGACATCATATGGAATTGAAATCAGTAGGCTGAAAAGTAGGAAGATTGGCAAATAGGACAAACTCTAATTATTCCATTCAAATCTACTGTGCACGAAAACAAAAAGGAACTTGTATTATATATACTTTGCAATAAAACAACTTTCACAAACTGCCCTCTCTGTACACTTTACTATTACCTTTAGTACCTGCATTTTCATTCAGTTATTTCAGAGTCATTCATGTGGAATATATATATATATATATATATATATATATATATATATATATATATATATATATATAAAAATATATAGGTACTAAATGTAGGGAGAGAGGAGAAAAGGATGAGAGAGGAGAACTGCTAGACTGGTTTCAGCTGATAGGAAGTCTATAATAATAAAATAATCACTAAAGCAAAATGATCAGACATTTGCTTTGAAGCAGTGCTTTGAAGCAACCTACAAATAGCTCATTTATACAACTAAGCAGTTCAGAGTTAGAGGTCTTGCACAAAGGCCAAAGAGTGGCAGCACGGAATTTGAGCTCATGCTCATCAGATCAGAAGTCGAGCATCTTAAGCACTGAGATGCTGCTTTCCTCGCATCTACTACCAATCTGGACATCTTTCTTTGACTTCTCTTATAACCATTATAAACATTGCTCTTATTCAAGTCATTATCTTATAATCAAGTCACTTCCACCCACAGCATCTTCACTCACTGAATATAAATGTGTAAAATCTAGAGAATGGTGTGTGGGAAACGCTCAAACTATACCATCTGGTAGCATCGTTTCATTTCACTGAAATTTTCTTCCTCCTGAAGTTTGCTGTGAACATCGAACCTGTGTCTGCATATTTCTTTTGACATTTTGCTGCTGCAATATGATTGGCTGATAAACCCAGCTTTTGAATGAAAATGCAGGTGTATACGTTTTCCTACCCTCTCAGAAACAAAGATACAGCACTGAGGACCTATTGTGTACCATTAAAGTTACATTTATATTTGCCCCTAGGAACCAAACTGTACCTCTGCAGTACCTTTTTTTTCTGACAGTGTAATAAAGTTGACAGTGAGAGTGATCAATTATAATGATTACATTAAAATTACAGTTGATGTAAAAAAATTTATTTGTCTTTTTGTAATATTTTAATATAATATAAAAGGGAACCTAGGCAGTCAATTTTGCAAGTGAGCTTTTTTTTGCTGTAATTAATGTAAATATTCTTCTGTAATGACTTTAAATGTGAATAGTCTGCTGTAATGGCTTAGGACTACAGTTCATTTGGTGTCTATTTACTCTCAAGGTTTCTTCCTCTTAACCAGAAGTTTGTTTTTTTAATTGACAATAAAAAATATGTCACCACTATATGTCACCACTAGCTTGCTCATTATGGATCACCTTATATGAACTGGTGTCTGAATTAAAACGATGTTGTCAGACAATGTCCATAACATGGATCGGAATTGATCCCTGAGACCCCCCCCCCCCCTTTTGCTGACCAGAAACCCTTTACAGAGTAGATCCAGCACCACTGTCTGCGGGCTAAGAGCTATCACGTGCTCGAGCCAATTCATCGAGTATCTTGCGAAAACGGTGGAAACTGTTTCTCAGGAAGGTTCAGGCACTGACGCACAAGATCATTCTATTCAAAACACCGCTGCTGGTTTCCACAGGAAAATACGGGATGTGACTCGGACACCAAAACACAAGTCTTTCATTCAATCCAATGGGAAGTTTCCTTCAAGCTCGGGCTTCTCTTCCTTAATTCTGCTGCGCCTGAGGTTTTCTTATCCACCGGAGAGCGGATCATACTGACGCGTCTGGAAATTTAAACCCGTATATTATATAAAGCACGAGGGAGAGGAGCGGGGATTCATCCCTTTTTCGTTGCGCATCTGTGAGTATTATTGGTCGCTTATTACTATCAGTGCACGTATCTTCCACACACACACACACACACACACACACACACACACCATATATATATATATATATATATATACATTGTAAGAGCGCGCAATGCCAATAACTAAATATTACATTTGCGCGTTAAGTAAGCGCGCGTCCGTTTGCAACCCACAGGCTTGCGCATTTACTGCGTGCAAACAAGTGCCACGTTTCTACAAGCGTGTAAACACCAACATACACCGTGTTATTGCACTGTTGCCCTCACCGAGCCAGTTCACGTCTTTAAATGTCCAAGAAACAGGATTTTTTCTTGAGCTCAGTGAATGCAGGAGGATAAGGGGTAAATATATATAATATATATATATATATATATATATATATATATATATATATATATATATATAGATATATATATATGCATTTTTTTTGTAAATAATAAACCAATTTTTGGTTTATTTGTTACACTGTATTAGAATCTAAGAAAAGCTTGAATATGCGTTGCTTCATTAGAAGACGTGAGGACTGACTCGTCGTCATAACTTATGCCTTATTTGTTATACCCATTTAACCCCCCCCCTCCTCATCCCACCCCAAAAAAACATGAGGTTCTAGATTGACCAAATCTCCAACAAGTTCCAGATTTTCAATAGAACTTGTTGGGGTCACACAGCTGATCACATGACATTAAGGATGTAATGTGAGTTATTGACCTGACCACTGTAGGAAAGAAAAGCTTTTATTTTGGGTTTTATATCATATTGACTGCAATGTTATAAAAAAATATCTGGCAGATTAAGATCAGATTAAGCATATTTTTCTTTCTAGCATACCCTGCGCACATTCCCAGTGCCCTTTAAACAAACAACGGTTTATTGTTTGGATAGTGGAGATATGCCAAAAAAGTAATCTGCATGAATATTGAGAAAATGTCTTTGTTTGCTTGATAAAATTTTTTTTTCCCATACCCACCTTGCTAAAATAGCAGCACATGCTCTCATGCACTCGATTAGTTACTTTATAAATGACTTGCTCTATGCATATGTATGAATTGTGACAGAAATGTCAGGGAGAGAAATTTTAGGCACCTTTTGATTTTTGCTGCTTATGAATGTTGTGACGATATTTGTGAAAATATTATGCAAATATATATAAATTCAAATTCATTTCATCATTTACATTACATGTTTTTTATTTTGTCATTTAATTTATGATTCTTATCAGTATTTAAGCTAATAATAACTAGAATAACGATACCTGGTTCTATTATGTTCCTGCAGGGGAGTTTGGAAGAAATGGCAAGAAATTTCATTAGGGAAAATGGAACTTTTCTGAGGCGGATGGAGAAAACCACGTGGTCACCACAAAATGGGATTACACAGAAACGGCAGCGCTCATGCTGTTCCGGCCTAAAAGTAAGAGAATGTTTCTGTAGAGAGCTTTCCCCAAGTATAATAATTTTCTCAAAAAATTACCCTGCGGTGAAGGTGTATTTTATTTGCTCTGGGTTAGAATATTATTGGCTATTGACGTCACTAAATCAAAACAAGAATTAGCTTCAGTTTGTGGAGGAACCCTTTTGTGAAGCGCTTAATCTGGTGAACAAAGAAGGGTATGTTTCTGATCATATGGGTACCAGTGATTTAAACAGGAAATCAGTCAGTCCACTTGGTGCAAATGTTTTTAATGCCGTGTTACATTAAATTACATTAAAATTACATTACATTACATTAAAATATTTTTTAAATAATTATTTATATATGTATGAATTTATTGAAAATTTTTAAAGTAATTAATTAAAAAAATGTCATGTAATATTGTTTAGTTCCACCTATAGAGTGATGGACTTCACAAGTCTTGCAGGGGTGCTGTTTTCTGTATTATTGTCCTCACTTAATCAATGATCTATGGATCAGGTTTGTCTGCCCATGTCTCAGAGATGGTCAGTCGGATGGGGATCTGGTGAATTAGAGATAGAGTTAACCTGAGTCAAATTAAATTACTTTTCCTCAAACCATCCTGAGCAGATTGTTGCAGTGTGGATATGCAGAGAGCATAATTCTGCTGAAAGATGCCTCTTAAATTAAGGAACATCATTACCATGTACGGTACATTAACAATGTTTAAGTAGGTACGAAGTGTCAAAGCATCGTACACATGAACGCCAGGACGCAAGGTTTCCCATTATAACATTATCTAGGATCACACTTCTTTAATGAGTTCATCTCCTACCCAAAGTGCATTCTGATGCCATCTCTTCCTGAGGTAATCAATGCACATTCTCCCTCTCATACACACCTGATGTAAAAGAAAAAAGTGATTCATAAAAACATGCCTTGTTTGTTGCATGTCCATTGAGTGGGCTTTGAGTAGCTCTAAATGCAACATGCTGTGATGTATTGCATGTCCTGACTTCTTTCTTTAAGATACAAAGCTGAACAGTAGTTTATGCTCCTGTAACTGTAGACAAGATGTCTCTTTACTCCCCACAGGCATCACTTTTCCTTCTTTAGAGCATTTTTGCTAGGTACTAATCCCTGTATACCAGGATAAACCCCAGAAGACCTACTGTTTTGGAGATATTCTGACCCAGTGGGATAGACATCATAATATGGTCCTATAAAAGACGTTTAGATCCTTTTATTCCTACTTCCAGCACAACAACTTTATGACTGTTCATTTACTCTGTGATATATTACACTGTGTACAGATGCCTTTTAAAATGAGATCAATATCAACATTATTCTCATATCAGTGGTTTAATGTTAAAATTAAAATGTTCAGAATTATAAAATGTAAATAAATTGCACTCACAGTAAATCAAAGTTTCCAAGTTATGTTGATAATGGATCCTTGATTATATGTGCTTAGTTAAAAAAAGCTATTATTTATGTTATTGTGTAAATAATAATAATAATAATAATAATAATAATAATAATAATAATAATATTACTTTTGACTGTTTGTGGAAACAGTCGTTCCTTTATTATGATTGGATAAAAGCTTAACTGGTCAATCGCACAGCAAGCCACCAATCTAGGTAGAGCGCACTCTCTTTTGAACTTAGCTCAAGTTTGACAGCAAACAGAACATTTTCAGAGGAATAAATGATGGATGAATCTCCTGAATCTAACTTGCCACAACATCCATGGCCTTACATGTGTGATTTCCGTATGTACAAGTTGGAAAGAAGGTTTGGGGCTTCTGATAATTTGAATAGGTATCAATCAGTATTTGTCTCATTAATCTTATAAAATGAGTTAATCAAAAGTCTTGTGGTGAAATCTGGGTAAATGTTTGTGCGCAAGAGACAAATAAGGGAATTACTCCATACTGCAAAATCATACATTTATGGAAAATAAATACACAGGTCTGTTGAGCAGCTAGAATATTTTATTATACATGAATCGGACAAAAGTCATCTTCCAAAAATTATAGCAATCCCCCCTTCCTTCCCCCAGTTCCAAAATGTATACGGACTGTTGTTGTGGTTCTAGTTTTTGAGTTTTATCAGTTTAAATATTTGATGTTAATTTAATGTTGGTTTGCAAATTAATTGTTGGGTAATGGGATTAGCAAATCAGTGCACTTTCTTTGTATTTACATTTTACACAGCACTCCTTTATTGTGTTATTGTGGATTGGGTTGTAATAATAATAATAATAATAATAATAATAATAATAATACAGACTTGTGACTAAGAATGATGGAATAGAAGTCTTTAAAGACCTTAAATTCATTAGCTAAACACACATGTGACCTTTAAACTGAGTCTCCTGTTACCAGTGCTCTTTCAGCAGGTGTATTACAAAGAAGACCAAACCTGTTAAGTAAATTAGAGGAACGTATTGGTGACAGTCTCACATTTATGGATTTCTGACACAGTTGCCTCCTATTTAATACACTGTGAAGGTTCTAATCCTGAAGTCTACCAAATCTATGTATACAACTCAGAATAAATGTATCTACAACATTCGCACGTGTCTGTAATGCTGATATAATCTACTTCAGAATTCTTACTGGTCTCCATTGTCAGAAGTAAAACGACTGATCTTACAGGAGGTTTTTTTTATTATTACTCTGAACTATTGGGATGGCACTATCGGAAATATCTAGCGGCAATATCTACACATAAAATATAAAAGATAGAATTTACTTTCACTGTTTATGTTTTTTGAATTTACTTTTCACTGATCACGGTAGTGCGCACCAGTAAAACACACTTGCACAAATTGAATAGCTCATTTTCTTTGTTCATACTAATTTATACCAAAAGTAATCTCTGTTCTCTAAGTTTCTTTCATACTTAGAAAAATGCACTGTGGTGAATCTTATTGCAGTAGCTTATCTGATCTCACCTATTTTACAAATTCAGGTTACAGCAGGATTTGTTTTTCCAATAACTGATTAAAATTGAAATTAAAAATATATATGGTTTCTTTCTACTGCAAGGAAAACTTAGGAGCACAATTGGTTGGACATTTGGTATTAAATAAATTTTTTTTACTTGTAAAGTGCTTTTAACATTGGACATTGTCTCAAAGAAGCTTTACACGGATAATTCAGTAAAAATGGAAAAGTTTGTTCTAAGCGTAAGTTTAATGAGCAAGCTGGTGGCGATACAGGGGCCCGAGACCATTAAGTGCTTTATGGTTCAGTAGTAGTATGCGAGATTTAATGGGACGCCAGGGTTGCCTGTTTACACTCCTGGCTACGTTGTGTACTAACTGAAGTTTATTTATACATTTACTAGAATACAAAGACAGTACAGCATTACAGCAGTCGAACAGGTTTCCTGCATCTTGTAATTTTACCAATATTTCTAGGGTGAAAGAAGGTGATCCTGGTAATGTAAAGACCATCCAAATAATAAGAAAGTATACTTCTAGCACGTCACTATTTATTGTTCGAATATCTTTTTACACAATTTCTTCTCATTGGTTGTCGTTTTCACCCTCATGCTAACAAAACGCTGTGCTTTTGTCAAATAAAGTCCAGGCGCATGCTCTGTCAGTTCTTTTCACAGACACATAAATAAAACATTACATGAATACATGAATATAAAGATCAAAATTTCTCATTTTACAAAACACAGATTCTACCTGAATGAAAGAAGAGTCCATGTGGAAACAAAGATTTAATCTGTTGTCTTAATGAGTCATTTAAAACACCATTATAACCTTTAAACACTTACAAGAATATACTTATTTTCACTCGTTTTGTTGCATTTAGTTTATTTAATAATAAACATAACATGTTCATAAAGCATAGCCATTTGCCTATGCCCATGTTGAGTAAGAGTATTAAAAACTTGAAAAGTATTTATTCAAGGTACATTTAGATAAGATACTTGTTACTTGAGCACATGTCAGAGCCGATATTTCTTTACATTATCTTTAGTAAGAAAAAAAGTGTAGTAGTTCTTCTTTTTACTTGAGTATCGTAAAACATGAGTGTCTGTAGCTCTACTTAAGTGAAGGATCAGGTTGAATGCTGTGCTGTGGCATGGAACTATTCTGTAATTCAACTCAAGTTCTTGATGTCCCCACAGTCAATAGGTAAACTAGTTTGCTAATTGGATGTGCTGTGGTTAAATACTTTGCTTTAATTCTACAGTCTGTAGAGTCAAACTACAGACTGTTCTATAGTGATGAAAAACTGCACGTAATATCTTTCTGTAATTATTTTAATTGGTTTCATCAATTGGCGTCATCATAGTGGAAAAATTAGTCAGCTTTAGTTTCTATTATAAGAATCTCCGAAAAATAATTAAATTTTGTTTATATTAATTCAAAGATTTGTTTGCCATGTGGCACTAACTTATATTATATATGTATATTTAAATTTTTGTTCTGTTTGGTGGCCCTTATACAGTGTTGGGAAGGTTACTTTGGAAATGTAATAGATTAGAGATTTCAAATGACCCTATTCAAAATGTTATAAGTAACTTTTCATTTACTTTATACAAGTAAAGTAACTTATTAGATTTAATTACGTTTTGATTTCTTTCATTTGTCCACTAGGTGGCACTTTAAGTTAACGTTCTAAGAAAAAAGTTTCAAACCCTAAAAAAAAAATTTATTCTATTATTCAAAATGAAAATTTTTCAATAAAAAAATTAATTTTTCAATAGTTGCTTCTCAACTATTTTCTCTGAGTGTTGTCACTGCTACTGGAATTTCTGACTTTGATATGATTCCTTCAAAAATATCGATAGTCAATATCATTTTTGATAAAAACTGCCATAATATTAAGGGGTAAATCTATTTTTTTTTTATTTGAAGACAAATTGCAGAATTTAAGTGAAAAATGTTTTGAATGATGTTAAATAAGCTCAAGTTAATTTACATTTGACCAAAGTTAAAGTATTTACTTCTGTGATTTCTCTGTCAGATTATATTACTTTTAGAATCATGGTGAAAAAACGAGACAACACTCATGTCATATGTTAATGATTCAGTAATTCAAACTCCATGAGATGGCATGGGGAAGCAATTTAGAGAGAAACACTCTTGTTTACAGTTTTCTCCGTAATTTCATATGTGCTCATCCATAGTTTTGATTCCTTCAGTAAGAATCCAAAACGTAAATAGTGATGAAAATATTCCCTTTTATTAACTTATTGTTAAGTATCTTGTATCTTTAATTTTATAATGCAGAATCAAATAGTAATCCTTAAACACCACTATATGTTCCCACACTCTACTAAGAACACAGCTTTACCCTTGATTTCAGTCGAATAAATATTAAGAAGTCCATGCCTTGTTGAAAACCATACATTCTTTATTAGTTGACATTTTTGAGGGCTAAGAGGGCTTTTGAGGGCTCATTTCTTGGAGGCTGTCTATTGTTAATATTGTTGTTTAGATCATATAAATTGAACTGAAAATAGATCTAGCGATGGTGCCCATCCATTCTGAACAAGTTTTAGAGGATTTTTTAGAAAATCCCCCACACCAGGTGCAAAGCTTTTCATACCCAAAAAGACTTGGGGCTATACAGGGGAGGAAGTGGTGGCTCAGGGGATAAAATGTTGGACCTCTTGTGGGAAGGTCATTTTGACTAAGTGACTACTGTTGGGCCTTCGAGCAAAGCCGTTAACTCTAATTGCTCAGGTGTACGACAGAAATATGTGTAAGTTGCTGTGAATAAGGATATCTAACAGATGCTGCAAGTGAATTGCTTCTAAATACGTATGTACATGTGCACTTATATACTTATTTGTTTTTAATAATTTTGCAGACATTTTTAGAATTCTGTTTTCAATTTGTCATTACGGGATACTGAGTGTAAATTAAGTAGAACAAAATAAGTGAAGGGGGTCTGAATACTTTCGTCATTCACTGTAGATCATGAATATTAATGAGAAAGTTATTAAAACTGCAAACCTACAATATGTCTTTTTTATTCCAGATGTTCCTTGTAGCTCTGTCCTTCGCATACTTTTCAAAGGCTTTATCCGGAAGCTATATGAAAAGCACAATAACCCAGCTGGAGCGGCGTTTTGACATCCCCAGTTACTTGATAGGCATCATTGATGGCAGTTTTGAAATAGGTAAGCACCATCGTCTATCAGCACCATCGTCTATCAGCATCTATCAACACCCACCAAATCATGTTTGTGCTTTTTACAGAAGTTGCAGAGAATTGTATAGAACTAACAGCCTTTCATGAATCCATTAGTATTCTTTGTATTTTACTTTACACTGTGATGTAATGTAATGTGGTGTCATGTACAAGTACCGTAATTAAACAAGTACCTTCAGAGATCTGAACCAGAAGTTCAAACTTTGTTCACTACAGCTGTAACAACACACTGTCACTGCACTGCCCTGTTTCATAAAACTTCTGCTAGCTAAATAACATAATTTATGTAATGTCATTTATGTACAGTTTTTTCAGGCCATCTGTTATTAATTATCAAGACCTATTTAATGCATAGTAAATACAAGCAAGAACCATAAGGATAGGTTATTCTGTGTGGTTGTGTGTAAATGTCACAAGCCTGCCATGTGTACTTAAGTATTTAAGTATTTAATTAGAACGAACAATGAATAGAAGAAAAATCCTAATAAATTCCATATTATGTCTGGCCATGCCTGCAAAACACTATCAATTCTTTTAGGTATACTTGGAAACAGTTTTCGAAGAAACAGCGCAGGTAGGTTGCTCCGAACTGCTAGGAGAACTAACCACAGATATCCTCTGAAGTATGTACTTTCAAATCCATGTCTATTCATGTAATCCCAGGCAGACTCGATTATCAGAGCTCTGTGGGGGACAAAACTATTACATCTAGGACCGCTTGTTCTTCTCTACACTGAAGATAGTTCTTAATGACATTGCCTGTATGTTTGAGGTCGTTGTCTGCTTCAGAATACATTTTGGGTATTTTCCTGTATTTCTCAGCATTGAGGACACCATTAACGCTGACCAAATCTCCAACTCTATAAGACGAAATGTAGCCCAAACTTGCAAGTAACCTCCATAATAATCATGCTTCTTCAGTGAACACACTACCTCCTCCAACAGTCATTCATTTATCAGTCCAGAGCACTTTCTGCCAATGTTCTTCTCCCGAAGATTCTGTGTTACTTTTTGGCTACAATTCTTCCATGAAATTCACTTTGCCAGTCTTCTCTACATGTTTGAAGAGCGTACCAGTCCAACTGGTTTTTGTCAGTTCTATCCTGATGCGTTGGTTTCCGAAGGTGAAGAGAAGTAATCATGTTGTGTCTTTCATCCGTTGCATTAAGTTTCAATGGCCAACTAGTGTGTCTGTGGTCCACAACATCGCATGTTTGTCCTTGAACAGCACATCTTGAAACCCCAGTCTGCTTTTGAAAATCTTTGCTTGGGAAAGCCCTTGTTGATGTAGGATTGTGTATTGTGCTCAGTTTATCCATAGACCTGTTAGATGTAACAGTCTTCCAAATCCTCATTTGTTTTTTTTTAAACCAAGTTTTAAACTCCTGCACAGCTGTTTCTGTTTCACTTAATGGCTGTTTTATTACGCATACTCAATTGATGATCACCAGCACGTGCTTGGTGTCATTTGTTAATTATAGTCTGAAAGGTGTAAGAATGCTGGATTGAATATTTATTTCATTGAGCTTTTTTTTCTTTCTGCATTTTTATAAAAATAGACAATTAAAAATATTTTAAAGGCATTATTCTGAATGACCCTGGATAGTGTGGCTGTAAAGAAATGAACTTCTACTATCTATATTATATGGTCATTATTATGAACTCATTATAAAAATTAAAAACTAATTAATAAATTAAAAAATTCCAACTAATTGAGTAGTGAAGATAATTGAGGAGTTTCTCTTGGTGAAGTTGTACATGAATTACATGCTGGAATGTTATCGAAAGGCATTAATGTGACTGACTTGGTTTAAAGCACATGAAAAATTTCAATCCACGTCCCAAGTATTTGAATCTCTGCAATGGACCGCAATGCATTTTTCACTTTTCAAAAACCTAATTCTTTGGACACTGCTAAAGAGTAAAAAGGTTCAGTGCAGCACAGCGCTCTGGATAGAACTTCATTAGGGCTTCATTAACTTGAAATGCTCTGTGTGTGGTCTCCTCTTCCTGTGCTATAATCCTAGCCTCTGCCAGCATTTTTAAATTAAATAGTTTGTCTCTTTAAGCTGCCTGAATGCGAGTAAAAGCTTTGGCAAAAAGAATGGGAAAAGCACAAAACCAAAGGTCATAATGTACAATTTTGTGAAACAATTGTTTTTGCCGTGTTTCATTAAGGCAGCTCCTTCCTTTCTAAACCGCGCGACTTAAGACTTTTTTAACAATTCCAACTGGGTACACATCTAACTGAAATTTTAAATAATCTGACAGAATATTCTATCATTATACAATTTAGAATTAATTGTGTACTGATTAATCTAACTGATTGTGTAAATGTTGCCTAAACTGTACATCAATGTACATCCATTAGCCATTTCTCTTGTTACTCTGCCATTATTATCCCTCTTTGTTGTTTACTATATACTTACAATCTCTGGTAGTTATGCCATGTACTCAGAATAACAACTTTTTTCATTTAAAAAATGTACTATATCAATATAGTTTATTTTCATTCCACTGATTCTTATATTCCCCGATAGGTAACTTGCTTGTTATTGCCTTCGTGAGTTACTTTGGTGCCAAGCTTCATCGACCAAAAATCATTGCCACTGGGTGTCTGTTGATGTCACTGGGGACATTCATAATTGCACTCCCGCATTTTATTATTGGAAGGTAAGTTGGAATTGTGCCTTGCGTTTGTGAGTACTACTGCATGTATTATCATTTCAATGCATTTGTTTTGTTCAAAATCTTGCTCAGTTATTTATGATGTGCCATTACCATTAAAATAATAATAATAATAATTAAGGGGTCTTGCTCAAGACCCCTTAATTATTGCTCTTGCTCAAGGACCCAAAGTACTGGGTTCAGGGCTCGAACCTTCCCCCAACCTTCCAATCAGTAAACCAGCACCACTGAGCTACACCCTCCCAATTTTCCTTGTCTGCCTGGTTCCTGATTACATGGTTTGCCTTGTATATGATTTTCCTTTGTATATGCTGTGTTATTAGCACCCAACCTTTGCCTGTTTATTGACTACAATTTTGCCCTATGTTTTAAAAGAAGAAGAGCCTTTATTTGTCACATATACATTACAGCAAAAGAAATTGTTTCTTCTTCTTTCTTTTCTTCGCATATCCCAGCTTGTTGTTGGTAGTTGGGGTCAGAGCCCCGACCCCCTGGAGCACAGAGGGTTAAGGGTCTTGCTCAAGGACCCAAGGGTGGTAGCTTGGCCATTCTGAGGTTTGAACCTGGACCTTCTGATCAGCAGCCCACCTAACCAGCCTAATCTAACCACTATGGAACAGTTGGGCTATTATTTAGCAGCCTTCAGCACCACGTAACACAAAGCTCCTTTAAGCCACTGACTCAGACACCACAGCAGGATCCTGAGTGAGCCACCCATTTTAAAGAATAGAAACCAAAAATCTTCCCAAAATTGCATTTGAAAAGTGCATAAAACCCTCCTAAAAATAGTACTATCCAATAAGGAGGTGAATAGAAGAAAAGATTCAACACTGATCTAGTCACTTTGAATACATTGAAATGCATTCTGGGCTTCTTCAACGCATGAAGTGTTCCAATGCCTGATAAATGATGTCCAATGTAAAGTGATGAGAAAGCTTATCGTTGCTTACACTGACAGTATACAAATCTACTCTTCAGATAAGCAAACACAGACTGCTTATATCAGGGAGGAATTTGCCTGATTACGTGCCAACATACTCGAAGTTAAATAGGCTTTGTATTGTCATCCTAATAGTCAGTACACTGGGAAATGAAACAGTGTGTGTACCCAAAAACAAATTGGGAACATCATGAACAAAAAGAACACCATATGACAGCAGACACAAGTGACACTGAAGCACCCGACAGTGCAGTACACTAGATTTGTGTTCGTTCAGATGGATTTTTCTATATGATTACAATACATGTACTTGTAAACACTCAATTGTTTTAGCAGCAATTTGGGCAAAAGAATGCTCAACAGTTGATGAGTCTGTTCATTTGTGTGTGTGTGTGTGTGTGTGTGTGTGTGTGTGTGTGTGTGTGTGTGTGTGTGTGTGTGTGTGTGTGTGTGTGTGTGTGTGTGTGTGTGTGTGTGTGTCAGTCCAAGTCCTTATCATTGAGAAGTCAAATAGAATAGAAGCTGGTAAATATCTGAGATATAGAGAAGAGAATAGAATAACCATTATTTGTCATGTA
Source organism: Kryptopterus vitreolus (assembly GCA_030449085.1). NCBI lineage: Eukaryota > Metazoa > Chordata > Actinopteri > Siluriformes > Siluridae > Kryptopterus > Kryptopterus vitreolus. The sequence continues at coordinate 10,764,086 of JACRUU010000008.1, read as the reverse complement.
TACATAACAGCACAATGAAATTCTTTTGTCATATATTCACAGCTTTTTAATAGCTGGGTTCAGAGCACGGGGTCAACCATGATTCAGTGCCCCTGGAACACAGAGGCTTATGGGCTTTGCTCAAAGACCCAAGCGTGGTAGTTTGGCGATACTGGGCCTCGAACCCCCGAACCTTCCAATCAGTAGTCCACTGCCTTAACAACTGAGCTTCCCCCTCCCAGTGACTCATTATGATCTTCCCTGACACCCTGACACAAAAGAGTTAATACACAATACGTTAAAAAAATGGAGTAATACAGAATACCTAGCTCAGTCCAACTGCCAAGGTGAACTTTATGGCTTTATGTTTACTCTAACAACCTCCATTTATATGTAGATTTTATATAGTGGCGAGGGAGGAAGTCAGAATTGCCAGAGAAGACACAGTCCTGATCTTAGGGGAGATTGAACATTTTTGAATTTGAGTGGAGTTGCCTTGGTTGGATATTATAGGCCCTTTATCCCAGCCCACAATTGATACCTAATCATGTCATCTTGGTTACTAAAGCAATGAAGAAATAGAGCAGTGAAAGAAGTGACAAGTCTCTCGGTTTAGCCTGTGTGCGGATCCATTAGTGTGGGTAATATTCGCATGACATAATAGCAGTGGTGATTTGCCAGACATGAGATTGTACACCCCATTTATACGCAACAAGTAGCGTTGGTTATCATTTTAATTTTATGGATTATGATTCCCAATTTCGATTCCGAACGGTGACCCAACCGCAGATGCTTAGTCATGTTGGTTGTGACACCTTGCTTGCAACATATTAGTTTTTCACTATAATTACACTTAGCTTTGTCTTGGGTGTTTACAATTTGTTGCCACACGTTTGAGCGCTTCCCGCAGTGCAGCTTGTAAAAAATAAGACGAATAGAAATTTTTGTTTTATAACAAGTACATTCCTAATCTTAAGTATCTGATTCCAGAGTCAGAATCGATTTTCGATTCCCAACCCAAATGCATCAGTTGGTCTCGTTTGATCTCGGGCTCATCATAAAACCATCATAAAACCATTGGATCTCCTTGATTATTAACTGTAGGACTATTAAATGTGGATTTCCACCACTTTGAAGCATGGACATTCAATTTTTTGCACTCTTTGAACAAGGAGTGATCAAAAAATTGAAACCATTTAAAGAAATAGAGCTAAGCTCGTTTGATGGGGTTTGACTTTTGAATTTCGCCATGTACTTCAACTTGATGTGGCATGACGGTAAATGTGCTTTGTATACTTTTTGGCAATGCTGCTGTAACGGCAAGTAGCTCTTGGTTTCACACGTTGTAATTCCTCGCTACTTTAGTTAGTTTTTTTTTAATTAGAAGACAACATGCTTACAATTTCTTTGTCTTTTCCATCATGCTGAAACCTGGATAAAAGTCTTGAACCTGTACAGTCTTCATTTTATTGGATTTGGCCCAGGAAGTGAACCATACAGCAAATATTTAGTGACAAATCCGCAGCAGCACAATAGTTGCTTTGCCTAAGAGAAAGTAACCTTATGAGGAACAATTCTCAAAAGTGGCCCAGATAAATTCTTTTCCCAGTTATTAGACTGAGCATTTTTTGCATCTCGGACAAAATGAAATGCAGCAATGACAAAGAAGATAACACACTAGTGTACATTAAAAAACTATTACTTTGCCAAATAGTGCTTGCTAAGTCTAGAGGAACATTCAGTTAAAGATTTTAGAATACAGAATCACCAATAAGGACTTGCATTACATGATGTTTTATGTATCATTCTTTTTTACATTGGTTCAGCCAAATGCTTGATGATAAAAATATTGTTGTGCACCAAATTGAGCTTTTGTTCAATTGTCATTTACCTTTGCAAAATCTCAGAGGAAGCATTATATTTATGTCTAAATGAATGATTGTGCAAGACATATAAACACAGAAAAACCAAGGTATAAGAATGTACCAAGAGTACAGATGCTTTCTTGCTTAAAATTACAACCTGATCATGCATTTCTTTCTTTTTTTAAATTAAAAGAATAAAATCCCCTTTTAAATACTACTTTCTGAGTAATTTGGTTGCATTCAAGCAAATATAAATGGTATACAGTATAATGTGAATTAACAGCATTCAGAGTCGACATTGTGTCTGAAATCACATCCGACAAACTCATTCACTATTCCCTCCATTAGTGTATTAGATTTTGGAATTTACAGAGTAAATAAAAACAAATACCTGCACAAAACATTCTTTGAGGCATAATACACGTTTATATTTGATTGAAAATTTGACCAGTGGTTTCTTTAATAGTGACCGCTGACTCTTTTACATTGTTATACAAGAAAAGTCAAAAGGATTTTGCACAGAAGGGGTTTTGCTGAAGTATAGCGAGTGATGTAATCATTATTTATTCATTTTATTTTTGTTTGTACAAATCCTTATGAAAATGTACAAATACAGATACTCATGTTCTGGTAAAAAGTAATGACACTTTTATACTCAAGTTGAAAGTAAAGAAGTTTGGACTCTGACATGTAAATTAATTAAATTAATTCATTAAATTCTTAATTAAAGAGTAGCCATTCGTGCTACCTGTTTACAGGTAACTATTAATATACTAATGCAAAATGTATTTCAGATTTAGTTTTTAAGTATTTAATGAATGTATCCAGGCTGAACAACCACCATATAGAACACAAGCTGAGAAAACATGAGGATGATGATGATGTTGATGATGATCAGGAACGTCTCTGTATTCAGTCATGTTTACTTCACTGACTCAGTCAGACCTCAGACTCATCCACATTCTCAGCTACGTCTACGTCTGTGGTGCCAGGAAATGATACACCAGTGGTAGGGTGAAAAATCCGCACAATGACAGGCAGCTGGCCAATTTAAGTGCAGGTAGATTCTGCAAATAAGTTAACTTGAATTTTCATTTAGTGGTATTTTTACAGTGAAATGTGGTAAATTTGATAATGGCAAAGAATTAGAAACAGTAAATTACTGTCAACTCCCAGTATATTACCGTTAATCTCTAGAGTTGCTGAAATGTTCTGATAAAGACACACATAAAAAGGTACATCTGGAGCGAGAAAGCATTTGTGCTCTTTTACAGAAAACTTTCATTTGAAAGGCCTCAAGCACTAGAATGTTTATATAGCGTGTTCATCAAATTAACTAACTTGATTGTTTGTGTTCAGATATAAGTTTGAAACATCAGTTAGATCTTCAGTGAACTCAACACACACCATGCCTTGTCCAGCCAGTACACCTACAATGCTGTCTGTGGGTAACCACCCTTCTACAGTTTTAAACACAGGTACATTCCCTTATTTACAATGTACATCAATGTTAACAGATTGTACAGTATACCTACAAATATCCAAATTATCCATTAATTTATTATTTTTATTTTTATTCTTACATCAGGCTGTGAGAACGAGTCCAAGTTATCTATGTGGATCTATGTGTTACTGGGGAACATCTTGCGGGGAATTGGTGAAACTCCCGTACAACCTTTGGGAATTTCATACATAGATGATCATGCGCTGGAGGACAATGCTGCTTTCTACATTGGTATGAAATGTTGACTGTTCTGTTATTGCATTTTAATTATACCTTTTGGCTCAGTTTTACATGCCAGTGTGAATGTATGCCAATATGTCAGTACAGATGAGATGTCTAACAAAAAGTAGTATGTGTCTGTTTAACAACAATTCTTTTTTACAGACTCTAGATTAAGACAAATTCGATGTTTTCTTTTCTTTCAGGATTTGTTCAGACAGTGTCGGTCATTGGCCCAGTATTTGGCTACCTGCTTGGATCCCTTTGTGCAAAGTTGTATGTGGACATTGGATTTGTCAGCATGGGTGAGTGAAACTGATCCCTGCACTGATGACGTATTTCCAGACAGGATTTTTTAATGATTAAATCTTACTACACATATTCCCTAAATATCTCTCTTTTGTACATAATAATGTTTTTCCACATGTATTGTCTTTGTATTTTCTGTAAATGCATCTCATTTGTCTGTATCTGACATAGAGCCCACTATTTTCTTCATTCATTCATTCATTCATTCATCTTCTACTGCTATATCCGATCTTCCCTCGGGTCATGGGGAGTCTGTGCCTATCTCAGGCGTCTATGGGCATTAAGGCAGGATACACCCTGGATGGGATGCCAACCCATCGCAGGGCGCACACACACTCACATTCACATTAACACACTAGGGGCAATTATCCAAGGTGCCAATCAACCTACCGTGCATGTTTTTGGACCGGGAGGAACCCGGAGAAAAACCCCCTGAGGCACTGGGAGAACATGCAAACTCCACACACAAACGGGAGAGACGGGAATCGAACACGGACCCTGTCGTTGAACCCACCCTAAAGAGTTTGAAATTGAAGGTTCGCTTCCACCTGTTTTCCCCCACTTTTGATAGTGAGGTATTTGGAGAACAGATCCTGCCATCCCAATATCAAAACAAGAGTGGAAAACTTCACTAACATGGCCTCCACGTTTCAAAAATAAGGTTATAGGATGAATCTTAGGATGTTCTGGTCACTCTCTTCTCTCTCAGGTCATCTACTGTAGCACTAAATACACACAAATTCAATATATCATCAGTGCAAATCGTAAGATGATTTGCTTGTTGGAATGGATTTAGAAGAAAAAAAGTATATGAATTTCCTCTAATTTCTGGAGACATTGGCCATTTTCATTCGAAAAGTAAAGTTTTATCAAACGTATTTCTGAATCGATACTTCTTTTCCTGAATGCAGATGTGGGGGAGGTCCTCACAGCTGCAGGGACAGGTGTTGCCAACAAAAAAGGAGGATTGAAAGAAAAGTTAGTGTACATTGCAAATCTTCTGATACTAACGTAACACAAAGAACGCTGAAAATATCAAATTTGGTCTGATCAAACCGATGTTTTCTGAGCGGCCAGTTAAATCTGATCCAACCATGATACATTCTTAGAGTCTTCTACAACATGTACATGCATCTGATATATTTTAAAGCTAACCTATGAGCTAGTGGAATGGTAGCTCTATACAGAATCAAAGCAAAAACAAGCAAAAATTATTTTCATGCCATTCAGCTCAAACAAATATGTACCTTTTGTATGGCAGTTTAGCTATAACATTGGGATTGTACAAAAAGTAGTTAATTTTTTAATTAGATTGTGATGTGATACAATAGACCTTATTTGTTTTACTAAATTTGTTCTTAATGAAATAAAGGTAGTGAGGACAAACTTCCTGAATAATAGGATGGATAAACCTTACAAAGTCATTCTCACCTGGACAGTTTCATTATTCAATAACTGTACTTTATTTGATCAAAAAGGAGCTTTTTTATAACCAAATAGCTCATTATAGTTTTAACAAAAAGTCATGCATGTTTTCATGCATTTATAAACTGTTAGTGAGTGAGTGGTATTTGTTCTACAGTTTACATAATGGATACTACCTTCTAAGTTGTATAATCAACGGGAATCTCAGGAATCTTTTGCCTGTAAATCCAACCAGAATAAGGGCATTAGAAAGCATCAGGCAAGTCTGAGGAGCAGGAAGGGTTCAGGATCACTGCTATCTTTGAGAGATATTGAGAGAGAGAGAGAGAGAGAGAGAGAGAGAGAGAGAGAGAGACTGATCGGTGGCCAGTAGTAGGTCGCTAACTATGGTAACCAGAAGTGTCAATTGTTTTATAAGTTTTAAATGCATTTTATTTCATGAATGAACCAATGTGGGGAGGTGGTGGCTTAGTGGTAAGGTGTTTGTGGTACCAGAAGATCGCAGGTTCAAACCCTACAACCACCTACCACCTAGCTACCACTAGTGGGCTCTTGAGAAAGGCCCTTAACCTTCAATTGCTCAGATGTAAGTCGCTCTGGATAAGGTGCGTCTGTCAAACGCTGTAAATGTATGCATGAGGATAACTGCAGTGCTGCAAGCTTTTTACATGTATAATGTTGTGTCAGACAGCTGGATTCATTTATAAAAAAACTTAAGAATTTTTGATTATTCTTAAAAGAGGTTTAGTTGCTCCTTGTTAATTAAGTAACTGCTTGAATAAACAAGTAGGTGAGCGACATAAGCACATTAAGTAATTAACTTCATTATTCAGCTTAATTCAAACAAAGTTGGGAATAACAATGCCCAGACTTCTCACTCTGAACACACATAAATACTCATATTTATTAAAGTAATTGCGCAGCTTTCTTCTAATACAGCTGAGATACTATATCTTTATTATTCTGACTGAACCCTCCATTTTGACTTGTCCTGTAATACGGCTGATTTCCTGAACTCTCTGCCCACCCAATTTGTAATTCTACCAAATTATTTTTACGCTATTTCCATCCTAATTATTTGATTGTCTGTTGAAAGGGTACATGCTGTTTTAATTCCAGGGTGGTAGTTTGTCTCTGTGATTATTTTATACGGAGCCAGGTTATCAAGAATATAACATAACCATGTGTGTAGAAATTCAGTTAAGATTTTATATTTGCACATTAATAAATCATAAGTGTGTACAATGCTATGTCTAAAAAAACAACAAAGTCATTACAGTATTGTGCATTTGAGTGAAGAAAAATGTCTCTGAAATAATGTTAGAGGTTAAACTCGTCACTCATTGTGTCTAAACACAATACATGACTTGCATCACTTCTTGTTTATTGGTTGTCTGCCTTTATTGCGCTCTCTCTCTCTCTCTCTCTCTCTCTGTGATTTTGCTCTTCTATTTCTGCCCTGGTTGTGTGTTTTTATACTTTGAATGTGTTTGGTTTATCTTCTACAGGTTTTTTGTATGTTTTTTGTCTTCCTTATTTCATTAGAAAACAAGCCCAAAATTGTATTTATTCTTTTTTCTTGTTATCAGTATTTTTTTTAAATAGTGATCAATTAAAATGATTGCTTTTATTGAACAATTACCTCAGTGTGCCTCCTTTTAATTTGCTTATTTTGCATGAATACAGAACTGTCTACTGGTATATCTGTATTATTAACCATTAAAATTTGTGTTATATATTATAGAGAGTATTACAATCACAGCAGGAGATGCACGCTGGGTGGGTGCATGGTGGCTGGGCTACCTCATAGCAGGGCTCATCACACTTCTGTCAGCTGTGCCTTTGTGGTTCATGCCTAAGTCTCTCCCTGTGTTAGAGGGTCAACTGTCCAAAGGGTCCAACGAGGAAACTAACTTTGTCAAAGACTCACTTGTTGTGCACAACAAATGCCAGTCAGATGAGGCCTCCAGCTTTGTAGAATTAGCCAAAGGTTGTCATCCATCAAGACTCCACATTTTTCATAAAACAAACCATATTGATTTCAATCCCAAAAATTTTGAGACTAATAGGTTTTATTGTGTTTTGCAGATTTTTTGCCAGCATTGAGATCACTCTTGGGGAACCCTGTCTACATTTTGTACCTCTGCATTACGATCATCCAATTTAATTCTTTAATAGGCATGGTTACATATAAGCCAAAATACATAGAGCAGCATTATGGCCAATCAGCATCCAAAGCCAACTTTTTGATGGGTAAGTTTTTTTTGGAAATAATTATATTTATAGTCTAGGTAGGTCGCTAAATATGTACCTCACACTTTAAGGCATACATGGGAAATGCATTCTTTAACAATGTACAGTAGCTATTAGTGGAATTGTTGGATTACTTTATAATGATAAAAATTATGTCAAGCAAATACACCTACACTACATAAAGGGAAGATCTATGTTATATAAAGAATTGTATATGGACATCTAGCCATTAAACTCTTTTCTTTTCTGTGAACACAAAAGTTGAAGCATATGTATGTGTTTATACTGTAGGATTCAGATTTCAGATTTAATGAAACATAGAGGGCCAAGTTAATGTACATCATTGTAAACTTTTTGAATGAACTTCATTCATTCATTCATTCATTTATTCATTCATCTTCTACCACTATATCCAATCTTGACTTGGGTCACGGGGAGCCTGTTCCTATCTCAGGTGTCTATGGGCATTAAGGCAGGATACACCCTGGATGGGGTGCCAACCCATCGCAGGGCACACACACACACACACATTCACACACACACATATTCACACACTAGGGACAATTTTTCAAGGTGCCATTCAACCTACAGTGCATATTTTTGGACCAGGGGAAACTGGAGAACCCAGAGGGAAAAAAAAAAACCCTATCTATCTATCATAGATATCTATATCTTTGTTGTTAAATAGTATAAAACAACATTAGAAAGTGTATTTACTTAACTGCATGATAAGATTAATTAAGCAAATAAGCAGTTAACATTAACCATTACTTGTATAGTAGTTTCCTGGCAAACTTGAAACCCCCTGAACACCACCTTTCCCTTTCTATCTACTTCTCTTGAGGCTAAATAGACAAACCTGCCACACCCCAAAATCTACATCTATAATATGACGTTTAAAATGCGTGTAGGTTATATTAACAAGTATTAAAAGCTAAAGAGAGCCAATCTGTGAATCAAGTTAAACAAATTAATATTCATTATTTCCATCATAATGTTATCATGCATTTATTAATGTAAATTTTCTTTTGAAAAATTACATTTACATTGCACTTTATTAAATTTCTATAAATCTTTTTATAAATTTCTACATACGTGTAGAAGGTTCAAAGTAGTTTTCTGTTCACTACAGAAAATCATGTAGGCCCTGCGCATTGCATCGAGGCATTGTTCTAAAATAAATCATTTTAACACATTAGAAAAAAAACTTTGATCCTTCCTTTGGATCTCTCTAAAAGTCGTACCGCACAGATCTGCTCAGGGGGAGGCCAGTTCACAGCAGAGGAAAGGGTGGAGAACAAGAATGTCGCATTTGGCTTCCATTACTTTCATTTTCATTTATGTAGGATTTATCTAGATTAACTTTCACTTGGGAATGTGATTAGAAATAGATTATAGTTAGTTACTCTATATAACTGTTACTTGCTGCATATGGAGAAAACAAGAACGTGTTTCTTAAATATAAATGAGGTGTAATTTGATGTGTGCACATTGGGTAACAGAGAAATGTCTAAAAATGTTGGATTTTATCAATACGACAGGAATTTGAACCACACCATCAGGTGCACTTAACATTCTCCAAACATTTTTACAGATAACATGAACATAAATAAAACAGTCTATAGGCGTAGGAAAGTATAGCAAAGCTTAGCAATAGCTGAGACAACATATTTGTATTACTTGTGTAATAAAGCCTGCCTAGTCTGCCTGCATTTTTAGATTTGGTTTGAGTAGAAATGCATTTACATTCATACTAAAATTGCACCATATAAAAATCAAGTCACAAGCAGCCAGAAATGTTTTGATTAAAAAAGATAAAAGATATCTTAAGATATCGTTGTTAAATTGAGGTGATTTACAGCATTGGCTTCTGGACCAGAAGATTGCAGGTTCAAATTCAACTATCAAGCTGCGACTGGTGGATCCTTAATCCTCAATTCCTCAGATGTAATTTGCCCTGAATAAGGGCATCAGCCACATGACATGAATGTAAATATCAATGAGGACACAGTTTAGATTAGACTGTAGTTAAGTCAAGAAAACATTGCACAGCAAAACTGTTACTAAGAAAAATATATTACATTAAAATTCATCAGAATGCCAGAAGAAAACTAGTTTTGCCAACCAGAGGCAACAAAATCATTTCAGCAATTATATGATTTCAGAATGAAATACAATACAAGTTACAAGGCTATTTTTAAAATGTAAAGAGTAGAAAGTAAAAAGCTAAAAAAATAAGTATAGATATTTATAGATTTAAGTATAGATTTGTATAGATATGTATTTTTATACTCCATTACTTGACACCTCTGCAGTGTTAGGGAGTAACTAGTTACATAACTTAATTACAAAATAAAAGTAAAAATTACAGTTACTTTTGAAAATGTTAAAGACAACTGTGAAATAAGTACTTATTGTGATAAATAATAATAATAATTATTATTATTAATAAATATTAATAAATATTAGTAAATAGATATGGATCTCATGAGTCTAACGTTTAGAAGTATAAAATGTTTCTGACATTCACTGGAGTACAGAGGAATGTATATGTAATCTATACTCCTATACTTAATATGATGATGAAGAACGTGGATGCAATATTTTACTTTATGCAATAGCCTTAATCATCACATTAAGTATAGGAGTATAGATTACATTTAGATTCCTCTGTACTCCAGTGAATGTCAGAAACATTTTGTACTTCTAAACATTAGACTCATGAGATGCATATATATTTACCATAATACCATATAAGGTATTTTCATCAAAATTGTCTAGCGTGTACGATTTCCATTTCTAACATAACTCAAACCAAATCAGGAAAAAGGTTTCCATTTCAAAAGGTTGAGCCTGAAAGACAGATTGAAACAGTTTATTGCTATAATTATTCAGAGAAGAGGAAAGCTAGTGTCCACTACTCTCTCTTTTCATCAGTACACTGCAGTGTTTTGTTTAGCCTGATCATGCTTATGGACCATGTGTACATACTTTTGGTAATTGGGAAATGTGCTTTGAACTAACCTTATATAATGACGGTTTGTCTTTCAGGAATGATCAACATCCCAGCTGTTGCCTTGGGAATGTTTTCAGGGGGAGTGCTCATGAAGAAGTTCAAGCTAGGCATCATGGGAGCTGCCAAGTTTGCACTGGCAACATCTCTGCTGGGCTACTTCCTCTCGCTTTTCTTCTTTGCCTTAGGTTGTGAGAATGCGAAAGTGGCTGGGATCACTGTGTCATATGATGGGTAACTCATATCTTTAAAAACACTGCATGCTAACAAGCTAGCATCAAGTTATAGGGGTGTATGTCATACACAACCCGATATATATACATATTCACGTCACAAGGTTAGGATATTCAGGAATTAATATAAATTTTAGAGTATCTTATGTGCAATTGTTTTCCTGTGTAGTAAGAACATACCATCTTCATCTAGTACACAATATATAAACTTTAAGTGAATTTACTAATCATTAGATTAGAGTAGGTTAGATTAGATTAGATTGATTAGATTAGATTCATACTTTATGGTGTCATTGTGCAAAGTACAAGTAGAGGGCAAATCAAATGCAATTAACATCCAGCTAGCAATAGCAACGCTGATGAAATGTCTTATGAATGCAAAAGTGCAGTATACATCACAATATTTATATTACATTATACCCCAAATTGCCAGAGGCTATGAATTGGTTTCTAGCTCTAACATAAGTGATAGTGTTTGCACCAGACATGTTTAACAAAGAATGGTGCATAATTGTTGTGTTGAAGCATTGTGCTAGGAGACTTTATGTAATGTTTCTGAAAAGGGTCGTGTCTAAGAACAAAAGACATTCTTACGCAAGCTATGTGTTTTTCCTATAAACTTAACACATTTGAAATATTTGGAAGCCTATTAATTTGTCTGCTTACAAAGTTGCATATCCTATTCATTATTGTAAGTTCAATAGCAGGGAGTCAGTATTGAATTGCTGGAAGAATGTGTAGTCATATTTATTTGGTTTCCTTCAGTTGTTCCTTTAAACCCATTGTATAAAATTTGTGAGGACAAATTTGCAAAAATACACTGATCAAAGGACAGTGTGCAACAATGCAGGTTTGGACAAAGTTCTACCAAATGCAGAGTGATTATGATAATAAACTTTTATTGTGTGTGTTTGTGTGCGTGTGTGTGTGTTTGTGTGTGTGTGCACTTGCTGAACAGGATAGAGAATATCTCCACTGAAGAGAACTCACTATTTATGAGCTGTAATACAGACTGTTCGTGCTCAGATACAGAGTGGGACCCAGTATGTGGTGATAACGGTCTCACATATGTCTCTGCGTGTCTTGCTGGGTGCCGGATGTCTCGTGGCATTGGCATGAACATGGTAAGAAGGGCCTACAGGCAGGTATTCTTAATCAAAAACAACTAAACCAAAACCAAAACAACAAAAAAGTCCTAAAAAAACAACTTTATTTGTCGGAATAACTCAAATAACCTTGTTTGTTTGCATTTAGTGTAAAGCATCTGTGCATAAATGTAAAATCACCCTTTATTACAGTTACACTTTATTAGAGTATAATTTATATTAAATATTCCTTTCTGTACATTTACATTATGCTATAATAACACTGTGAGTGTTAATGTATGAATGAAATAGTTGCAAATGTACTACGAAATCTGAAGTGCCAATGTTTAATCATTTCCGATTAACTGTGGGTTTATGGAAATGATTTTGCCAATTAAATCCAAAAGAAGCGACCCATTCTTTTAATTTTTAATGGTTTCTTTTTAGGTCTGTTATGTACGATTGTAAAATCCATTGTATCTTTTTTGACTGCCTCTTCCATTATTAACATGATTTGGTATATCTATAGCTCCAAATGCTATTAAAAAGCTGTGCTACATGACACTAATGCATGTTTGCTTTGAAACTATTTGGTTATCAAAGGAAGATATATGGTTATGTAAAATAAATCCTGTTTCGTATAATGAAGTTTTATCACACTGATGATGTCAGCTTCAGTGAATTGTTTGTATGTGTCCAGACGTTTGAGCAGTGCAGCTGTGTGGCAGGGGGAACCGCCAGTGTGGGGCAATGCAGACACAGAGAAAGCTGCCAACATGTGTTCACCTATTTCTTGGCTTTGTCTGTCATTACTTCTTTTATTATCTCTCTGGGTGGAACGCCTGGATACATGCTATTAATCAGGTAAATGTAATCAATTAATTAATCAGGTAAATGATCGAAACAATGGTTAATCCACGAATGAAACCTGTCAAGGAAAAATACAGAGACTATTATATATATATATATATATATATATATATATAATAATATATATATATATATATATATATATATATCTATATATATATAGATATATAATGTGTTCAGAAAGTATTCAGATCTTTACTTTTTTCAGTTTTCTTATGTAGCTCCCTTATGCAACATTCACTCATTTTCAGTAACCACTTTATTTTCAGCATAGTAAGAGTAAATCTTACTCATGCAACTACCTTCCAACATTTATGTCACATCACATATAGAGGAAACATGTAGAGATTGTTTTGCCATTCTTTGTGGAAAATCCTCTTAAGCTTGGTCTGGTTGCAAAGGGACAGTCAGTGGACATTTATTTCCAGAGATGTTTAATAAGAGTTTAAAGCATGTAGGAAGGTGAATCTTTGGCCCAATTCCGAAGTCCTGTGATCTGTGTAGCAGGTTTTTATTAAAGATATCTTCATATTTTGCCCTATTGAGCTTTACATCAACCCTGACCGGCTGCCTAGTTCTCAGAGCCTTTTGCACTAAGCAGAGGCTTCTGTTTTGGCCAGTCTGCCATAAAGCCTGTATACATAAGTGGCAGGTTTATGTGTTGATATTACATCTGGAACTGTGTCCAGTTTGCACATATGATCTGCAAAACGCAGTCAGAGTGTCCATCAGCTTCTTGGTCAGCTCTCTTACTAAGGCCACTGAGGTGTGGAATCTTCATAGCAGCAGAATTATTTTAGCCTTCTCCTGATCTGTGCCATCAGTCCTGTCACTGAGCCCTTCATTACACCTCATGAGTTGGTTAAAAAGATTTCACTTTCTGAATGCGTATATATAGAATATACACTACAGTAAATACTGCGATGCACATGGCAGTATGTAGAGAGAGTTCTGTGATGGCTTTGTGCCCAATTATGTTTATTATTAGTAATTATCATTATTAATTATATTTAATATTTCTTTGTACTACAGATGCATCAAGCCAGAGCTGAAGTCCCTTGCGTTAGGATTTCACACGCTGGCAACACGCACTCTAGGTACATGGTTTTCTTAATTGCTTGACTAAATGTAAACATTTTGGTGAAGTAAGTACTTCTTAATTTATTAATTGATTATATTTTGTCGATATAATATTGAATTTGGCTAATGTAACCTGGCATCAAAATTGCCATTTAACAGCTGGCATTCCAGCTCCAATATACTATGGAGCAATCATTGACACCACATGTCTGAAATGGGGCCATAAGAAGTGTGGAGGAAAAGGAGCATGTAGAATCTACAACACTACTGCCTACAGGTAATAGTTTCGCATCAATATGCTCCTCCGTAGCTGGAACTGGCATCAGTAACTGATTCTGTTATGTTCGCTGCTTTATGCTAAATTCAATCAATTTGATTTTAGAGTGGTTTTCCAGCATTCTGTTTTTTTTAAATATATAACAAACAAATTCAGTTTTCTCAATCAGGATTAAGTCGTTACTTGAAAGTTTCAAATACATGTTACGCTTCTCATTTTTGTTCTATTCACACAGTGAAATTATGTGCAGTGCTTTTCCACATTTTATACTGTTACAACCTATTTGGATGTAATTATAGCTGTACACACACGCATCAGCTTTAAAGCTACTTTATTTTTGTCACAATAGAAATTGTTTAAGCACAGTGAAAGCCTTTATTCATATATATATATATATATATATATATATATATATATATATATATATATATATATATATATATCAGCCATGATAGGAAGCGAAGCACAAGATAAGATAAGTGGCAGCTTGGCGATACTAGGGCATGAAGCACCAGAGCATTAATTGCTGATTTTTTTTTATATTTTTAATCATTCTTCTTGGAAAATTTTGATAAATTGTCTTGGTGGGAGGAGACCACGAAAAAACAAAACTTTATTTTATTTTATTTATTTTAAATAGGTTCTTAACATTTAACATTTAGGTTTTAGTATTGGTTCTTAGACCCTGTGAAATCTGTGAATTTTGGACACACCATCACACCCCCTACGAAACCTCCATAGCCCCTATGGTACCTGTCTATATGAATTCATCTAGACATTATGTCACTTTTTAAACACAAAATTTAATAAATATTTAGTGAAAACATAGTTTAAAATGTTATTGCTAACATTCCTGAACATTCAGTCCTGCTGCAACTTGCTGTTACTTGTTATCTTCTAAATGAGAACCCGCAAATTTTCCAAGCCACGAGTTCCGGACCGTGAATTATCGGGGGTTGACTGTATTTAATATTAAACCACACCAGTGTATCTTTATAACTGTACCATCATTGTTGTCCTATTGAATGTTGAGTCCATGCTACATCCCCCTTTCATCTCTCACATAGGTTATTCGCATTATATTTGGCCACACCCATTTTGCTTTTAACAATGGCAGTTTCCAAATACCTGTTAATAAATAACATTCTTAGAACATGGTGCTGCCATTACCATTCTTCACTGTGGGGGAAAACAGTGTTTTCTAACAAATGTAGCATTACTGACCAACATAATTCAATGTTTAATATGTAATAATAAGATCAGTGACCATTTTACCTGTTTGGTGAGTCTCCACATGGGATTTCATGTTGGAAAACCTTTCAGATCGGAGCTTTGTATCTCTCCAGTTCCTTCACGCATTCAAGAAATGTTATCAAAAGTTTAGAAATTTCTCCCATCCTCTATTGGTCATAAACAGGCTTTGATTAACAGCTCAGTTAATAATTTACATGTATTACATATGGCAGATGCACTTATCCAAACCTACTTACATTATAATCTCATTCATACAACTGAGGAGCTATGGGGTTAAGGACCTTACTCAGCTGCCCACAAGTGGCTGGGTCTTGAACTGACAACTTTCAGAGCCAATGTCTAGTGCCTTAACCACTAATTCAACTCCTCTCCACCTTAGTTATAAGCTTACTTGCCTCTCATATGATATGCTGATCTTGTGCACCAAGGCAATTCTCATTTTGCTTGGTTACATTTTGAATCATTCATATAATTCAATTATTAAGTAGATCAATGCATATTTACACTTAGAGCATTTGGCAGACGCCCTGATCCAGAGAGCCCTACAACTGAGCAGTTGAGAGTTAAGGGCCATACAGAAGAGACCATTAGTGGTAGTTTGGTGGTGCTGGGAGTTGGACCTGCGAGCTTCTGGTCCACAGTCCAAAGCCATAATCACTGAGCTACCACCTTTTATATTATAAGATCCGAATAATGTCAATGCTCTGTGTGTGTTTCTGCCATTAACCTTCATTTCACTTATTTACAGATATTTTGTTTAATGTCATATAATCCCAGTCCATTAACATAAAAAATGTGGAAAAGTTCATAGGAATGAGTACTTTGTAGGGCACAGTATGTGTTTTACATAGAAATTTGGTTAGACTCTAGTCTGCGTTACTTTTTTCAGGATAGCATATCTGGGCCTAACACTGGGCCTCAGAACAGCCTCGTTCTTCTTCTGTGTGCTGGGGGTGGTGGTCTTACAGAGGCATGTCTCGAAGCAGAAGAGCAAAACACTTTCTAATGGAAGCACTGTGACAGAACTACAAGCTCTGAGAAAAGAGGAAATCAGCAACGTAGATCAGTCTCCACGCACCTCAGATTACGACCCTGAGAGGGAGACACGCTTGTGACATACTATTATTTGTAAAAAAAGAAAAAAAAGAAAAAAAAATCTACTGAACAATGTGAAGTACAGAAGATTTTTATTCTGACATTGGAATAAGTCACTGAATGTACGTTTTTAGGTATAAACAAATTGTGGAAAGATTTAATTTTTTCTTATTGTTGCTAATTGTGGTGAAGCTTACTTTTTAATGGGAAAGCAAAAATCTTATTTTTGTCTGTATTTTTCTAAATACTAAATTTTATATATCTCCATTTGAGTGTCCTGTCGGAATGGAAATGGTGAGTTAATCACATCCATGGTTTTATTTGAACAATAACTTCAAGCACTGTGGACATTTAATGTTATCAGTAGTGTCCATTCCAGTATTAGCTTGCTTTAGGTATCTGAAACATTAGGTTTAAAACAATAATATTTGTGCATTGGGCACACATGCATATCTTTTTCAATATACTGGTTTAGCTTGCGGTTCAGGCCATACAAATCACGTGTGTTGTGTGGAAAGTCTGATGATGAGCACAAGTGCATTCCATCCATTATCTGGCCTTCACTGTACAATCATAAATAATAAGAGCCTCGGTCACACTAGACACACTAGACTAGACACAGAATCTTTTCGGATACCTGCTGCATAAATGGGCGGCAACCCAAATCTTATATGGATATGTAGCTGCAAACTGCACAGCTTATTTATTGATTTTATATTCATATTAAAGCTATTTCATATAAAACTCAAATGCAGCAAAAAGTCTACAATGAGAGTTTTTTGATGAATTTTCTGAAGATGTCACGTCATCATGCATTAGTCACTCATCTTATTGAGATACAAATTCACAGCACAGTTCACCAAAGTTGTCACAACAATCTTTTGTTTCTTGTCGCCACTGTAGTCATGCATTAAATGGGAGTCAGTGGAGCAAAAAGTGTAGCGTGACTGTGGCTTTAAACTCTTTGTGTCTCAGCTGATGTTTCTATGTGGGGGATGAAAAGAACAATGCTATTTTTTTAATGTATTTTTCAAGTGATATTTTATACAAGCATCTTACTTATCAAAATGCTTTATTGTTAGCAGGTATATAAAGTATATCATATTTATGCAGTGAGTTTCAGTGAGTTTCGATGAGGGTAAAGAGAGATAATCCTAATAAATAATGACATAATTTAGCAGGAAATAATGTACTGTGTGTATAAACACCTGTTTGACACCAGTCACAAGTGTCGTAAGAGCACTACTGTATTACAGCGCTGCCAGTAATCTCTTTTATTCATCTCTGAGTCTGGTTTCTCCCAGGTTTTGTTCCTCATTTTGTTCCTCATGTGAGGGAATATTTTATTGCCACTGTCACCAGTGTGTTGTTAATAATGGCCGTTGTTAAATGCGCTGTACAGATGACATTTATTTGAATGAATTTAAAGTAACGACCTTATGGACCTCATTCACATATCCCCAAACAAAATGCACATTTGAGACTCTGTCCTGAACTGCCCGTTAAGATGGAGTATCTTAAGATCTGATTCAATAATGAGAACCAGCAGCAGGTCATGGTATTGTTTTGTGGTGGAGTTTAGTTTGTAGATCTCTGTGAGGGTTTCAGTTTACCTCCCCAGCCTCCTCTATCGTGAACATCTGTGAGTAGAGTGCAAAAATAAGGTTGTGAGTAGAAGAGGTGGAGGTTAGGTCTGATCTGGACAGTTGCTGGCATTATTCACTGTGACATGATGACAGTCTGCCTCAGAGGGAAGCAACTGTTCCTCTAAGAGGTGAGATCCCCTGACCTGTTGACTTGGGAAAGTTTAAAGATATTATACTACTAAATGTCCACAAAAACGGCAACATAGACATCCACTCTGTAGGAAGTTTGTTATTGCAATGAGGAATATATCCACATTCCATATACCAAATAAATGTTAAATCAGACTGGAGATCGTTATATGAAAGTCACATATTTCTAATTAGAAAATATCACTGTGTGCTTTAGGAAGCATAAACCAGGACAGATAATTAACCAGAGCTAAAACTGCCTGTTATTAATACAATGTGTAAACAATGGATGAAGTATGATGTATTCACAAATGAACAAATAGCTATATTCACTTTAACCGCAGAATGTGACAGATTATTTAAAGGTTATTAAGAACGAGTTACTCATGGACATTGTAGCATCATTTTTAACAAATCAATATACATCAATAGACTTAACAGTTAACCGGCAATAGCATACGTATACCTATACAATAACACTGTTTAGCGAGCTTGCTGCCTCAGAAAAGAGGAACTGGGAAGCAAGTGACGGGTTAAAAGAAAGAAACAATATTTGCAAATAAAATAATTACACCAATGATTCATATGCCTCTGTGTTTCCATCTCTCTCTCTCTCTCTCTCTCTCTCTCAATCTCTCAGCTCTCATTATTTTTCTCTATGCTGTTTACTGATAGAGAACACTCATTCCTAAAATATTACAGATGCCATGGGCTCAGGTGAAGGAGTTTCAAGTGAACTCAAGTGAAGGAGTTTAAGTATCTTGGGGTCTTCAGGTGAGGGGGGTTTGAAGGGGTAGGTGCATATATATATATATATATATATATATATATATATATATATATATATATATATATATATAGATATAGATAGATATATAGATAGATAGATAGATAGATAGATAGATAGATAGATAGATAGATAGATAGATAGATATAGATCTATCTATCTATCGATGGATGGATGGTTGCCTTCCTGGGGAGGGGTTTCCAGGCATGTCCCACTGGGAAGAGGCCTCGAGGAAGACCCATGACAGGTTGGAGGGACTATGTCTCTCGACGGGGCCTCACAGGATAACTCTGATGATAATGTAATGTAGTGCTGGGAGAGCTTGCGAGACTCCAGGTGCAAGGGCAGGTCTTTAGTAGAGAGACAGAGGCACTGGCCAACCCTCAAGATAGGAGCCGGTTTCCAGTGTCAATTATCTTGTAGTTGGTGCATGGGTGGCAGGTAAGGTTGGAAAAGGCAAAAAGGCAAATGGCATGTGGCATGACCTGGTACTGGTAGTGGTACTGGTAGTAGCCGGTGGGGGTATAAAGGCAGTCTTCCACTCGTTGCCCGGACTTCATGCACACTAGATTTTAAGCATTCCACAGGTTGAGCTTTGTGAAGATATTGACCCCTTAGAGTAGTTCAAAAGCAGTGGTCATAAGGTACAGAGGGTAACGGGTATGGATGATACGGTGAAAATGATACGGTGTACACTGTGATAATCTATGCAAGGGCATAGATTGTGATCTTCTTAGCAACAAAGAAGATGCCAGCAGGAAGTTGAGGTCGCATATGAAGCCAGAATCCAGGGCCTCTTGATATACTTGTCCATAGCAGCTCTCTCCGGCCTTGAGAATAGATCCTGTAATGCATGGGGCATGTGTCAGAAAGCAAATGAATGGAGCAATCGTATGGCTGATGTGGAGAAAGGGTGGTGGGGAGCTGCTTAATATTTTGTTGACTTTTGTTGCCCCATTCCATAACTTTTCTCTTAAACATTAAAAAATATCCCTATTTTTTCCCTTAAACATTTGATATGTTTTGCTTTATTGTGAATGAATTCACAAGCTTTGAAAATCATGGTAATGTTTTTATATATATTCTGCCTGCTGCCCCTTTTTTTGGAATTGGGTTTATAGCATCAGCGAGGTGTCTCCCAGGCAAAGATTAAAAGTAGCTTGGGGTTTCAAGATGCGCTTTATTTTGGAGAAGCACAAAGAAATGGGCAATGTTGAAGACTGTAGATGGAGTGGTAGCGCTAAGAATGTAAGACGGACGATGACTCATCATTCTTTCTTCTATGTGACATTGGAAGATGTCCTGCAGCGCCATCAGTAGGGAACTGAAGAAAACCTTTTCATACCCTCACATACAGTTCACTTTTTAGAAAAATAACAAAAAAACAAGAAAAACCAAAAACTTATTTTATAAACCTTCTTTTATTGCTTTTCAGTTTCTTATAAATTGCATAGAGAAAGAGAAGAACACAAAATATCAAACGAGACTTCTACAGCCATTACAAATGTATCTAATATAATATTATACAGCATTGTTTTTTCACCTTCACTGTTAAATATAAAATTGATGCTTATTTTATTACTTCTGAATGACTAAAAAAACATTTTTCATTTTCAAACATTTTGATTACAAGGTAAACTTCATTTGCACAAATATATACATTTTTAGACAAAAAAGTGATTGCATGTTTTATCTGCACAAACAAAAGCAAATGTGACATAAATAATCTCCAGAAGAACCGGCGCAGATTCTTCAACATATTCAATAAAACGTATATAAAGCTGTGCATTGTGTACCGACAAATCACTGAAGGCATCTTCACTTCACTTCTTGATATTTGCCAAAGTCGGAGTGAGAAACAGCAGTGCTGTGGGGTCACCTTAGGGCGAAGGAAATGGCCCCATGCTGCTTTAGGAGAGTGGCTGAATTTGGCAATGTTCTCACACATCTTTCTTATCTTCAATCTCAGTCAGACTCTGGGATAAAAACAGCACAGCTTCGGGTTAGAAATGAGGTTATGAGTGACATCTTACAGTCTTTACACTTTAAATTTCAAGAGGGAAACGTTTATTTAATTGCAATAAAAGTGGTCAGATAATTAAATATCGAAATACGTTATACTACAGAGAGGATTATAAAGATATACATTATAATCCATCTGTGCTGGAGACTCTTATTACGTTAATGTGTCACAAGTATTTACTGTATTGTTGTTTACAATGCTAGTTTAAACAGTAAAGTCTGTAGGTAACAGTTACCAGTAGTTTTGTTTGATTTTGAAGTAAATCTTCGTAATCTCTGGACAGAGCCTCAGTTTGCTTTTTAATGGTGTCTACTTCTGTCTTGGACTTTTGAAGAGCTGAAAAGACAAAACGGGTTAAAACCAGCTTCAGTACAAGAACCTTAAATTCAAAATACACAATTTCATATTGAACACAATCAGCTTTTTTTAAAGACTGTATTCAACCTTGAATAACTCATGTTGGAAATAACATACACACACACACACACACACACACACACACACACACACAGCAACGTAAAAAAAATGTATAATGTAGTAATGCATTAAATACATAAGGTGTGTGTGTGTATTTTATATATATATATATATATATATATATATATATATATATATATATATATATATATATATATATATATATATATATATATATATATATATATTACAGAAATATTACTGCTGCCTAAAATAAATCTCAATGTGTGGCGCACAATTTTTTTTGTGTTTTACTTTTTCTTATTAACTAGGGCAGTCTATATTAATGATGCAAATTTACTTTAATGGCACTAACTTTATTAACACAGTGCACATTCACTCTGAGTTGTGTTGGTGAATGAACAAGACCCAGGAACTATTGATAGCAATAAACTACCAATTAATACATTTATTGTCTTGACAGAAAGGTTTTGGGGAAAAACGGATGATATTTGCACCCAGAAAAAATAATACATAATGTCTATTTAAATATATATACAGACACACAAACATGTATTTACCTTCAGCAGATGCTGTTAACTCCTTTTTGAGTTGCGTCACCTCTTTCATGAGCTGTTTGTTTCCTTGCTCCATCACTTCATCCTCTGTGGACTTTTTTAAAGCCTGGAGCAGAGGAGAAAATGTATTTGATGGTTAGCATTTATTATCCCACTGACCTGGAGTGAACAAGTAGTCTATACAATTACTAAAGAAGATTACTGTACACACATTAATGATTAAACATGACTGTATTTTCAAAGTTGTTCACAGCATGGGCACTTCCTATACTCTCAAATCAGCAACAAAAGCCTTTAGTCATTAAATACTCATCCCTAGTACTCATGTATTCATTGTATATAGACACTAATGTATCACCTTATATTCTACCTCTCTTTGGACCTTATTCGTGTGACTATTAAAGTGTCTTATACATTATCATTATCCATCTTACATACACATCGCCATGCATTTATTCACTCTGTGTAACCTAATCCTATACTGGCGCACAACACTGTATGATATGACGATGTCCATCTGAGCCAACTTTGTCTAACTCTTCTTAGTGAGCGAGGTTCTTCTAACCCTTCTCTACAGTGACACGGACCTCCTAATCTTCATTATCACTGTTTCCGACCTGGAACAGGCACCTGGTTCTCAATACTCAAACAGACCAAAGAAATCCTACGCAAGCGAATAAGCACTGGTGTCAAAAGTATTCCCATTCATTACTCAGGTAGAAGTATAGACGATAGTGTTTAAAAAGACTTCTCTAGTAGTTGAAGTATTAACTCAAGCTTTTTAAAAGTGTATGTATACAAGTGTATTTTTAAAAGTACTGGTTTCAAAACTACTTAATGTATAAAAGTAATGTAAGGGGAAAAATGCCAGTAAGGACAAAAGCGTCTCTCTACAGAACACACGAAAAATAATTACTCCGGTAAAAGTATAGATACCCAAAATTTCTACTTAAGCAAGGTAAGTTTAGTGGTCCAAGGTGCTGGGCTGCTGATCGAAAGATCCGGGTTCGAGCCCTGGTATCGCCAACTGTGGCCCTTGGGTTCTTGAGCAAGACCCTTAACTCTCTGTCCTCAATAAATAACAAATAAACAAAATAACATAATAAACATAATAACAAATATATTCTAAAGAAGTATTTGTACTTCGTTATTTGGCACCTCTGCTGCCCATAAGTGAAGAAAAACAACCACAAAAAATCTCCAAACATATTCCTTATTGAATGATGAGATTCTTCTGGGCGCTTTATAGGATTGGCATGGGGGGAGATAACCCTGACTATTGATTAGTACAAAGATGTAGAAAATGTTAGTCATTATTCTTAGTGGTTAGGAAGGGTGACACACACAGATGGGACATACATCACAGACCACACGATAATGGAAGACATCAGTGGGCAATTCATGTTTGAGCTACTGTGTAGGATTTATCATCTAGTCTAATTATAATCATAGTAGGCAGCCATCATAATTATGATATTTTTCTGATCAATCACAGTTCTACCACACACAGATCTACCACACGATTAACTCGAAGGAATGTTCGAATGTTTAAAAAAAACCTTCTTGAGATGTTCTGTTTCCTCCATATATTTTTTGGCAGCCTTATTAGCATCTTCTATCTGGACATGAAGAGCCGAGTTGGTGTTTGCAGCTGCTGCAAGCTGACTGATTAACATGATGACTCGCTGCATGACCCTGTAGTTTACACAGAAATAAAGAACATTAAAGAAGGAATTAAAGATATCGTTTTGTAAATGCAACTGACACTAAAATGATTGATTAATTATCGTATAGGTATTGAGTGTAGTACAGCCACAGGAGGAGGGCGATGCCAGAGATGTACAAGTTCCTCTGAGATCTAAACAGCTTCATATGCACATGGTCAACCATGTTAGGGTACATATTAGATTCTTTATTGATCTGCGTTCCGGAGTACTTCCTCACCTCCCTCACAGCATCTACAGGAACATAGGGAAAGTCAGTTAGGCTGACATTCTACACATGCATGACAAAATCCATTAAAAAGCATGTACGGCAACAGCAAAAAACATTTCACAATGACGGCATGCTCTTATTATGAAGAAAAGAATAGGGTCTCTTCACGTACCAAGAAAGAGAACAATAAGGATAATGATCATTGTCAGAAACCCTCTTTTCCAGAGCCAAGCAACACGATTCCATATGTTCAAACTGAAAATGACCTGCCATCTACACAGAGGATACAACATGAATAATGGTTCTGCAGAGTATACAATGCTCCAATACTTAATTATTTTACATACAAAGAGAAGGTTACATGCACTGCTTTGCACAAGTAATGGTAATTCTGTGAAATGTGTCAGCAAAACAATAAGATGGACGGATGAATGGAGGGATGGATGGATGGAAGGATGGATGGATAAATAGATGGAGGAATGGATGGATGGATGGATAAATTATTATTCAGAAATGCAACTTTTTACTATGTAATCAAGTTTCTGGTTCATGTGTTAAAACAACAGTTAAATCGAACAATAATGATAGAGCTTGTGAATATCTTAATTCAAATTATCATAATTATAAGTGTTTTCAATAAATTAATAGATAAAGGTCTATAAGAGAATATATAATACATTTTGTGGAGGTGGAATAGAGTATAAATGTGGAGCATGCAGAATTCCTCAGGGACAATGTTTTATTTGATTCTGCTTTACCTCTGAGCGGAGATGAACGGCAGGCAGAACAGCAAAAGGATTCCTATTTCCATATAGAGGAACGAAGCTACTGCAGTCCACTGCAACGTCATCTTTACAGTCCTGTACTTCATGCAGGAAAAAGAGCAGACAGAAACAGTTTTTGTTTAAACACAGTAAAAAAAATTGTGCATGAGTTTCTGGTGATCACAATTTGTCTGAAATATCCCAAAATCTCCAAATCTGATTCATGGAGGTTTTTTGTCACTCAAATCATCCTCTTCAGAGCATATGGACACTCTTTATACATATATATTAGGGGTGTAACGGTACACAAAATTCACGGTCCGGTACGTACTTCGGATTATAAATTACAGTGTGGTTTCGGTATAGTTAGGGGAGACAAAATGCAAAACATAAAATTGCTTGTCGTTTTTTGTTAACGCAATTTATTATTACTAACATTTTTAAAAAATCACTAAAATGCCTGCTTGGTTAATAACATATTTTGTAATTTTGGAAAACATACAGTCATGTTTTCGGTATGGAGAGAATATCCACAGTGGCACTGCACTAACTCTAGTTTCTTTTTTTATACCCTGGCATTGTGTATGTTTTCAAGTGTAATAATAAAAAGTGTTTTCAACGTGTGAGGCAACAACTATTCCTGTTCCTGTTCACTCAGGAATGTATTACACTTTCACTATAGGTGTATTAAACATTTGTGGTCTTTTTAAAAATCATTATTCCTTTATTTTACCAGGAAAAAAATCTTATTGAGATTCAAATCTCTTCTACCAGTGTGTCCTGGCCAAAATGGCAGAACACTGTCACATAAAAAAAAATCAAAATCAAAACACACACACACATTCACTAAAAACTATTCAAAATATGCACTTGTTTCCTTCACATAAAATGCAAAGCAATTTCTTAAGCATTTCGATGGAGAAGTACTTCTAGTATCAGAGTGTTCTTGAGAAAGAATATTGTCTTAGAATTACAGATACAGTATGGATTAAAAATGTAGCAAGGCAATTTACCTAATAATGCCTTGGCAGTAAATAACAATAAATGCACCTTTCTCCTCTGATACAAGGATGACCATCTACAGGTGTATTAAACAGATGTGGTATTACACTACAAACAATACAAAATATACCTCCACATAAAACTGAAAGAGATTTCATAGAACACTCAGAGAGGGAAGTACTTCTAGTGTCAAAGTGTTGTGCATTTCATTCCATAACCTGGGAGCAGCAGACACTCTAGGCACATTTAAAAGTAATTTAGAAGATGATCTTGTCTTATAATTACACATACAATATGATAAAGGATAACAAATGTGGCAAGGCAATTTACCTAATAATGCATTGGCAGTAAATAACAATACATGCATCTTTCTCCTCAGGAGAGGAGACCAACTACAGGTGTGTTAAACAGTTGGGGTGTTACACTACAGGTGTGTTACATTGTTCGGATTTTACATTACGGGTGTGTTACATTGTTCGGGTGTTAGATTGTTCGGGTGTTACACTACAGGTATGTTACATTGTTCGGGTGTTACACTACAGGTGTGTAACATTGTCCGGGTGTTACACTACAGGTGTGTTACATTGTTCGGGTGTTACACTACAAGTGTGTTACATTGTTCGGGTGTTACACTACAAGTGTGTTACACGGCAGGTGCATTCCATTGTTCGGGTGTTACACTACAGGTGCGTTCCATTGTTCGGGTGTTACAGTGTAGGTGCGTTACATTGTTCGGGTGTTACAGTATAGGTGCGTTACATTGTTCGGGTGTTACACTACAGGTGCGTTACATTATTCGGGTATTAGAATGTTCAAGATGAACTGCTTCGTCTCCGCGCCTTCAGACTTTCCTGCGCTTCCTGAAGCGTCTGCTCTAACAATCTCACCTGGAGTTCAAACAAACTTTAGTGGAAAAAAGTGTGGAAGAGAATTTACACAATTTAATACTCACTTTTCTGGAATTAAGCGCAAAAAAATGTGGGACGTTAAAGCCGATAAACCATGCGGAAAGTTTCGAACAAGAAGCTCTCGCCGTCACAGTAAAGTTGTCTTCACTTCCGGGTCAGGGTCAATGTCTGTTTTCGGTTTTATTTTTCCTGAAGTGAAACTAAGCGCAATAAAACCCTGAAAACCTCATATTACTATAATGTTTACAATTATTATTTATGGAACACCTGTAGGATCATTCGGTTATACTGTGTAATCATCCACACAAAGTGTTGTGCATTTCATTCCATAACCTGGGAGCAGCAAAAGCTCTAGGCACATTTAAAAGTAATTTAGAAGATGAGTAATTTTAAAGATACAATATTATAAAGGATTACAAATATAGCAAGGCAATTTACCTAATAATGCCTTGGCAGTAAATAACAATAAATGCATCTTTCTCCTCAGATAGGAAGCAGCCTTCAGATCAGGAGCTTCAGAGAATATTCATGCCATTCCAGTAGAAGTTTTTACTTACATTGTTTATGAGGATTTTTGATGGTTAGACGACACCTGAATGTATGAGTTATGTGTTATAACAGTGAGATTTGCATTAGGAATAGCGCATTTAGGATGTTTTGGAGACGAGTTGAGGGAGATGTACAGAGGAGGAACATGGGGTACATAAAGAGAAGAATGCTGAGGATGGAAGTACCAGGACGGAGGAAAAGAGGAAGTTCGATAAGGATAATAAGTGTAAAAGAGGCAGATTTAGAGGACAGGGTCGTATGCATAAGGATGATCCACTGTGGAAACCCCAGATGGGAGCCGATAGAAGACACAAAAATGAGGAATAATGTTATCAGAAACAGTGAAGAGAACTTGTCGTTAATGAGCTGTTAGAGGACAATAGATTCCATCAAGCTGACAGGAAATCTACCTTAAACCCTCGTTACAACTTTGCTAACCTAAGAAGTTCAAACCCTAAGCTGGAGATGCGACATGAGACTGCAAGGAATGTTATTTCTATAAGCTAACAGCAAAAATCATTCCAAAGCTGGATTTAAAGACAATCTTTATATCATATTCAAGTAAAAACTAAAAATGAATGTGCACCATCATTGAATTTAATCATGTTATATATTAGGACAAAAAAAATCATCTAGTCCTGAGGTTTAAAAAAGAAAAAAAGAACTACAGATGAACACCTCCACTGTTTATTACATTGTTCATGTTACAAAAATAAAGCCAAAAATGTTAAGGTTATGTGTAAAATCAAGTACATCATTACTACTTCCATAGGAATTAAGAGGCTAAGAAGCAACCAGATGCTACTAATGTAACCAACATGGTATTTTATGGTAATACAGTTTTAAAAAACAGACAAATACACAGACATTTCAGCAAAAATAGGCCCATATGATGTTCAAAAGAAATATTTAATTAATTCTTTAAAAAATAAATTTAAAAGCATTCAGAATAGTTCTCATAATTATATACTGATTCCGAAACAGAGCCATAGGTCTTCTGTAGATAATCAATGATTGCAGATGTACTTGATAAACTATTGAAGACCTTCCTCTCTGCTTGAGAAGTGATGTGTTCTAACATGTAGATTAGGTGATGGTGGAAGCAGGTAAATGGAGTGCCTTGTTCCAAGGTGATTTTCACCCAGTCCCACAAACACTGCAGTGGCGTGTGCTCATACCCTGAGAACAGCGCTGGATTGGCTAGGAGCCCCCGAGCTGACATCACTCCTGGAAAACATGGCAAATATGTTTTCTTCACATTATTAAAAAACATACAAACATGAACTAATCAACTGTTCATAAAATGGACTCATAGATGCATAAACACACAACGATTCCAAACACATCGTTTAACACAGCATATATTCATATAAGGACATCTGCATCCAAAACAGGTTTATACTTTTGTAAATAGTCACAAGATTCAGCTCAGATGAAATTTTAAACACTTTTGAGATTGAGATGATCACTGGAGTACATTTCAGATTCCTGCCTCAGTGTTCATTCTTATGCAATATTTAAGATCAATGTAAGTTTTAAACAGTGAAAGGAAGTATTCAGTATTGTTTTTGTTTTAAACATTTCCCAAAAGTATATCCACATCATATTTACATGTATTTTGTTTATTTTTGTTTTTAATTCTATAAGAATCTACATAAACTATATACAAAAGTATTGGGACCCTTGTTTTTTTTTTTTTCATTGTTATTTTTTAAACATAACATGAATATATCTTATTGGGATTTTATGGGATTGACCAACACAAAGTATGGCAATGCTTCCGGGATTAAAGTTCTGTCAGTTTTTGTGAATGGTCATGTCTTGGTAGGTTAGTAATTGTGCCATACACTTTTTTTGCCATACACTCCATTTTCGGATGATGAAACAGAGCATCTCATGGAACAGTGCTCTATGAGATGTTCAAATCTTGGGATATTATTTTTAGAACCAAACCCTGCTTTAAACTTCTCCACAACTTTATTTCTGACCTGTCTGGTGTGTTCCTCAATCTTTATGATGCAGTTTGCTCACTAATGTTCTCTAACAAACCTTTGAGTCCTTCACAGAACAGCTGTAATTATACTGGGATTTAAGTACACACAGGTAGACTCGAATTGCTAATTACGTGACTCCTCAAGTTGCTTGCTCTGGATTTTATTTAGGGGTTTCAGAGTAAAGGGGGGGGGGTCAATACATATGCACACCACACTAGTCAGACTTTTATTTGTAAAACTTCTTTAACACCATGTTTCATTTTCCCTCCACTTCATAATTATGTGAGGTAATTTACGCAGGTCTATCATCCAATGAAATCCCAATAAAATCCATTTAAGGGCAATGCACTGTGTATTTATATATAATATACAAAAAAGAAACATGATTACATACCATCCACTCCTGTAAATTCACACACTGACTCTACATCTTTAGGATTTTTGATATCGCCGTTTGCAATGACCGGGATGTGAAGGCTATCCTTAATGATCCTAATGGCATCGTAATGAACTGGTTGATGTCTCTCGTTAGCTGTCCGTCCATGAACAGTGATCCAAGACACCCCTGCCGCTTCCGCCTTCTGACAAAGATCTACAGTCTTCCTCACATCCTTGTGGATTCTGTAATTAAACTGAAAATCTGAGCCAAAGAAATAAACATTTTGTTGACATTTTGTAACTGTGTAAAACTAAACGCGCGGTAAACACGGTGTACCTTATCTTAATGGACACTGCATAATTGGGATTGTCTACTTGGTTTCTGACGTGTCTCACCATGTCCTTTACCAAATGTGGCTGATTAATTAAGCATGCTCCGTATCCCTCGGTCACGGCCCACCTGCGAACGAAACGAGACCTTTTCAGCATCTTTATTCAAATGCACCATCTTCGGCTCCCTTCATCGTTGGATTTAGGAATACCTCTGAGGACAGCCGCAATTCAGATCCACACCGTCTGAGAAAGGAGCTACCAAGCATGCAGCAGTTGCAAGAGTCTGAGCATCCTTTGCAGCAAACTGGATGATGAGAGGTCGATCAGCTTCGACAGAAAGAGGCACAAACCTGAGCCATGGCATTGACGCTAAATAGATGATGGGTTAAGTGAGACTTACAGCTGTTAGTGGTGAGTTCACTGTCTCGGGCTTTAGCTGAGCGGATGAAATCAGCTGCCACGATCATGGGCGTGAAACAAAGATCACAGTCATATTTACGGACGAGGGATCTGAAGGCCAGCCTGAGGGACACACATCAGTCAGCAATATGGACCACAAAAGGAGCACACAAAATATTGCGCAACCATAATCCGTGTTCCACTTACTTTGAATAGCGCACCATGGGGGCACAAACTTTTATAACCTTGCCGTTGTCAAATAAATCCATAGCGGAGAAACACAAAGGAAACTAAAACTGCTCTGATATTAACATACGATAAAGTGAGCAGTGACCTCATAAATCAAACCTGACGCCTAAGACATAAGCGCGTAAACAATAATGCAGAAAATACGCCATTATTTATTCCGCGTTTGCGTAAAATGTAAAACGGATTAAAAGCGTTGGATAGTGAACGTGGATTCGTTCAAGTGGTGCGCGTTATATGTCCCCCCCAGTCCTCATACCAAAGACTTATAGTTCCTATCTGCGTTTGGTTCCTACGGATATTATTTTGTTGCTGTGGAATAATAGAACTATAATAACAATACACATAATAAGAAGGTCTTATTTGTTGTAGCTCTATTGGACGAGGCTGGTAAATCCATTCAACATAATTAATTCATGGATACATTTGAAATAAAGTGTTCCTTTAGAGAATCTGATACCATCTCTAAAACCACCCATCCTCCTTTAATACATTTAATACAAAACAGCCTCAGTGTATTTGCTAGTTGGTTTTAGGAGGAATACATATTGGGGACAAAAAGTGTAGTAACAAAGTAATTGGGAACATGTTAAAGTGTAAGTTATTTTCGGATTTCAATACACCTCCAAAATGTAAACAGTTTGAGAGTGTAATGGTAATTATCTTAAATACTGCAAATACTGCATAAAATGAAATATATTCAGTTTAGAATTATTAACAACGTTTATCGGGGACACGGTGGCTTAGTGGTTAGCAGGTTCGCCTCACACCGCCAGGGTCCGGGTTTGATTCCCGTCTCGGCCATGTGTGTGGAGTTTGCATGTTCTCCCCGTGCCTCAGGGGGTTTTTCTCCGGGTGCTCCGGTTTCCCCCAGACCAAAAACATGCATGGTAAGTTGATTGGCACCTTGGAAAATTGTCCCTAGTGTGTGAATGTGTGTGTGTGTGTGTGTGTGTGTGTGTGAGTGTGTGTGAGGGTGTGCCCTGCGATGGGTTGGCATTCCATCCAGGGTGTATCCTGCCTTAATGCCCATAGACTCCTGAGATAGGCACAGGCTCCCCGTGACCCGAGGAAAGATCGGATATAGCGGTAGAAGATGAATGAATGAATGAATGAACAACGTTTATCCAGTTGCGGAGATTGTATGGAAAAGATTCCATTTTGAGGTAGATCTCTTTGTTTTTTGTTTCACAGAGCCGGAAACCATTGAACATTTATTTTTCCCCCTGTCCGATTGTATTGTATTTCTGGAAGGAGCTTTATACATACAGTGCTTTAGGAAGGAGCTTTATACATATACAGTGATTTTGGTGCTGATATTCCATCACTAAATTTATCTCAGGTGTTGGTGTATGGAGAGGGTTTTTCAAAAAGGATGTGATTGATGGGAAATATTATTGTTATAATGGGTAAATATCATATACATAAAAGTAAGCAGAAAAGCAGTAAACCTTCTTTAGACTGTTTTAAAAATGAATGCCTTTTAACCACTTACCCAAAGACAGTCGACCCCTGGGTGAATTAATACCTTGTGTGTGTCTCTTTCCTTTTAAGAATGGAAAGATTGTGTTTATTTATTTAATATTTATTGCAGCCTACACCCCTAATTTTTATGTTTTGTTTGATTAAATGTGTTTTTCTTTTCTTTTCAATGCAAAATTATGTTCCCTATTTGTGTTATGTAAATTGAAAAAAAAAGGGGGGGGGGGGTGAAGGGACGACTGTAATCAAAAGAAAAAATATTTTTAGACCTTTTCGGACTCCCCTATCAGTTTATCAACGGATCAATAGTTGACAGGGAAGTGAAACCCAACATTTGTACATATTAAAATGCATCTTAAAAAGCAATAAATATAAATACATGTAAAAGAAAAACAACTCAAAAAGCGGACATGTGAATATCTCAGTATGGGCCTTGTTAACTATGCAATATACAGAATAAATAAAATGAAAAACAGCAGTGGATACGTATTATATTTAATAATATCGCTGTATTTGTGACACAAACAGTGGGATTCAGGAAATCCTGTGTCTCAGTAAAGTCAGTCCCTCTTCGGATGTATGACATCACTCGTAACCCTGTCCGGAATGCACCAATCAGAGCGAGAGGAAGCCGGACCTGTCAAACCGATTCAAATTAAACAAAGTGTCTTTCTCGAACATTTTATAAACAAGAATTTTTTTAAAATAACGTTTTTGTTGTAAAATTTGGATTTTTCTTAAAAAAAAAAAAACACACACATATGTTTGTATTCGGATAAAATATAAACTTTGTCGCGGAAATTATACGTCATGTTTGAGGTGGCAGTGATGGCGTCCGATTGCGATTCAACTAAGAGTTCTCTTTTAAAGAATGGTAATTCAGATGCGATTCATTTTCCTAGAGATTATATTTCTTATAATTATGGGATGTAATTGTTATAGATGTACGTATGTAAACTGAGACGTAACTGTAAATCCGATGTCTGACAGTGTAGAGTGTAAAGCTCTCTCTCTCTCTCTCTCTCTCTCTCTCTCTCTCTATCTCTCTCTCTCTCTCTCTCTCTGTCTCTCTATTCTCTCGACTCTCTCTCTCTCTCTCTCTGTCTGTGTGGTGTCTTATGGCTGTGTACAAATATGTGTGTGTGTGTTGTGTGTGTGTGTGTGTGTGTGTGTGTTGTGTGTGTTGTGTGTGTGTGTGTGTGTGTGTGTGTGTGTGTGTGTGTGTGTATGTGGTTGTGTGTGTGTGTGTGTGTGTGTGTGTGTGTGTGTGTGTGTGTGTGTGTGTGTGTGTGTGTGTTGTGTTGTGTGTGTTTGTTTGTGTGTGTGTGTGTGTGTGTGTGTGTGTGTAAGCTGTGCAGTGGTGCTGATTAGTGCTTGTGTAATTGTAGAGTGTTATTCGGACTTCCTGAATGAGGAGTTTGATGTAAAGACCTACACAGCGCACGCCATCCATCATGCAGTCATCGCGGAACAGTTGGCCAAGCTCGCCGAGGGCATCAGTCAGCTGGACAAGGAGCTACACTGCCAGGTGAGTTTGATTTTACTGAACCTCCCTCTACTCCATTATTAATAACACCGCGGAAGAAAACGTCTTGCTAGACACTGATGTTTCCTGCAGGTTGTGGCCAGACATGAAGATCTGCTCGCTCAGGCGACTGGAATTGAGTCCCTTGAAGGTAAAGTTTACTTTGCTGATGCCGTTATACATTTGATTCTGTATATGAACAGCAAATGTTACAGTAGCTGTAAACACATCTAGGTACCAGCCTGTTCGTACATTTTTTATGGATTGTACATTTATAAGGAACAAACTTGTAGGTTATAAACGTATACATCCCAAGGTTATAACCTATTGAACTCTGTAAAGCTGCTTAGGAACAATGTCTATATCTGAAATGCTCTAAACAAATGTGGCGGAATTAAATTTCACTTATTGTATACTAGTATAATTATACTTCTTATACTATATTTATACTATAATTATTCATCTTTGGCCACATCAGATATTTCAGTTTTTCCCGCTCCATTATAACAACATTTATTATATTTAAAGATGTCCATGTTTTTATACTTGCTTTTATTCCTGCATTGTTCTTTTTTTGGCTGTCTTTCCAGATTACAGTCCATCTAGAATCTGGTTACTAATAAAAATATGACAAACAATAAGAAAAAAAAAAAGACTGATCAAATGATTCAATTAATGATGGAAATAGAAATAACTTTCAGCCTTCAGAACAATGGTATATAAGGTTGGCTTGTGTTTCGATATTTCTTCAGATACATAATTGTTTTTCTTTCTCCTTCTTTCGTAGGTGTCCTTGAGATGATGCAGGCTCGGATTGCTGCGTTACAGAGTGCCGTAGACAGGTACTGCTCAAGCATTGTGTTTGGATCTCAGTCTTTCAGTAACACTGTTATTAATAATTCATAACCCTCTTTTCTCTCCCAAAAAAGAATAAAGGCCAAAATTGTTGATCCGTATAATAAGATTGTGGTCCGGACGTCTCAGCTTGCTCGACTGCAGGTATGTCTGTTTTTATTTATTTATTTATATATATATATATATATATATCTATATATATATATATATATATATATATATATATATATATATATATATATATATATATATATATATATATATATATATATATAGAGCACAATATATTCACACACACAAACACACATTAGGACTGTCAAAAATTAAAAACATTTAATCGCGATTAATTGCACGATTGCCCTGAGTTAACGGATGATAATTAATAATTTTCTATTCACAAGATACCATAAATGAATACTTTTTTTAATACATTACATACAATACACATAATGTTTTTAATGCATTGTGACATGTTATGAATATATACTTATGAATGTAATATTTAATTAATATTTTTATTTATATTTCGTTATAAATATATATGATTTTTCATTCAAAGTCTCTCCCTTTAATACAATAATTTGTTATTTTAGATTTATTTAAATCTGGAAATAATTATTTTAATATTAATTCCTTTTTCATTCATTCATTCATTCATTCATTCATTCATTCATCTTCTACCAACAAGTCCTCTCTATCAGCTCATCTTCTAAACCGCTTTACCGCTTTATCCGATCTTCCCGCGGGTCACATTGGGGAGTCTGTGTCTATCTCAGGCGTCTATGGGCATTAAGGCAGGATACACCCTGGATGGAATGCCGACCCATCGCAGGGCACACACACACATATTCACACACTAGGGACAAAAATTTTCCAAGGTGCCAATCAACCTACCGTGCATGTTTTTGGACCGGGACCGGGAGGAAACCGGAGAACCCGGAGAAAAACCCCCTGAGGCACGGGGAGAACATGCAAACTCCACACACACATGGCCGAGACGGGAATCGAACCCAGACCCTGGCGGTGTGAGGCGAACGTGCTAACCACTAAGCCACCATGCCCCCTCCTTTTTCATTACTATATATATATATATATATATATTTTGCGTGGTTCTTTTAATTGTTAAGTACCTGTTGTGAATGCACAGCTAGTAGGCGTAATTCAGGGACATTTCGGAAGCGTGAGTGGACAGATGTTGCTGCTGTTTTTTGTTAATAAAACACATCTATTGCCTCTTCCTTCCTAACATTATGAGCTGTAAACGCGACTGTGGAAAGGTCAATACTGAAATTATCTTGGAAGGCCAGGGACTGTTCTTTATTCATTTGTTCTTTTCTTGAAAAGTGCCCAGTGACTCATTTATTTGGCAACATAATGCATGTTAACAAATCAATTCTGTTAAAATTAATTTGCATTAACCTGTTATTACTGTTATTAACTTTGACAGCCCTAATATACACACACACACACACACACACACACACACACACATACACTATTGACATATGTGGGTTTGTATGTCATTGTGGATAGTGGGTGTTTTCAGGAACTGAGCTCTTTCTTCTCCAGGTTGTATGTGACCTTCTGAGGAGGATAATCCGCATCATGTATCTGAGTAAACGGCTGCAAGGCCAACTTCAGGGTGGAAGCCGTGAACTGACAAAAGCTGCTCAGAGTCTCAATGAACTTGGTAAGTGGACGACTTAACCCATCTTAATCTCATCCGCATCTGACCGATTACAGTGCCCAAGGTTTATACAACTATTTCAGGTGATACACTCTGATATGGAAATTTTGTCAGATAACAATAACCGGTATCTCTTTTATATTTGGAGGCCAAACACATGAAGTGAAGTGATTTTATTTTAAAACATCAGAAAAGTTTGTACTGATCTTGGAACTACTGTACATTTACTATTTATTTCAATGGCCAACTTTCTTTTACATAGAATCTGTTCCTTGACAGAAAAATTAAACATCAATAAAACATCAAAGCCACTGAATAACATTAGTTGCATAATCAAAATATCAAGCAAAACATTGCAATATATAAATAAAATGTTAATTCTATTACAGCATGACTTTGTGTGAATTTAAAAGAAAGGCCGACTAGAAATGTTACAGGATCGCCTGGCTTACCCCCCCCCACCCCCCCCCCCCCCCCCCCCCCCCCCCCCCCCAATACTTGTTACTTTTAATACAGTGTGCTTTTTAAAAACTATTGGTTGGTAAATCAGTTATCAGTTATAAGTACATTCCAACCTAGTTGGTATTGGTACAGTCCACAGATGGGAAACCTCTATTTATAAATAAATATATAAATATATGCAAGGCCTTGTTTGATAAACGAGGTCTGGAGTTTTTGACTAATAGTTCATATTTTGCTTGAAGTTTATTTGCACACTGATACCTGCGCCTTACTCATTTCTATTCTGTTTCAGTTTTGCGGGAAAAAAATAGTTCTTAGTCATTTTAACCATGCTGTATGTTTGTACATATTTATTAATGAGCGGTTTGTGTTTCAGATTACCTGTTTCAGGGAGTGGATCTATCTGGCATCGAGGTAATTGAAAATGACCTGCTGTTTATTAGTCGTGCCCATCTGGAAGTGGAGAACCAGGCAAAAAGACTCCTCGAGCAGGGCATGGAGATTCAGGTGGGAATTAAATGTATGCTTAATCAGTTTACAACGTAGTTTGAATATGTGGGAAATTGTTTAAGACATCATTTGCTGCCTTCATCTCTTTCCACACAGAACCCGTCTCA
Source organism: Kryptopterus vitreolus (assembly GCA_030449085.1). Lineage (NCBI taxonomy): Eukaryota > Metazoa > Chordata > Actinopteri > Siluriformes > Siluridae > Kryptopterus > Kryptopterus vitreolus. The sequence goes on along the minus strand of JACRUU010000008.1, from coordinate 10,726,909 downwards.
GGTGGGGACGGCGCTGCAAGTCTTCTATAACCTGGGCAGTTTGAGAGAGACCATCATCAGTGTAGTGGAAGGATACAAGGCGTCTGTCCACGAGAGTGTAATCAACGCCCTGGACATTAAAGTCCTCACTCAACCTGCAAACATCAGAGGTTCATTGCTGTTATTATTCAAATTAATAGAAAATAATTGTTAGAAATAAATAGAAAATCATCACAATTATGTTATTTAATCTAACTTTAATGTGTGTGTGTGTGTGTGTGTGTGTGTGTGTGCGGGCGCCTGTAGGTGCCCCAGGTCGGGCTGTAATGCCTACTCCAGGGAACACAGCTACATTTCGTGCTGCTCTTTGGACCAACCTGGAGAAAATGATGGATCAGATATGTTCTGCCTGTTCTCAGGTATAATAAAAGAGAAAAATCTCTATAAATCTGTAGTTCTGAGTGAATGTTTACGTGTATTTGTAATGTGTGATTTGTTCCTGTTCTGTCTGATGTGTAGGTTCATCACCTTCACAAGGTTTTAACAAAGAAGAGGGATCCTGTCACTCATGTGTGTTTCATTGATGAGTTTGTTAAGGTGTGGAAATAATTTATTCTATATTATTGTGTGTGTGTGTATGTGTGTGAAGTTTTGGGTTTGCTTTTTAAATCTACTATTTTAATTCTACAACATTATTTCCTCCCTCTGAAGGACGGTGAGTCAGACATCTTGTACATGTTCTGGGACTCCGTTACTCAGATGTTGTCTGTGGAACTGCAGAAGACCACAGAAGGTCAGTAACAGTTTGTTTAAAAAAAAAAATAATTCAATTTGTCTTTTCAAAGGTAATCTGTGGATTTTAGTTTATACTTGAAGCTTCACTAGAAGAAACATTGCTTGCTCTTCAATTCCTGCTGTGACCTGTGTACATACGGAAAATAGCAATAAATAGAAACTGTACAATATCCACATATCTCTATATGTTGTAGTCAATGTTGGACAGTTTGTATTTATTGCTATTTTCCCTATGTAAATGCATTCTGCTTTTCATCCTGACTGTCATGTCTTGTGAATGTTGTTAATCTCCCACTACTTTTATAGCCTCCACCTTTCTGAAGCAAGCTCTGGAGGGAGAGTTCCCGAAACTCCTGAGGCTCTACAATGAGCTGTGGAAGCGGCTACAGCAGTACAGTGCCAATATGCAAGGCACTGTGGGAAGCAGCGGTTCAGGCCTGGATCTTGATCTGTCCATCTCTGAAACAGACACACAGGATCCCTTTACACACACAAAACCAGACTATGAGTGAGTTATTCCACACACACACACACACACACACACACACACATTCACTGACTGATACCTTACCAAATTTAAGATCCTTTAAGACTGAATGGCATTTGTTGACTGATGGTGGCTCTTTTAAATATATTTATTTTATTTGTTATCATTATTTGTTTGTGTGTTTGTATGTACATTATATAGTGTGTATGTTTGTGTGTGCGTGTGTGTGTGTGTGTGTGTGTGTGTGTGGTGTGTGTGTGTATCTAATATATTATATAGATAGATATATATATATATATATATATAATATATATATATATATATATATATACATACAACCAAAACCACCTTATTCGCTCATTTCTTGTTTACAGTTATAAGAAGAAATAAGAGTGTGTCCAGTACCTCATGTCTTTTTTTTTCCTCCCTTTAGTCTGGAAAAAGCTCTGAAGAACTCCCTCCAGATGTATGAAGCAGCTTATCTGTCCAAATCGCTCTCACGTCTGTTTGACCCTATCAACCTGGTGTTTCCACAGGGAGGACATAGTCCTCCATCCACTGATGAAATGGACAGCATTATCAAAACCATTGCCAGGTTTGTGTTGAGATTTCAAACCCTGAGTAGCTTTGCGTGTGGCTTTGTTTCACTGTAGTAAAATGGCCAATCCCATAAAGGTGTTTTGCACTATGGCTGAGTGATCTTGATCACTGTTTGGCCGTATCCGGACCGATAGTAAAAGTGCTGTAAAAGAAATCCAAATTTTTCCTTCATGTGCTGCAGTGAGCTGAATGTGTCCCTGGTGGACCCTGGACTGACCGTCGCTGTTGCCAAGAACATCTCCAAGACAGTGCAGCTGTTCTGTGTGAAGTCTGAGCATTTGGTAAGAGCACGACCAGGACACCATGACACACTAATCTCTGAAATCCTCCATGGTGTTTGCAGTTAAACACGAGCCCCAGACAGACTCTATTTGTATTTATATCACTCTATTTGGTTGGTAATAATCATTCTTCGATACAAATATACAAATCCTGATGGTTTATCTGCACTCATTCGTGAGAGAGAGTGGTGTGCACTGGTGTTATGGTATCTCTAAGTAAAATAGATGTCCTTGAAAATGGGTGATTTCTTCAATTCTGCAATATGCCAATATTTTGAACAAAACCTGACTGTGAATGAAACTCACAACTACATGAGGAGCTCAAATATCTTCTTCTCTCTCAAACACATACACACACACACACACACTCTACTTTCAGCTCTGTACACAGGGTGATGCAAGCCAAGTGATTGGTCCTTTGACAGAAGGTCAGAGGAGAAACGTAGCAGTGGTTAATTCACTCTATCACCTGCAGCAGTCTTTGACTAAAGTGAGTACACACACACACACACACACAAAATCATCCCCTTCATCGAGAGATGCAACACCTTTAGATCTTACTTCATGCAGAGTTTTGACATTGGACTTCTTTGGCTTCCACATCACCCTACTGTATACTGTGTATATCAACTGGATCACACTGGATATCGCCTTAATGAGGATTGGTTTCCTTTTTGAGTCCACTCCTCTAAATGTTTATTCCTCATACCACTTAAGGGAGTTTTTCCTTGCCACGTTTGCCCCATATACTTACCTACTTAGAAAAAAATCAGTTGTGGTGAATGTGCAAATATATACAAACTTACCAATTCCTTTACATTCTCAGACTTTTTCCATTGAAGGCGTGTGGTGTGTAAATACTTTTGAGCAAGTGAAGTATTCAATGTCCCACTTTCAAGAAGCCAACGTGTGTAGAACATTATTGCTTAAACCTGTATATACCTCAGTGGAGTAAATGTACTTAGCTCATCAGGGATAAACACACAGAAATCATTTATATTAACATTTTGTCTATAATTAATAGATTCTGTAAAGCAATATCCATTGTGAAAAGCACTGTAGAAATAAACACACACACACAAATACAGAGCTCTATCATTATTTGTGATATGTGTATATGATTGGCATGGTTTTAGAATCAGGTGTATCAGGTTGAAATGTTGATTTATTTAGTTGTTGAAGAGAAAATGCTGCTGAACATTATTTTCAAAACATATTGATTGTTACTAACAAACTCTCTGTGTGTGTTTAGGTAATATCCACACTTCCCTCCTTCCCTCCAGATGCAGAGCAAGTACTTACATCATCATTAGAGGTAGCGAGATTTATTGTAGCTCAACTGTAACACACGTGATTTATACACACATTTATTTATACATCTATCACTGCATAATCATGTTTATGCTTCCTAAAAACTATTTTATTTTCACACATAACTCCTAATAAGTATTTTCAATCTTATAAATTGTAAAAAAAAAATGCATAAAAAAAAAACAACATAAAATGTGATCCTTGTGAAATGTGACATACACTAAGCACGTAAATCATACTTTTCTCAATAGTTTTGTAATTTTGAGATTTTATGAAGAGAGAAACAATAAAATACTAGTTTAAGTAAAAATGGTTTGAAGTAAATGTAATAATTCTGTATCCAGATTATAATAGGAGTCATATTTTTGTTGTTTTTATGTTCTTTTGTACATTTTTATGCTTTATTATACTGTATTGTTATTTGTGTGGTTTCTCAGGCAGTTCAGGCTCTAATGGACAGTGCAATCCAACCGCTGTTGATGTCCGTTACAGACTCGGTGGAAGCGATTCTCCTCACCATGCACCAGGAAGACTTCTCTGGGTAAATAACCTCCAACATCTCCCTCCACAACACCATCCAGTCGTTCCATTTATCCTCCTTTCATGCTGTTAATGAAACCATGTTGCAAGGCCACTTAAGTTTTGAAAGCCATCTGAGTTCAGGGTACATTTCTCCCTGATCAGCTATGGGGTTAAGGGCCTTGCACAGGGACCCAGGAGTGGCATCTCTGTGTCACTAGGATTTGAACTCATGACCTCCGAGTCTGAAGTCTAATGCCTTAATAATTAAGCTACAACCTCCTCACTTCCCCTTCACAGTTACAAAGGGACATTTTAACATCTTCTACACTAAAACTGAACAGAACAATTTAGTGTATTAAGGAGGTCTTGTTGTTTTTTTCCCCTTATTTTCAATCCTTACATTATCATTGATGCACATACTGTTTAACCTTCCCTTTACCACACATCAAGGATTGTATGTTTTATAAACTACATTTGTTCACAGTATATTTGTGTGTGTGTGTGTGTGTGTGTGTGTTTGTCAAGTCCTCTCTTTGCGGGAGAGAAGCCGGACATGCCCTGCTCCCTGTATATGCGAGAGCTGCAGGGTTTCATATCCCGGGTCATGAACGATTACTTCTGCTACTTGCAGTCGGTCGACTTCCTTTATGACAGAACAGACGCTATCGCTCAACGGGCCATCACGCTGTTCGTGCGCCACGCCTGCCTTCTGCGGCCCCTTGGCGAGGGGGGCAAGATGAGACTGGCAGCAGATTTTGCCCAGGTGAGGACGGTGAAAAGGAGGACTTTGATCCTGTGAGGAAAATGATTGCATTACAGCAGCGGGTTAAAGAATGTAATTAAATAAATGTTACATCTAAGAGCAGAATACAAACAGAATAGAAATACATTATTGCAGATGGTGCTATATATTTAAAAATAAACAGTGCAAAAATACAGTAAATGTGAAAATTGAGAGCAAAGCTGATTGAATCTGTTGGAGAATAAACTCAGCGGTCTCTGTACAGGATCATGTAGGTTTCTTGTCCAAACTGACCAGTTTGTGTCCAATTATGCTCTCAGCCAGTGCCGCTCTCTCAGCGCTATAAAGGGCGCTCGCCAAAACAGACTGATGTTTAGATGTTACTGATGTTTAGATGTTAAGTGTAGCTATATTAAAAAAAAGTTCTGCATTTCTATTCGCAAATCAAATATGATGTAATTCCATGTTTTTCCTAACAGTGATGCTGGCAGTGATTCATACATAAAACATGTTTGTCTTGAATTGTCCTTACTTTAGCGTTAGTCAGGTTTAAATATCTGCTCTAGCGTCACATTGCTAAAACCATCAAGTCTGTGTAAACTCTAGAGCAAAGGTCACCAACGTGTCACCCAGGTCGTCCCCAAGGACCACTTGAGTAGCTCTCAGGCCTGTTGTAAAAACTCATCAGTGAGATGCATCTAAAATGTTATTTAACACATTGTGATCTCACAATAGTTAACTCACAATACTTATTGTGAGAAATCATCAGTGTCATTAATTATAATATATAACTAAAGGCAAATGTGTTATTTCAGAAGAGTGCGTTAAACTGGTAGCCCTTTGTATGACTCAGGATTCTCTAGAGCAGGGGTCACCAATCTTTTTGAACCTGAGAGCTACTTCACGGATACTGTGTGTTAAAATAAAATCTAAAGGAAGTCCATATTACCGTCTCTTGCAGAGTCACTCAATCCATATCTTGCCCTAATAATAGCATGTTACTGAATTTTTTTCACACGTAAACCTGCTTTAAGACAAACATCTGTATCCTCACTAAATGTCAATCATTCATCTTTAAAATCTGTAGTAGATGAGTTCCATCCCATTCTCTGCTTTACGACTTTACAGAACTCTATAGTGACTGTTCTGGTGGACGTTGCTTGTGTAACATGTAAAGAGCTTCACGCAGCTGAATATAAGATGAGCTGCTTGAAACAATTCTTTCCTTCACGGTTTTGTTGTTCAGGAAGAAATGAGAAGATTTCACTTTTAGTTCAGATCCGATCACTTGCTGGTCCTCTGTGCAAAATGGTGCTAGATTTAGAGTTTTTAGTTTCATCACTGTGTATGAGATATAAAAGATGAAAAACACTTAAAATATAAAAATTTGTGTGTGTGTGTGTTTTTGTGTTTTTGTGTGTTTTCTTGTGCCAGATGGAACTGGCTGTGGCTCCACTGTGCAGACGGATATCAGACCTGGGAAAAGCATATCGCCTGCTGCGCTCTTTTAGGTGAGGGTGTGTGTGTGTGTGTGTGTGTGTGTGTGTGTGTGTGTGTGTGTGTGTGTGTGAGACAGTGACACAGCAGACTCCTGTGAGAGAACACATGTGAAGTGCAGTGTGTAGTGATTCGGAGTTGGAGTCGTAACAAAATACCTTGGTGTTTTTTTTTCTATACTAAAAGATACAGATTCATCTGACTCATCTGATTTTGACTCATTTGTGAGCGAAACATGAATTAAATTGAAATTTATATTCTCCATTTTTGTTTGGTTTCAACCAGTAATTACAATAATCATGTCAAAAATGTTAATAAATAATAGATAAAAATAAAGAATAAAATAATAGACCTGAGGTATAACATAGTAATCAATGTTCTGTTGTGATTAGATGGATAAAGGTTTTTCCTCAGTGTTAAAGGGTAATGTGGGTGTGTTGTGTGTGACGTTTGCCCACGGAGAGGAGGAGCAATTATCGAAGTATGTGAATTAGAATAAAGTGGATGTATAATTGTAATGCATGTTTCTCAAGGTTTATATTATGTTCATATTATTAGGATTGTAAATCACGCTTTCTACACGATTTACATCTACAGCATTTGGTAGAGAAACTTACCCAGTGCAACTTCATGCAACTGAGGGTTAAGGGCCTTAGACAAGAGCCCAGAAATCGCAGCTTTGTGGTGGTGGGATTGGAACTCATGACCTTCTGATCAACCCAACATTTAAAAAGACTGATGTTCCCGTTCCTTGTGAAAAGGTGCTAAACATCATTTAAAGGCTGTGTGTGTGTGTGTGTGTGTGTGTGTGTGTGTGTGTGTGTGTGTGTGTGTGTGTGTGTGTGTGTGTGTGTGTGTGTGTGTGTGTGCGCATGTATTCCAGGCCTCTTCTGTTTCAGACTAGTGAGCTCATAGCCAGCAGTCAGGCTGTGGGTGATCTGATTCCCTTTAGCACTATATTGCACTTCCTGTTTTCTCGTGCTCCAGCAGAACTTAAATCTCCTCACCAGGTACAGAAATCATATATGAATTAAATGTCATCTATAAACAAAGACTTTTGAATTACAGTCTTTCAATTCTTCGCACACAGAGAGCAGAGTGGTCTATAGCGAGATACTCCCAGTGGCTTGATGATCATCCATCTGAAAAGGATCGTCTGGTTCTCATCAGGTAATGGAGTGATTAGTGCATACTGTACATGTTCATGACAAAGCTGGCAAGCTTAAAAACGTGACCGACACAATCATACGTATTATAATACCAACTTGGACACTTTTTTAGCAGTAAAGCTATCTTCTTCATGCCAGTGAATCACACATTATAAACAAATGAGAGAGAAGCCAGTGAAATATTCTCCTTTCCCATCAGAACAACAATAATAAAACTAATGAATGAACATTAGCTGCCTTTTACTTATACCACCTCAGTGAAGCTTTTCTCACTCCACTGTCCCAACTGGCTTTTTTTGCACCATTTTTAAAGGGCCATTCTAAATAATTGAACACATGTATTACTAACCTAATGCCATGGCTGGAACTGCTTCTCTTTGGTGAGGCGTCTGATGTCAGATGGCAGTGATGACGATACTACTCGCAGCTGGTTTTCCAAGTTTGAGTCAGTCGGTCTTGAATCGAGTCTTTGCTAGAGTCAGTTTTGAAAAGAACTGCTCACAGCAGTAATATCAGCCATATCAGTTATTCGTTCGGAGACCGTTCTGCGAGATAAACTGACACTTTGGAAGAGTTTTACTTTGTCTGGCGCTAGCAGCTCTGCAACGCCAACAAGGCACTCTTTTACGAACTCTCCTTCTGAATGAGGTTTCAGTTTCTTAGCTATTAGCTCATTCACCACAACATGTGTGCAGTGCCAAAGAGCGAAGCACTTTATCCAAGCGCATTTGTCCTTGCAACTCATTCAGTTTAGCATGCTTCGAGCTGTAATGGCGCTCGAGATTGGCTTCTGTTTTATTAGTGTGTGATAAGATTGACACTGAATGTGAATCTGTTTCCTCTTCTCATGTGCAGAGGCGCTCTCGAGGCCTATGTGCAGTCTGTTAAAGCCAGACAGGGAAAGAATTTTGCACCGGTGTATCCCATCATGCTCCAGCTCCTGCAGAAGGCCACCACTGGGTTGGCAGAGAGATAAGAGATCAAAGATTATCCAGATTATTGCAACTCCTCTACTGTCGACTCACTCGCTCAGAAATCTGGGTGTTTTTATAAGGTGTGAGGTTTTTTTGAAGTATAAATAATTATTAAGTGAAATTAAACATTGTTTATGGGGTAATGTTCAATTATTATGAATTATATTTGTTTTGTTTCCTTCTGGATTAATGCACACTACTGTTGCCCGATGTTGAGATGTGATTAAAGGGAGCTTTTGGTCGCAGTCAGACTCGACGCATTTTACTTGGAAAAGCGAAGAAAATCACACACAAGGATACAACCAATTACATATCTGTAAACAAAATCATTATGCCTTTTTGTAAATATCAAAGTTAGTGAGTCACACTGGGTTAACTTCATGTGTTTTCTATGGAAAACTACGACACGGTACATTTCCATGTAAGACATTTTACATTATGGTCAATTTACATTGTATAATTTGAGAGGAAATAAGAATTAATTGTAAATTTCAAGGGTCAAGGTTTTACATGCTAAATGTTTACAGAAATCTCTTGTACAAATATATGTTCATATATGTTAATCATTTGATCAAGTAACAGTGGCAAGGCAATTAATTTAAGATAATTAATATCTACAAAGTCTCACAGAAGAGAGTGTCATTTCACTCATTTCATCAGTGTTGTCACATGAACAGATATAAAACGTTTACAAAAATTGTGAGGGGTGTACTTACTTCTGTGAGATACCGTAAATGTTCCTCTTAAAATATGCTCATAAATATTTCAGTTACGTTTCTATTACCAGTGGATACCATGACTATGGAACTTCATTCAGAAACATCCTGATGGACACGGGACCTCCACAATGATCTTGTTTGTAGACTTGATTTCGGCCTTTAATACCATCATTCCTGACCTTCTCTCAGCCAAACTGACCCCACTCTCTGTGTACACCCCAATTAATCAGTAGATCACATTACTGTCCTGTCTACATCCATAACAGTCTGCTTTGGTTCAGCTACCTACCGTGCATGTTTTTGGACCTGGGGGGGGCGGAGAACCGGGAGAAAAACCCCTTGAGGAACGTGCTAAGCGCTAAGCCACCGTGCCCCTCAGGACAATCCAAAACAATCTAAATCCAAATCTTTTTGAACTTAGCGTACAAAATTGGTTCATCCAAGATGGAAGTTTACTTGAGCTCTGTTCCTTTAAATAAGTGCAGTCACAATATCTCTGATTGTTCCTAAAACTAAGCTTTATTCATCAGGCTTAATGGTAGCTAATCAGACAATGTAGTTAAAAAATTATAATAGTAATAAAGAGCTGACATAATGGCCTACTTGGGTTATTTGCTGCAAAGTTATTAGAGATGTCTGAGGTGAGAAACGCTGCACCTTCAGCTTCCTGTATAGAATCCAGTCTTTGTACTGTTGGCTGTATATTTATCTGCTTTATATTCTCCTTATGGGGGGGAACAGTGGTTTAGTGGTTAGCCCGTTCGCCTCACACCTCCAGGTTCAGGGGTTCGATTCCCGCCTATGCCTTGCGTGTGGAGTTTGCATGTTCTCCTCATGCCTCAGGAGTTCCTCCGGTTCTCCCGGGCCAAAAACCTGCAAAAACCTTGGAAAATTGTCCCTAGTGTATGATTGTGAGTGTGTGTGCCCTGCGATGGGTTGGCATTCCAAACATGGTGTATCCTGCCTTGATGCCCCAAGATGCCCGAGATAGGCACAGGCTCCCCGTGACCCAAAGGAAGAGCGAATAAAGTGGTAGAACATGAATGAATGAATAATCTCTGTCCATTTGCAAACACTGACTTGGCTCTAACTAAAATATTACCCCAAATAAAAAGGAGAATGCAGCCCTTGTGGGGAAGATCATTATTGTGCATAAGACTTCATCATTCCTGTGAATTCATAGCTTATTTATTCACGTAACATTAGTGTCTCCATAAAAGAACTTTAGCAATGTTAACGCTTAATCTTGTGAATGTTACAACATTGTTATAACACACCAGCACAAATTACATATTCACATTTTAGAAAGCACATTTCACCGTTTTACTCTCAATCTTTCAAAAAAGAAATTCAAATACATTTCCATTTTTTGTATCAAACTTCTGCTCAAAAAGATCTCACATTAATTCATATCTGCAGGTTCAATGTAGATTTTTTGGTGGTTGTGTCCACACATGTTTACACATGTCCACACATGTTTATGTTCAGTAAGTCGTGTAGAGATTCTTCATGATACGTCACACTTCATGATTTCTCGAAGACAGACTGTTGCGTAGCAGGATGAGTTCAGGTTAAATGTCAGCGCCAGGCGAATTCCGTGCTCAGGATTTAAAGGCCCAGAATCCTGTGCGTCTTCATGAGTGTGTAGGGTATAGGAGACATTACGAGGGTAAGAGAGCAGATGGCGATAGCAACCCGGGACGTTGAGTTTCAGCGCGGGAATTCTGAATCTACACGAGCCGAGGCCGTCCTGTTCCAGCCTTTCCTGATACCATGATCCAACTGCATTCTCCGGGTACTTCACACTGTTCCCTGGCATTGGGAGAACCACCTGAACAACAAACAATTATATGACCCCAAATGAAACCCCACATTTATCTTGAACTTATTACTAGCAATAATAAGACATGTTCCATAACACACATCCTTCTTTTGCATCATAAAATGATACATAGAGTGAAAAATGTACTGCTGTACCTGATCTAGTGAAAACACACTCTCATTCTCTTCTGCAGAAGTCACAACATGGACCTGAAGCACACGGAAACGAGAGTTAAATCCCTGGTTTCTTCTTAAATTACGCCATCAATGATTTCACACAAGGTAAAAGTCCCTCACCTGTGATGCCGGAGTTTCATCTGCTTGGCTTTCCCTGCAGGCCTCGACTATGACCAGGTCTCCTTGTACAGGCCTCGGTCCCAGAGTCTGCAGTCGGAAACACGCTGCGTTATTCCATACACGACTGCAGTAGGCGTGGAGGTAAAAGACCCTCATGCTGTGTGGAAGACTGAGCCATGCCTGAACGCCACCTTCAGGGCCGCTGCCATATCGGTGCAGAGCTCGTAGCATCATCCTCTCTCTGGCCTTATGAAGAGGCATCAGAGCCAAGCTTTCTTTGGCATTCCCTGAAAAATACACCATCAGATGCTCGCTTTTTTTTTAGTGACCAACCAGAACATTAAAACCACAGACAGGTAAGGGAATAAAATCGTATATCTCGTTCTAAAAGGTGTGATTTATTTGTCGGCGTGTAATGTTCTTGAACTTGATATATATTTTGATATTATGTAAAGCTGTATTGAGGCAGTCCATTGTGAAAAGAGCTATAAACTTGATCACTGTATGACACATTCTAGTGATGTTTTATATTTTATCCATATCTATCTATTAAACGCAATCTGCTCTCAACTGTTTGTGTTCGTCATCCAAATACATATGTAAATGTGTAAATACAGTCATTACTTAAGCACAAGTCTAAGTGTGCATTCTTATCCATTAGAAAAGCACACAAAAATAAACCATAGAAAAATGTACCTCGGTGTAAAAATAAGTGCCAGGATGTACTGACCTGTCTGGATAAAATGTAGCTTGGATTTATTTTCGAGGTCGTCACCCTCCTCGGGGCTCAAGAACAACCTGAGGGCTGCATTCTGATTGGGAAACACACACACATAGTTTGAGAACGCTTATGACACACACATACACAAATTATCATATATTTTACATATTGCACATACTTATCACTGCCCATTTACTCTCACTGTATTACCGCTCCCTTTTCTACTGTTTATATATGCAATTTACCATATATTAGCTTATACTGTATCTTTTCACATTATTTATTGTTATATACTGACTATATATATACTAATTATTGGACAGTGATCGTGATTAATTGCACGATTGACATGAGTTAAGTTGAGTTACTCGTGATTAATCACATATTTTTTTTATCTCAATGTACCATAAATGAATACTTTTTTTTGGTTCTAATAACTAATTGTAACATGTGTTATAATTCAGATTTCATTTGAAATCTCACGTTTAATAAAATTATTTAATATTTATTTCAAAATGGAAATTATTCTTTTAATATTAATTTCTTTTCAATTCAACTGTATTTTTTTAACTGTGCGTTTTTAATTGTTAAATATGGCACGTGTCTCTTTAAGAATTCTGTTCCGGTTTTGGTTGCTTCCATATAAACTGGTTATACATTTAGGTTACATATATACAGTTATATTCAGTAATATAGTGGGGAGCTCAAACCTGTTGTGAACGTGCAGCTAGTAGGTGTAATTTGAGTTCAGTGGACAAGAGATCGACATCACTTTTGCACTATTAAATACACAAGGACATTTACCGTGTCCTCTTTCAGAAGCTCTAGTCCCACACGGTCCGCTTGGACTTTCTGGCTACTTCCAAACCTCTGCGGTCCATAATAATTCACAAAGCCCCGAGTCTGCAGGATGGAAACACAAATGTTTAAATAGATACTGATCATGAACATAAAGTGATTCGAATGAATGAATGAATGGGCTTAGAATTTTACATGCGGAAATTAATTCCGTTCACCTTTACATTATCTACTGCCTCTTTCACAAGACTTTCTAGATCTGCAGAACTGCATGTGTGAGGCTTCAGGTCTCGGATGACAAGCTCAAAACGGTTGCCTGCTAGTCTTCCAAGGCGAAGCGGCTCGGATACGGGATGGATTTTAGACAGCTGTATTCCTTTCCTCTCAAACATGCTGGCCTTCTCCGACAACCTGTCAGATAACGGGGGGGAGAAAAAAAAACACTGTACACAAATCACACTACATTTATATAAAATAAACAATGACTTGGGTACGTTACACCAATGCAGCAATATGATGAAAGATTTTTGGCCAAATCAGCTGCATCTGATTCTAATAAACTGGTACCTTAAACCAGTTACCAGTAACCCATTCTGACCATTACCGTTCTGGAGAAATCTTCTTTACCACCATTGACTGGTAGGTTATGGCTCGTTTGTCTTTGATGCCAGCGTAGGAGAAATCAGAGGGTAGGACTCCAAGCACTGCTGACATGTAGCTGATGGCCTCCAACGTCTCAAGATTGTCTTTTCGGAGAATGAATCCTTATGGAGCAAGAAAGTCAGACAGTGCAAGATGAGAACTTTTGATAAACAGCTCTAAGAGGCTGTTTTTCCCCCCTCGTATTAACAAAGAACCAAAATCTGATTTTAACTGATCAGCAGTAACGGAACATAATCCCGGTCTAAATCAAACGCCGTGAGAAGATCAGAACGAGCTGCTGCTCTTCCTCTCCATTTCTCACCAGTGTAGATCTCCTTCTCGTCCTGATCTGCTGCCGTCCTCTTCCTGCCTCTTCTTCCTCGCTCTCTCAGCCTGACTCGAATGGCAGTTCCGCCCTGTTCCACGAAGCTCTTTGTCTCCAACAGCTTCCCAAACTTTCTGCTCAGAAAATGGTGAACAGACGTCCGGTGCTCCTTGACGTTGTCAGGTGAGAAGGTGTACGTGGAGCCGGGAACTTTCGCATCCTTAAACCTGAAAAAATCCTCTGCTTCCTCTGCAGATACTAACTTTGAAAGTTCTCTGAAGTCTGGGTCTCCTCTGACCAGGATCTCCTCGTGGTTGGTGAGCGTCATGAGAAACGGGTAGGCGGACTTCAGTGCACTGTGCACGACGGCTCGCTGGTGTTTGTCTGGAAAGATTCCGAGGGACATTTCCTGATTCTCCTGCACCTCGCTACATCCCTGGATGGTGCGCGCAAACTCTTCTAAGGTGTTATTTAGAGAAGAGCTCAGGATTGCACTGAGATGGCAACACTCTTGGAAAGAAACTTCACCACCGTTTAAGCCGACAGCGTCACGTGGGATTTCATTGGAATGAGTTTCGTCAGTCAGGAGGTGCACTTTGAAGATTGTCTTTGTGTGGAACATCTTTGACATCAGGGTTAGTCCTAATTTTAGGTTCTTCAGGAGAATCTGGACTGTTCACAAGTTGACAGTGTACATCTATCTCAGTGACTACAAAGTCCTGGGTGTGGTGCTTAATGCTGCCATGAAAGCCTTCATGCTGAGACCTAAAGTACAATGATGATGATCCTCCTGCCATCCTGCATCCAGTAAAACCCACCAAATCAGGACACCGGACAGATCACGTGACTGCGTACAGACATATTTAACGTATCATCACTCTCAACTAATTGCATGCGCGCAAAAATACATATGTATATATGTTAAGTTGTGTAGTGTTGCGAGTGTTAGAAATGCGCGTGAGATACCGGGCTTTTTAAAAACACGCTGCAAACCAGAGTAGCACGTGTTTCCCTCCCTCGCGCACTTCCCAAAGTGCAGAATTAGACCTGTCCCAAACGGTCCTCCGCTGCCCTATCAGTGCGCATTTTTATTACGTCATCAATCGGCAAAAACAAATAAATCACGACTCTATTTTTAATAGAACTAAAATGATGTCATACAACGGTATAATAAAACGTTACATGTACAGCAACGATAACAATAACAAACACAGTAAATATAAACAGAAAAGATAAGCACAATAAAATAATAGAGTAGTAATTGCCCAGTATATAGTATGATTATAATATAGCATGTATACATAATACTAGAATAAAAGATAGACTATAATAAACGATAATGTCAGCTTTCCCAGAAGAGTGGTTATTATTAATACAGGATAAGGGAATCAACATGAATGTTCAACATATGCATATGAGGGAAGCCTTGTACACACGCTCACTGCGCATGCGCAAACAAAAGTTTCTGCATGTTGCGGAACGCCCATCGATGTAGGCTGCTACTTTAGTAGTACTTTAGTGTACACTCTTGAGGTTAGAATAGGATGCTTTTTGTCACGTTTGTGTGATTATATGTTAACCTCAATTGTACAAATAATGTTACTTTAAGTATCTATGAATGAATGCGTCTATTTCACTATAGATTTCATTGCCAGCACACGTGCTGTATATTTTATGAGCTTGTCCTAGTCATTAGACGATTTGTTTTATCGTTTGTGTGTGTATGTTTTTGTTTTTTGTTCTGTTCTAACATTACTCTCTCCACTGCCACATGTAGTTCAATTAAAAACTAAACGTTTATATGGGTAGAATTTTCTGATAAAGTAGGTATAAAAACCGATAGTTATAACTATCATTACTGATAAGGTAGGATAAATCGTTAGAACACCGGAGTGCAAATACTGTGTGTGTGTGTGTGTGTTTGGGGGTTGACCCATAAACGGAACCATTTGAGTACACCGTTGTGTTCGTACGGAATGTTATGACTGTGCGGCCAATCTGTGCATATAATAGTATTGAAGTTTCCCAAGGCAGCCGGGGTTTTAATTTATGCTTCTTCTTTTTTTTTTTACTTATTAAAACTGTGGATTATCGACTTGTTTACACGTATTTGTAGTAATAAGAGTAAGAAGTTGTGACCGTGTTTCTCCCCAGAGCTGACTGTTTCTCCGCTGCGGTTGTGTTGTCGATGTGATGATGGTTAGCCGGAGCTTTCACTAGCGTGGGGCCTTCCGGAGTGGAGTTTTACATCAGACCCGTCGGACTGGAGGTGATCAGACTTTATGAACAACGTCGTTTCAAATCCGGGATTTAGATTTCACACGAAGCGCTCAGTCGCGGAAGAGTATTATGTTGCTCAGATTGGGTCAAAATTCGTTACAATAACTACATGCAACAATTCGTGAATTTCTGCAAACATATAAACATCTGCAAGAATGTTTTACATCCACAGCGAACAATTGTATAGACACGTGAATCGTATTGCAGATAAAGTAGAAAACTATACATGTAAATAATGGAGTGGATAAAAGACAGCTGCACAAGTGTTTTTGTTGATGCATAACGTTTAGATTTATTAAATCTAGTAAACTATTAGTCAATTTGACCCAATTAAAAAGCAGTACTCTATTAATAAATAGAGAGGTAGATTGATGATTGTCTTAGATTATCATTGCATAGGGAAGGTACACAACGATGGAATGCAGTTTTAATATCTACCACAAGTGCGGATGAGTATGCATGTATATGTGCAGCTTGTGTTATAAATATGTAAGCGTATGTACACAGATGTACACACTGTCGAACGTTCAACACTGTGGCAATGAAAATGTGCAGACGATGTTTGTAAAAGTGCACAAGTTAAGCAATCAGGAAACTACAGCTATCAGCTTTCTTATGCTTATGGACTGATGCTTGACACTACATGTTGATGTGTACAGGTATTCATCCCGTGAACACCAACATGATGATGTTCTCGGTCGCTCACAAGACAGTGTTTGTGGTTGATCACTGCCCCTACATGGCCGAGTCCAGCAGGCAGCAGATTGAGTGCGACATGCTGACCAAAAGCCGAGCGCAGGGCATGATCCCACTAGCTCCTGTTTCCAAATCTCTCTGGACGTGTGCTGTGGAGTGCTCCATGGAGTACTGCCGTATCCTCTACGACATCTACCCTGCTAAAAAACTTGTAAGATGATAAAATGATTTGGGATTTTCTTTTTCCCCTGTTGTATTTTGGTGCTCTTTTATATCGTCTGCTGCTTTTACAGATAAACTACATTGTTAGTGATTCAGAATGTCATATTTTAAATACATGGAGAGAAGAAGACCAGAGTGTTCAAGAGGTAAAACAAATGTCTCCGCTCACTCTAAACCTTGTGTTTTACAGTGCACTTCAAATATCCCTTGAATATTTCCACATGTGGTTATGTTATAACTACAAAATGAAATGTATTTTATGTGATTGACCAACAAAAAATATCACAATTTTGAAGTGGCAGAAAAATCATACATGATGTTCAAGATTTTTTTTTGTGAATAAAAATCTGAATAAGGGGCACGGTGGCTTAGTGGTTAGCACGTTCGTCTCACACCTCCAGGGTCGGGGCTCAATTCCCGTCTTGGCCATGTGTGTGTGTGTGTGTGTGTGTGTGTGTGTGTGTGTGTGTGTGTGTGTGTTCCCTACCCCCCCGGTCCAAAAACATGCACGGTAGGTTGATTGGCACCTTGAAAAATTGTCGTGAATGTGTGTGTGTGTGTGTATGTGTGTGCGCCCTGTGATGGGTTGGCATTCCATCCAGGGTGTATCCTGCCTTAATGCCCATAGACGCCTGAGATAGAGACAGGCTCCCCGCGACCCAAGGAAAGATCGGATAAAGCGGTAGAAGATGAATGAATGAATAAAAATCTGAATAGTGTGGTGTGCATATATATTCACCTCCCCTTCCCCAAGACAGTACTTTGTCGAACCATCTTTCACTGCAAATATAGCTGTAAGTCTTTTGGTATGTCTCTAACAACGTTGCAAATCCTTACCAAAGATTCTCAATAGGATTTCTTACTCCAGTCTGAAGTCTTTTGCAGAGTTTTCTTCCAGGATTGCCTTGTCTTTAATTCCATCCATCTTCTCATCAATTCTGACCAGCTTCCCTGTCGCTGCTAAAGAAAAGCATCCACACAGTATGATGCTGCTGCCACCACCATGTTTCATGCAGTGTTTGGTTGAAGGCAGTTGATTGCATTGTATTTTAGAGTGCAGTTTTTGTATTTTAGAGGTATCAGATTAAAGGGGGTTGAACCACACGCTTCAGATTATTATTTTGTCATGTATAATTTTCCTTCCATGTCACAATTATGAGCTATTTTGTGTTGATCTATCACAAAAATCCCAATAAAATAATTCAAATTTATAATCATGTGACATAATGTGACAAAATGTTGAAATATTTAACGCACACTTTTGAATGCACTGTATACACACACACACACACAGAATAAAATGAAATCTCTTCCCTTTTGCAATCTTAGTAACTATCGCATATGATTCTGTAAACTATTATAAGATGATATTCTGTTCTGTATGATATTCACGTAGCTCTTATGTCTAATGTTTATAGTTAATGACCGCACTGGCAGCTGTGGGACCACCCAACCCACACGAGGATCCTGAATGCTGCAGTATTTTACACGGGCTGGTGGCAGCAGTGGAGTCGCTTTGTAAGATAACTGTGTACCAGCATGAGGCGCGCACCGATCTCGCAGACGTGGCACATAGAGTCTCAAACAGGGGGCGCATCATCTGCCTTACTAACGCAAAGAGGTAAACAAATCCGAGGTCCAATGAGACTTTTGCACTTACTGTCGAAATGTAAAGTTGTTTTCATCGTCCACATCGGCACCTTCTCTCGCATGCATTTATCTAATCAGCCAATCATATGGCAGCAGCACAATGCATACCGTCCTGAAGGTACGCAAGAGCTCAGTGCACATTAACCATCAGCATGAAGATAAAGTGTATTCTTGGACTTTGACCAGGGCATGGATGTTGCTGCCAGACAGGAAGGTTTGAGAAGATAACACGGGGCGCAGCCTGAAAATGTTTCTGAGATTAATAACTTCATTTCTAACTGTATTTTAAACATGTCAAGTGTCAAATGTTGATTGTGTGTCAAATTTTTTTTTCCACTTTTGACTGAAACTACAAAGTTTGCAACAGAAATTTGACATTGTTGGCGTTCAGATTATTGTGGGGGTGTCTGAGAGTGTTTATATAATAACACAAGGGTCAGTGCTCCATATTTCCTCTGCAGTGAAACAAATTTAATTTGTGCACCAAAAAGATGTTAGCGTGAAATATTAGAATGTATGTATTTGTGCGGTTGTGTAACATTTTAACAGCCCGTCTTATCTTCAGTGACACACACGTACGGATGCTGGAAGACTGTGTGCTAGAAACCATTCAGGAACAGAACAAACTCGCTGCTGGATCCGACAGGTGTGTAGTGCCTCAGAACACTGCGTTTATAATTGTTCAAGAAATATGATTTCTTCGTATTTCTCAGCATGAAATCCTGTGTTTAAGCCAGTATAGTAGGGCTGCAACTAATGATTATTTTGATAGTAAATTAATCGGACGATTATTTTTTTCTCTGTTAATCAGATTAACAACCCTTTTTATTTGCTGTTTTCATTATTATAACGATATAAAACCATAATTCAGGGTATTTATGTATAAAAGTGTAAAATGCAAAAGCCACTTATTGAGCCTAATGGCAGCTTATGTCTGCTTGTTGAGTGCATGGGTGGTTGTTCTTTCTGAATAAAATGCATAAAAACAGCATTTGAGTATGCAAGTTGAAGCATTCTGTGTAATGCAACATTTGTATTGTTTTTAATGATAACTGCACATGGCAACGAAGCTAAAAATACTATAAATAGAGACTGAAACTGTGAAACGCAGCAAATTTTCTTGATTTAAAAAAAAAAATGCATTAGTGTAGAAATGCATAAGCATCAGCTGAAACCCACGGCAGTGAGAAAATTTGTAATGGTTTACTGCTGCTGTTATTTCCATCACTTCCATCACTACTTGGAATCCATCACTGTGTTTTGCACGAGGAGATTGTGCGACCTGATGCTCGCGAGTCATGAAAGAACAGATCGAGTCTGACTTTCCCGAAGTTACAAACAAACAATTTACACAATAACAGTAATTCGTCTATACAATTTTCATGACACCAGCATGTTTTCTTTTCCTGTGCTCTTGCAGCTCTGTGGTTTCTCCATGTTTCACCTGTTCAGCTTTGCATTAATGTAGGTTACAGTGTTTTGCTGTGAGAGGTTGGACACCTTTTCCTGCTTCCAGTTTGACCTTAACTCTGTGAAATTTCTCTGCGTAGCAATTTTCTTCACATTAAACCTGAACGTGAGCAACCGCATTAAACAGTAACGTCATTCGTTATTGATCAATTTCATTATCAATTTTATTGATTAGTAGTTGCAGCCCTACAGTATAGAGTTTTTAAGAATGTTGGATTGTAGAGTGAGCGACACATCGTAATGTAACGTGTATTTTTTGCAGACTGATGCCTATTCAGCAGTGCGAGCTGGTGCTGGTCCATTTATACCCTCAAGGAGATGACACCTTAGTCTCAGACCGGCCAAAAAAAGAGGTAAATCATCCTGTGAATGACATTTTTTTTTGTAGAGGGACAGTCTAGTATCTGCTTTTAACCTAATTGTGGTTTCATAATTGAATAACATTAATAGATTCTCTTATCCTTATCAGAGTCAAATTCCCAGTAATGGTGTAAACGATCGTCTCTCATAGTTGAACTGTAATGTTTATTAGATGACATCTGTGCTAAGCAGTGAGGTGCACAGTGTACGCGCTGGGAGGCATCTAGCCTCTAAACTGAATATGCTAGTGCAGCAGCACTTTGACTTGGCATCCACCACCATCACCAACATCCCCATGAAGGTAAGATCTTCACCTCCTACCTGAGGATTTAAAACACCTCACATTCATCCAGAAAAAAATGGTATATTCTACCGCCGCTCGTTCTCGACGGGTGTTGTATTTTAATGTTTGTGATGCTGTGTTCAAACTGAGTCTGTATGAAACACATTATAACTGAAGGTATTGAGGCCCAAAAATCTCATGCACATATGTAATGAATGGACTTTTTGTTCCACTTAGATGAAAATTGGTTCCTTTTTGAGACTGGTTTAAACTAAAGGAGTATGCAGCTTTCAAGGATTTCAGTACGCCCAAACACTGCTGTATACAGTACATCCCCTCGTCTAATTACAGACACACCTTTTGCCTTTAATGAAGACATTTAGATTAAATATAGAGAATCTGTTTAATCCAAATGTCTCATTTTACTTAAGTTTTATTCATATTGTATGAATTTCAAAGCACTGTAGCATCAAGAGCCATTTATTTTCATTGTTTTATTTTAATGATAAATCTCCCAGATGTTTAGCAGTTTGTGTTGGAACACTTTTTAATGTCTAGAGAACAGTATAATCATGACGGTTGACATCGAACATTCTTGTAGTTTGATCAAAATGATTTATTTTTGATTCCAAGTCATTTTCTTTTTGATTTAATACCAGTAGAAGGAATCAAACCTCTTAGCCACCTTTATCCTGGTGAGGTTATTCATAAACTTATTGGTATTGGGTTCTGCTGAAGTCCACAGGACACACAGTAAAGCATGTTGAAGCTTAGGAAAGTGTAAAGGACATTATTACTATTGAGATGTGTTTGGACTATAATTAATTTAAACAGTTTGGATTAGGACTTGAGTCTTTGTCAGTGAACGAGTGATAACCCCAACAATGATAAAACTATAATGTGTGTGTATTCAGTGCCACCCAGTTTAGGATGGGTTTCTTTTTAGCCTGGATTCTCTCATGGTTTCTTCCTTGTAGCTTTGGGGACGGTCGGCATTGTCTAGCACATTAGGGATACTGAGACTACTTAATACGTTAAACTTTTATATTTGTAATCAGTGTATTTCTGTAAAGCTGCTAAAAATGTCATTGCAAGATGTATAAAAAACAGTTCCTCATACTTCGTTGTTTCAGTATTATACTTACCCTGTGGTTTAGCTTCACTTCACAAGGCAACAGTCATACGCAAAATGTTTAGACCCACATGATCTAATCCACACTAAACTGATTCCCAGTAAAATATTACACTGATTATAGAAAACATGCAGTTTATAAAGCCCAGAATGGTCAGAATGGGGCACAGAAGTGACTTTTTTTAATCAAATGTCACTACTTAGAAAAACTAGATCTTCATTCCTCTATGTGTCATTTCAAGGCGCTACCTTGGAATATTGGTAGTATAACAAAGCATGCATCAAAAGTCCATCTTGGTTCTAACTTGTTCATTTGTACAGCTCAGGTGTTTTGTTAAATCCCTTCCTTTTGGAAAAGGTATAGATCTGTGAGGGTCATGGAAACAGAGTGACCTCACTGTTGAGATTCTTCTTTTTACTATAATCTGGATTTCTGTAAAACTGCTCTATAACAGATTTCATGCAGATAAATAACAATCAAATGATCTATAAATTATTTGGATGTGTTTATATTTAGGATTTCTTATTGATCTTCTGGTGTCTTGAGTTCATCGCTTTCACACAGATTTACTTTTTTCTTGTCTCTTTATATCTTCAATATTGTAAAATGTTGTTTTTGCTGGTTGTGCTCTTGTTAGATAGTTAGAATTTGCTTTCGAACGGTTGAGAAATTCCAGTGCCGTTTTTGGTAGATGTTTTAAAGTATTGGTAGGACCATTGATTTAAGTAATCAACATTTTTCCACAAAATGTTTGACATTGGATGATTCCTGGCATTCCAGAATCTGGATAAATATCTAAAAATATCTTTTTGGCATTAAGTAAAAAAATATAAATTAAACTCTACCAAGAGCTTACTATAAGCAAAAAGCCATAAAAGGTAGAGCTGGATGTTTTTCTATTTATTTATGTATTTATTTTTTTAAGGGCTATTCACTGTTCAGAATATATTTAAACCCTCGTAGAGCTTACATTTTATTGTGTATTACATTTTATTTAGTTTAAATGTTTTTTTTTTTTTTATTATTATTCACCAGAGAATCAATGCCCTAATGCTCCCAAAACCTACTATAGCGGAGACAGAGAGGTCACTGAAGAAACCATGTTTCACATAACCGTATCTCTTTGAACAAGACCTTTAAAGCCCAGTTTATTGGTTGTTGTTTGCAGACCGGTGACCAAAGAATATATTTAAAAAGTGTCTGATCACATTGTTCATGCAGCAACATCTAGTTTTAAGAAAAACCTACAGGAGACACCCTGGATTTGAGAACGGTGTGATTTTTGCCTCAGCGCCTGGCTGCAGCTTTGAAGTGTTTTTAAAAACCAGTCTGCAAAGAGTGTCCTAAATGTATTCTAACTCCTTTTTGTTTTAAATCTGAACCTTTACTGTTTTCATGTGTCTGTTTTTCAACTTTGTCATGACTGCTCTTTTCATGGTGTATTTTTTGTTTGTTTTACTAGCCTACATTAAATGTCTGTGTGCAGGTCAGTACTCTAAAGCTTCCAGAGCCAATCTCAGAACCCCAGGATGCATGCCTTCCTCAGTGATGTAGCTTCTCTCTGAATACAGTCATATAACCATTACCAATCAATCACCTCTGTCAGAAATAGGAAGAGTGGGAGGAAAGTCGAGCCTCACATTTTTCCTTTAATGTTTATTCCATTTGGTAATTTTCTGTATCAAGTATTAGAGGTTTGGAAATTGTGTCCTAGACATGTCTAATGTGAGTGATTTGTGAGTGATTGTGTTAATTGGCATGTTCTCCAGTGCATAACTCGTCTCCTCTAACTCAAAGCCAATATAGTAAAGGACGATTATAATTATTAGGTTACATTTATGGAAGTGTGTGTTCAAACCCGAAATATAGTAAAGGACCATTATAATTTTTCCTCCAGATTTCAGTGTGTGTAGTGAAGCTTGACTTCTCGGTGAAATCTGGAAATGACAATTGTCATGTTGGAGAAAGGAAAAAAAAAATTGGCCAAACATTACAAGGTTAAAAAAAAATCTATTATTTTAAAAAAGGCATATTTTAGTTAACGAACAACAGTTGTGAGAGTGTGAGTCTTCAGTCATGTGATCAGTGGGATGCTGGATGAAAATGGAAGCTCTTTTTTAATGCTTATTTCAACTCTCACCTAATAGGTGATATTTTCCCCAGATACAATGTAGTGCTCTTGTTCCTTGTGCTGTGTGGCGTTTTA
This sequence comes from Kryptopterus vitreolus, assembly GCA_030449085.1. Classification (NCBI taxonomy): domain Eukaryota; kingdom Metazoa; phylum Chordata; class Actinopteri; order Siluriformes; family Siluridae; genus Kryptopterus; species Kryptopterus vitreolus. Next base: position 10,702,929 of record JACRUU010000008.1, on the reverse strand, counting down.
GTCTGTTCTCTTTTCTTGTCCTCTCTCTCTCTCTCTCTCTCTCTCTCTCTCTCTCTCTCTCTCTCTCTCTCTCTCTCTCTCTCTCTCTCTCTCTCTCTCTCTCTCTCTCTCACTTTCTCCTTCTCAGGGGTGTAATGGTACACAAATACAAGTCAGTATACGAAATGTGTTTTCCTGATACAGTCAGCTTTTAGCTTGATCCACAAAAAAACGTTAAGAACTCACAGCATGTGAAGTTTTCATAACCGTGTGTAATGAGACAGCAGATTTTATTTGTTTATTGAATTGGTATACTCAGGAGAGACACAGTGTAAGAAATGCAATGTAAAACCAGTAAACTTGTACAGAATACAGTGTGTTAGTAAATGTGTCTCATGGTGGTCAGGTTACATTTGTAGTAACAAGACCTTGTATTTAGTTAAACGTAGTTTCTCTGTTGATTTGACGTTGATTAAACTGCTGCAAGTTTTCTGGTATTAAGTATTTCATATCGTCAAGTCCTCATGTCCTTGTTGCACGTGAAATGGTATTATGGTAGTATATAAGCTCATGAAGAACAGAGTGCTGAGTTTTTTACACTCCTGTAGCCTAGGTTGATTTGAGCGCACTGTGAGCGTACTGATAGACTTACAGTATTGAACTTGAAACTGTGATATGGAAAGAAATGAAGTAAAGTCTCATTACACCCCTTCTCTTTCTCTCTCTCTCTCTCTTTCTCTGTCTCATTTTCTTACCCACTCTGGTGAAACCCAACTCTTTTTGTGTCTGTGTGCCCTGTTATAATGAAGGAGGAGCAGCATGCTAACACCTCTGCCAACTACGACGTAGAGCTTCTACACCATCGAGATGCTCATATGGAGTTCAAGAATGGTATGTGCCAAAGTTTATCATTCTTAATTCTCACATGTGGTCAGTAAGAACGCAATAAAAGCCTGGGCTGCAGTGATGGATATATAGACCCATCCAAAAGTACTGGAACGGTAAGGATTTGGGTTTGCGATCCAAAGATGACTGGTAAGATGGATTGAAATTTCAGCATTTCAAGTCATGAAATTTCAGTCATGGCATTTACATTAGACATTAGATGTGTTTAAAAAACTCAACAAAGAACATGTGAGTGTGGTGATCACAGTGGAATAATTTAATCTAACCCCTAATATGTGGTTGTATATTTCTGGTTTGTAATAACTGCATCACACCAGTGACCGTCTGACATCACCAAACGTTATTATTTTGTGATGTCTTGTTGTGTAGGTTCCTTAAGTTGTGTGAGTCCATCTCCTCTTCACAATGTGAAATACAGCTGTCTTGGTTTAATACAGATTGACCTTTAAAATCTTCCACTTTGTGTATCTTTCGAATTATATTGGATAAATTTTAATTCAATCTTGAATAAATAAAGCCTTTTGCTTTATTCTTTGGATCATGAGCAGATTCTTTTTTACTCCACACTTTACTCGAGGTTCTCCTTGGTTTTAACATTTTTGCGGCTCCTTTCTGCTTTGATGTCTCCTGCTAACATTGGATTGTGGTATCTTCATTCCTGCCCTGCGGAGGTTGTTCATGATGACACTATGTGTTGTTTTTCTGTTTTTCTTTGCAGCTTTTGGTATTTTTCTGTCATCAACTGCTGCTGTTTTCTCTGACTGAGTTCTCTCTTGTATGGATTTTCGTGGCTTCTATCTTCTTTTAATCTTCTGAAATGGCTCTGATTGATAAAATCTCTTTTCTCAGGTTTAATGTGATTTTCATTTCCCCCTTAGACTGGTCTCTCTGTGTCTTTATCCTATCACAGAGAGACAGGGCTCAAACAAGTAATGACTCCAAACACAATTTGAGTAACAAGACACACGTGTCTGTGTTTCTGTATTTTTGTTCACGTTGAAGAATAACAAAACATCTGTTGTAGGACCTCAGAGACCCCTCTGAGTCCCGTCCACCGCATTAATTTGTTTTGAATACCCTTCTACATTACAAAGCTCGTCCTCGTAGATATACTGACCCACCTAGGCGCAAGAGGTCTCATGTATCTGTTAGAGACCATCACTGCCATCAAATCTGGCTATTGAGCTGGCTGATTTTCTGGACAAAGTGGCTATCACACTACATTGGGTTTAACATGCATCCACCTCTCTCTCCTCCCTCTATTGTGGGGTCCCCTGCTCCCCCGAGCACTGTCACTTCTTGCTCTGTTCTTACTTCTATATCTGCTCTCAATTCCCTCTTTCTTGTTTGCCTTTCCCTTTTCCATTGGACCAAAATGTGTTTACACGATTTTGTTCAGCTATTAGAATAGGTGTTCTGCCTAGCAACTACTTACTTAACATACTACTATAATTATGTGTCTACCAAGCTGCTTATTTTATACAAGGTATATTTGAATATTATATTAAATATTTCAGCATTATTAGATATATTAGTACTATATTGGTATTGCAATCAGCGCCTCCTTTATCTCCACCTTGATTGTTGTGTTAGCGGTAGGATTAATAAATAATACTAAAAATCACCTCCTCCTGCACTTAATTTTCCTACACTGTTCTAAGAGAAATAGAAGCTTTAATCTGATTTGATCGTAATAATTTTTTTTTTTATCTCAAAGTACAATGTCTTCAAGTCAAAAACTATTAAACTCACCTTGTTATTTAAGTAGATTTCTTTTCAGTATATATTAACCTGTAATTCGGTGGCAGTGTGTGAACTGACTGTCACAGTCTCTGGACTGGGAGGATGAGCTCTGGCACTCTTTGTAATTTATTTAGTGAATCAATGTGTGTGCGCGCGTGTGTCAACCCGAGCTCCCTCAACAGATTTTCTATGAGATTAAGGTCTGGACGCTGGTTGGACACTCCAGGAAGTCAGTGTGCTTCTTCTTGAGCCACTTCTGTGTTTCCTTCACTGTGTGTTTTGGACATTGTCATGCTTAGGATCCCTGGATGGAAGTGGTTGTTGAAATCAAATTCTTTATTATGTTAACATTATGATTTAATTATCTGCATTTTAATGTTACTATATAATATTATTATATAAAATTATATTCAAATAACAGTACTGAACTATAACTACGAGCCACACCTAACATTATTTGTGCTGGTTGTCGTGTTTACAGTCCCCTGTGCTTATGTGAGGGTAGAAGCAGGAATTACACGCCACCATACAACTCGGGTAGAATAAAACATATCTGTGTACAGCAGGATAAACATCCTTGGCTGATGTGACCGAGGCAGAATAAAACAGATATTTATATATAATGAGTGTCATTCGAATGAACCAAGTGTTTTACAGCTTCGTTGCCATACCGTTAAAATGATCCATTATGGCAGCTCAAACAAATCTGTCCATATTCTTATGAGCTCACCACACAAGGAAATTCCAGCCACAGAGCTTTCTTGCTCAACGTTTATTTTTCCACACAATTCTGTGTAATAAATTGAAAATAAAGTGAAAATCATAGAATATTAGCAACTTCTAGCAAACTCAAGGAAGATATGATGATAATGTAATCTGTACCTGCATAATTTTCAGCCTCATGTCTTCTCTTTGTAGGTGATGTGGGAGGCAGCAGCAAAGACGGTGCAATAAGAGAAACTCTTACACTCAAATGGTGCACACCGCGAACCAACAGCGTCGGTGAGTGTGTAGCAGAACAAATAACTGTACTGATATATCTCTATACCACTTACATTAAATGGTAAACATGCTGTTGATGGGTTTTTTTGTTGTTGCTGTTGTTTGTTTTCAGAGCTGCATTACTGCACAGGAGCTTTTCGCATCTCTCCTGTAGATGTTAATAGCAGACCCTCCTCCTGTCTCACTAACTTCCTTTTAAATGGTATGTGTTCAGTGGAACATTTTCAGGAAACAAAATAGAGTGCAAGTCTATTGAAATATCCAAAAGTACCCAGTTACAGATCTCTTATCTTTATCTTTCAGGTCGCTCTGTTCTCTTGGAGCAGCCTCGTAAAGCTGGTTCAAAGGTCATCAGTCACATGCTGAGTTGTCATGGTGGGGAGATTTTCCTGCATATGCTCAATAGCACCCGCTCCACTCTGGAAGATCCTCCTTCCATCAGTGAAGGCTGCGGGGGTCGTGTTACTGACTATCGCATTACCGTAAGTCTGTCATTTTAACCTCATCAGCAAATCACGATGCCATAAAGGGGAATATCGGAAAAAAGATAACATATGACAAATTTGGGAATATTCCATAGTACTTTTCCCTGTTCCTCTGTTGTGGAATGTAGCTCAGGATTGTGTCCCATTTGCTCTTTCTGCAGGACTTTGGAGAGTTTATGAGGGAGAATCGCCTTACCACCTTCCCACATACCCCAGTGGATGCTGTCGGACGAGCACCATTCGAAAGAGCAAAAGCCCAGCTGGAGCGTCACACGCGCTACTGGCCCATGATTATTTCCCAGACCACTATTTTTAATATGCAGGCAGTGAGTCGTGTGCTTTGAATTTACATTATTTATTTTGCCTAAAACTGATCACTAGGACAAGCAGCAGTGGCTCGTGTTCTGGTTTCTGTTTCACACTTGTGTTTGTGCTGCTCAGGTTGTGCCTTTAGCAAACCTGATTGTGAAAGACACTTTGACAGAGGACGACGTTCTTACATGTCAAAAGACTGTGTACAACCTGGTGGATATGGAGAGGAAGAATGACCCTTTACCCATCTCTACAGTCGGCTCCAGAGGCAAAGGGCCCAAAAGGTGCGGACCATGAAAGAGCTGTTTATTGTTTATTTATTTGCATTACAGATTCTTTGAAATCCAGCCTTATTGCAGTATTTGATCTAAATGCCACATGCTGTAAGAATCGACCGAGATTGTTTTACTTCCGGACTCTTTGTGTGCCGTAGAGATGAACAGTACCGCATAATGTGGAACGAACTGGAGACTCTGGTTAAGATGCATGTAGAAACCAGCGAGAGGCATCAACAAGTTCTGGAGTGCATCAGTGCCTGTCGAAGTAAACCCCAAGAAGAAGAAGAGAGGAAAAAACGAGGAAGGAAAAGAGAAGACAAAGATGATAAAACAGAAAAGAATGGTAAAGATAAAGAATCTGAGGAGAAAGGGTGGACTCAAGAGACAGACAGGTTTGACTTTCCAGAAATACTTTGTTTGCACTTTCCAGAAATACTTGGTGTAATTATTGCACGCTTATATATATATATATATACTTGGTGTAATTATCCTTTCTTTATTGATCATCCTTTCTTTATTATATCTGATATATATATAGATATATCGTTATATAATATATATATAGTTAGATAGATATATAGATAGATATATAGTTAGATATATAGATAGATATATAGATATATATAGACTATATATATATATAGATAGATAGATAGATAGATAGATAGATAGATAGATAGATAGATAGATAGATAGATAGATAGATAGATAGATAGATAGATAGATAGATAGATAGATATAGATAGATGGATGGTGGCATTTTTTTTTATTTATGTATGTTTTTGTTTTGTTTTTTTAGGGCTGCTATGCTATTCTTTTGTTCTATGACATACTTGTAGAGCCATATTATTGAGGTCTCCCTAAGTTTTGAATGACTCGAACTCAGTGATCCTTGGCCTGTTTTTGTTTTTTTCAGATTGAAGGGAACAGCAGAGCGAGAGAAAGAGAATGAAAGTGAATCAGGGGTTGTTAAAGACTCTCCAGATTCTCCAGAACCATTCAATAAAAAACCCCGACTCATGCTAGAGGATCTGCAGCCCCAAGAGAAAACCAAAGGTATATCTTTAATTTACAAGATATTCCTTTAAACACAGCTGGGACTCTTCAGCGATCAGATCTCCAGTGTGTTCAGTGTGTCCACGTCCACGGGGCTTTACAAGCACAAGAGGGCAGTCATTTTGTTTAACACACACATCTTTCTTTTTTGCCTGTTTATAAATTGAGCAATATATAAAATTAAATCATTCCTACAGTTTGCTTGTTCATGTATTTAATGTATTCATGTAACAGTTTTGTAATGAGCGTTCTACTTTTTAGGCCCCGTCTCATTACTTAGTCTTTGGACGAGTAGAATCGCTCAGGCCAATTCCAGAAACCACCCAGAGTTTGCTGGAAGGCTGAACTCCATCAGTAATAAGGCAGAACTTTACCAGCACTTGAAAGAGGAGAATGGGTTCGTAATCTTGCCGCCTTCTGTTTTATTTATTTATTTATTTATTTTTTCTGTTTTGTTGTTCTGATATTTATTGTAATATTATTCATATTTTCAGGAAAGATGTCCATGAGAATGGTAAAACTACCAGATGATGGATGGCACACGTTCAAAATGAAGATTTTTTTTTTTTTTTTTTTTTTTTAACTCAATTTGTACAAAATCTGAAATGCAATAAAGTTCACCCCTTAGTTGTTTGTTTACTTGGTGTATGAATCTGATTTTCATTCGCTGCAGATTAGAATATTATGTAAATCAGGAAACAGGCTTTGTAGTTCAAATCATTTAATCATAATTTATATATAATTTTATAAGTCATTTAATTTCCTATTTGAGTTCAAACCAGATGCAATCATGACGACCTGCACTGCAATAGGGTGACGTGGAGATCTTGTACACAGACGATTTGCAGATCTCAAAAACATTCTATTCAAAAAAGATGTCAAGTGTAGAAAAAACTGTCAGATTTTCAGAATTATGTTCAACATCTGTTAACAACAAATTATGAAGTATATGAGTATCTATACAGTTGTCTATAGTGTACGATACCATAATCTGGAGAAATGTCTGTGTGGTGTGAAAGGGACGAGGCTGAATATTATTAATATATTGAATGCTTGTGGTGATCAGCCTCTCACATCTCCTAACCTGTGGCTCCTGGTTCAAATCCCAGCCCCCCCCCCCCCCCCCCCCCCCCCCCCCCCCCCCCTCCAAAAAAAAAAGACCTGTCAGCTTAGATGGCTCATTGGGTTGAAGGTGCAATCTGGACTCCAAAAGAACTTCGGTTTGAGACTCCTGGTGTCTCATCTGCTGACCAAGTTACCAACAATATATATTATATTGCTTTGTTTTTATTTACTTTTGTTAAATACTTAAACACTAAACCTTCACATTTTTTACAAAAACTAAGCCATTTGTGAAACACAAGTTTGAGATGTTTCGAAAAAAGATTGGACTTTGTGTGATCTAATTTTCTCGAGTCTAACAGAGTTAAGTGAGTAGTTAAAAAAAAAGGAGGGCATTTTTTGATGCTATTTCAAAACAGCATTGAGTTGTATTGTATTGGAAATTTAAGTGTTGTAATATAGTAACTTCCCAGTAGAGGTCGCTGTTGGTGTGAAACTGTATGTGGAATATACTTCCTTTTGCTCTGTTGTGAGAACAGTGTTCAATTCAAGATAAATCTCGTTTCCAAGCGTTCAACACCTGCACAAACTACGTGCTTTCTGCGCGTAACACGCAAAAAAAGAGCGACAAATATATACCGGAATAAATCAAACAAACAACAAAAAAAAAACACAACCTTAAAAGTAAAAATGACCACATACGAGACAAAGCATCGGCAAAGACATGATCAGTTCCCCCTTTGTGTTTTATTTCCAAGTTGTAATCCTGAACCACCAAAGCAAAGATTATACATACGACTCAGAAACACTAATGAATTGTGATCGGTGTACACATGAACAGGGAGACTGATCGATCCAACATAGACATCATAGCGTTTAGAAGTGATTTAAAATTCGAGCGTATGATTTTGTCACGCCTAAGTGACCAGACCACGGACTGTCATGAGCAGACTAAGTGTCTATACACCAGACCTATTTGAGAGTGCTCTTATAGGGTACACTCAGGGTCACCAACCTTTTTGTAATGAGCTACTACATGGACAGACATAAGGGCACGTGAAATACTCCTTGAAATAACAAATTTCTTTAGTTAATATATTATTATTATTATTATTAATGATACTCGTTTACTATGTGAATACCTTGTGATTTTTGACAGTGACTATCAACAACGAATTAACTACATTTTACATTATAGACAACTGATGAGTTGTACTTTTTTAGCAAGTGAGGCTACTCATGTGCTCCTTGGGGGCTCTTGCCCACGGGCACCACGTTGGTAGGTTACATCATTAACAGGTTTCCACTTGCGTATTAGCAGGTTGTTCTCCAAAATATAGGCCACTTGTTTATTAATAAAGTCACTGTTGTTTACTGAAAGACGGAAATATTTCTGTAGACAAGTTTCAGCTCTCTGTGCATCTATAAGCTGAACTCTGCTAACTTTTAGTTCGACAGAAGGAAGCTTTATTTCATTCTGCTCATAAGTACTGGAACAATTTTTTCCGACTGTAGTTTAAACAGTGTCTAATATTGTCATTAGTACTTTGTTTATTCATTGTGAATTAAGTAACATTTTCTGCAGTTTACTACTTTTCATGACCTGGGACGGATAAAGCAATATTGATTAGGTTGATTAATCTAGATAGGTGAACCTATCTAACACTTACACAGCTATTTCAGTCGTGGAGAGGTGGGGATGGTCAGGGTGCGCTCAACATCTGATGCCGTGGCAGATATCTGCAGAAAACAGACAATTGTATACAAATTATAAATTACAGAATAACAAGCCCAGAAATATCAAGTATATGTAAATGTAAACAAACATACATCAGCACGGAGTACAAGTCCCTCTATTCCCTCATCAAAGTAGACCATCAGCAGTCAACTTTTCACCCGTCCACCTTCACCCTGGGAGACGACAAACCGCACATCTTTGTTCTTTAGTCAACTCTCCTTTAATGGTACAGGATTAAGTAATAACTCGGTTAAATTGTGTGCATCCATAAGCATCACTTGGCCTCGGATGCAGTTGCGAAAGAAATGCTGCACTACACAGTTCAGCTGATCCTGCAAGAGTTGGACACTGTCAAAGCTCTCCGATTATAAATGAAAATTTCAGCAGCACGTTACGACCAGAAATCTCCGACAGACGCAAACAGACACGCACACACACACACAGCGCCCCTGCTCCACTTTTATATACATTTTATACTTATTTTGGAGAAAAACGAGTCGGAGAGATCAATACGATTTTCGAACTTACCTGCTTGGGCTCCAGTAAAGACACACGCTGGGAAACATCGGGGAATTGTTTAAAATCCTCCAGAGGAAGCTGTGGAAGGAAAGAATCCATGATTTAGAAAATTGGAGAAACTTTATCGCCTGCTATATTATTTCCGAGAATACAATCTATCAGACAAACGGGCAACACATAACATACGGCAACCCTAAATATACCCGAAAGTAATTCCGTAGATAACTCCATTCATGTAATGGTGCTCCGCACAAAGAAGCGCTCGAAAACGGCAATACATTATTAAAAATAAACGACTGGGCTGCTTAAAATGTTAATAGGCACCGCACGGATTGAACGGATTTAGGTCTACTTTCAATTATACTTTTGTATTTCTACTGGATTTACAGACCGTTTTATGAGCGAGTGCGAACGGAAGACCGCAGCCTGAGAGAGTGTAGAAACAGCGCGTTCATTTCAGTAAACCACAATCAGCTCAGGATACAATTCTTACACTCCTCCAGTAATATTAGTTCTCGGAGTGATGCATAATCATTCACTTTATTCGCGCTACACCATTTTTCAAAGAGAACACCATTTGATCACTCACAAATTCCACAAACGTCTGATTCCGACGGTATGCCATTGAATAAGTTTATAAGGCAGTAAAATTGTCTTCTTAACCAAAGCATACCGAAGACTTTCCGCGAGAGATAAGGTGGAACATACTTCTTGTTCATTTCCGACCAAGTTGCACTGCAACAACAACAATAAC
>JACRUU010000008.1:10673095-10688095 GCA_030449085.1 Kryptopterus vitreolus | reverse complement strand
GTCAGGGCTGTCCCCTGAGCCCATTCCTTCTTTAACCTCACCATAGAGCCATCGGCGATTGCATTCCGCGGATGGAGGGATATCACGGGGGTTTGGAGATGGGGAACAGAACACAAAGTCTCTCTCTATATGTTGATGACCTTTTACTTTTCATCTCAGACCCTGTGTGCCAGTGGTACTGTCATTATTTGGTAAATGTAGTCACTTATCTGGATATAAATTAAATCACAACAAAAGTGAGATTTTTTTTCTTCTAGACATTGAAGTACGGAACATACACCATCTCCCTTTCAAAATAGTTACGGATCAGTTTACTTATTTAGGTATTACAGTCGCAATGAGACATAAAGACCTTTTTAAAGAAAAGAAAGGTTATGAAGTTATTAAACAGTATATAAATGGGATGATGTCATGATGTTGTCCATGTCATTTGTTGGTAGAATTAATGGTGTTAAAATGAATCCTCTTGTGCATGTCTTCTTATTCCCAGACGTTATGCATTGTATTCATTTATAGCATCGCACCTTTGGAAAGGTAAACTTCCTCGATTAATAAGGCGCGCCTTGTGTGACACTTTTCAACGCCAGGGGGCGCTGTTGGATAGCAGTGAATTTTCCAGCCAAACCCTCCCAATTTCAAAATTCATAACAGGCCACCAGAGATTTTTACTTGTCAGATATACATTACAGCACAGTGGAATTTTATTTATTTATTTATTTTTGGCATATCCCAGAATGCTAGCAAGTTGGGGTCAGCCATGAATGATACAGTGCCCTCAGAGCACACACAGAGGGTTAAAGGCCTTGCCCAAGAGTGGTCCAGTAATCCAAAGCCTTCACCACTGAGCTTTCATTTCCATAATGTGGAAATATCATGTTCATTTAATTTGTAATGCACTACATACATGAAGGAGATCTGCAGGTCAACCTTTTAAATTACTAAAATACACTACACAATATACATTGCGGCACTCTATCTATCCATCTATCCATCTATCCATCTATCCATCTATCTATCTATCTATCTCAACTGTGTAGTTTTGCAGTTTTTTGAAGTTATGGTGTTGTATTATGTCATTGTGTAGAATTGTGTATAGTATATTCTGATACAGTGTAGATTTGTAGAGATGTTGTAGAACTGTGTCATTGTGTAGTTATATTCTGACATAGTGTTGGTTTGTAGTTGTATTGTAATATAGTGTAGGTTTGTAACAGTATTGTGGTATTGTGTAGCTATACTGTATTGTAGCGTGGCTTTGTAGGTATATTGTAACATGTTTTAGGTTTGTAGTTAAATTAAAATATTGTGTTTTTGTGCTGTTACTTTGTAACATGGTGTAGGTTTGGATTTATAATGCAGTATTGTGTAATTATACTGTAGTGTATTTTTGCTTTATATTTAAATTGCACTATATGTATTGTATTATAATGCCGGTTTGTAGTATCTTGTTGTATTTTGCAGTTATATTACATTATTGTGTATATTTGTAGTTATAGTGTTACATTGAAATATTGTGTCTTTGTGTAGTTTTAGTATGTTTCTATTTATGCTTATAGTTAAGTAATGCTGTGTAGTTTTATTGTATTACAGTATAGATGCATGGTTCTATTGTATTATTGTGTAGTTATATTGTATAAAGTGTACGTTTGTAGCTATCGTCTTATATCCTTATGCAGGGAAGTATCCTAGTGTATTGTTTATTATGGATGGAAAGTTGTCCATATTTTGATAAATGTGCGAGATCCGAGTAATTGTGATTTCCTGCTATAATAGTGACTCTCTCAGTGAGGAACCTGACACAAGCCATTTATCACAACGCCGAGAAACATCGTTATTCTCGAGGTGGGCGTGGTCGTCTGGCAGCAGCTGTGACGCGGGGGCGTGGCCTGCCGCTGGTGGCTGTGCTATGGCGTTCGGGTTTAGTTTAACCGCGGAAGTGCGGAGCTGCGGTTTTCTCAGCGGGGTGCATCTTTGTGTACGGGTGCCCCTCTCTACCCGGGCTACACTCTCATAAAGGTTTGGCAGTATCCATTTTGTTTTGTGTAGCGCGGAATCGCTTTGGTGTTTTTGTTGTTGTTTTTTTTTTTTTTTCCCGCGGTCAGGATTGAGGTGGGCGCGCCCGGGAGAGAGACGCGCGCAGGAGGGATGCGGACACTGAGTGGCTTGTCGCTGTTCTCCGGCGTGGCCGCGCATTGTGTGAACGCGCAACAATGTGCATAGAGAAGGGATTTGGAAAAACGAGGTGCTCGGGTGCATGGACTGATATGGACTGATAGGATTTCCAGCGTTTTTCGGTGGCTGTGCACAATGCACACAACGTGTTGATTTTTAGAAAGCATCAGCATCACCTGAAAGTAACACTTGACGATGCGGGCTTGTTTTATAACAAACATCTTTCTCTTTGCAAGCCTTGTGGCTCTGGCAGGTGGGGAGGATGTGGGGCACGGCAGGGCATCCGGTGCCATGCGGTCTCCGAGGAGACAAGCCACAGGTCCAGCCCACTGGAACCCTTCAGAGGATGCCGGCATTCCCTTATTACTAAAGAAGCACAATATTACTTCTTTCAGACGAGGATGCACATCTGAAGAGTCCGGATGTCACTTTCTGACCCACAGGAAGGACAGGACCACCCACGGGGACTGGGCGATCTACGGGCGTCACTACAAACTATGGAGAAAGTTTGCCGATCGCGAACAAAACCACAGGCGCAGGCGAGGCGCAAAAGAACGCCACAAGAACCTATTATGGGATGTCCATAAAAAACCAAGCGGACATACAAAGATGTCTCCAAATTCGCCTTTCACCTGGTGGGAACCCATGCCCAAACCTTTGGCGCTGGCATCCACAGATATGCCGTTCGAAGCAACCAAACACGAGGAGTTTTACACCCGGGGCATAGCTCCGGATAACCCTTGGGACGCGACCCCGATGACCCCGATATACCCCGAAGATGAGGAAAACGAGTATTACCCCAACCCTTTCTACCCGGTTACAGACGAGACATACACTGCGTACGCCATCACCTGTTTCTCCGTGCTTATTTTCGTGATCGGGATCGTCGGCAACGTGGCCGTCATGTGCATTGTGTGCCATAACTATTACATGAGGAGCATCTCCAACGCCCTTTTAGCGAACCTGGCCGTCTGGGATCTGGGTGTCCTGTCACTCTGCATGCCCCTTGTGGTGTTCCACGAGCTGACTAAAACCTATCTACTGGGCCACTTCACCTGTAAAGTCATCCCCTACATCGAGGTAACGAGCCGTCAGTGTCCTACTGTTGTAATATCTTCATTGAATTTACAGGTTTTTTTTTTTAGTTTATATTGCTTCTCCACCTTATCAGTTTCTTGATGAGCCGCTTCATGATGTTAACAGGGAAAGCACTGTTTTGGGGATGTAGAGTACATTAGATATATGCTCTGGCACTGGCCCTTCATTCTCACTCTTGCATAAATATATTCTCTTTTAAAGCGTATTGCATTATTTAGAGTATTTTCACGTTCATATTATATTTATCTAGAACAGCAGTAGGAAGAACACCCTCTGGATATACACTCCTCAGTTATAAAATCTAGGTTGCGTAGAGCAAGTGCCCTTGTCAAATACCCTCCAAAAACCAGTAAAGTCTAGTTATAGCACAGGGTCTCTTTAACATTGAACTAGTTTATTTTCCTTCATGTGAAACATATTAGGGTCCTGTTGTACGACAAAAATCTTCTTCAGCCTCGACCTTCTTGCAAACCAAACCAGGTTTCCTTCTAAGATTGCTCTATATTTCATTCCAGCATCCTAATAGCACAATGCTGCCCCCACCACGATTCCATAGCGAAACCATGATTATTTTCTTCTTCATATGACACTTTTTTTCTGGGTATATATATATTATATTATATATATATATATATATATATATATATATATATATATATATATATATATATATATATATATATATATATATATATATTATCTGAACTGGGCTTCCCCATACTCTTTTGGTTACTTCAAAGTTTCTATTAGGCAAAGCCTTCCAGCAACAAGTTCATTCATGCTGATATCACATGACACATAATTACACACTTCATTCATCCAATTATGGTATTTCTGATGGCAGCTATTTGCAACAGACCTATTAGGACTATTTTCTTCCTCCATCCATTCTACCAGTAAAATGAATAAAAGGGGCATTTGAACGATCTGTATGATAATCCCGGATTTCATTACATTTTTCTTAGAAGAGTTGTCTGAGAACCAATTTTCCCAACAATACATTGGGTGTGGAAATGTCACAAATAAGCCAATTTTGTGCATAAAAGTACAGTAACTCATCAATATTTGTTCTTTGAAGCAGTCAATGCTTACATTGTGTAGGATTATTATGTTTCAGTTTATACAGTACAAACACAATAACACAAGCAGGATTTTTATAAACACCTATTTTTTTGTGTTAATTGAAAAAAAAAAATCAGTTTCATTCATACTGCACACGGGGGTGTTTAAGAGCATTTTCTTGAGAATGTGGACATTTCTGTCTTTTTACATTCCATATTGTGTTTTTGTGTTTTTTAAGGGCTTTTTGTGTCAGTGAACACCTTAATACTACCTACCAACATGTAGGAAGAAACTGCACATGGACAGTTAACCGTTTCCTCAGGAGCATGTTCAGAGAGCTGATCTCTCGGCTTCAACATTGAACTAAAGACTAACCCAGGAACACACAAAGGGAAAGGCGATGATAAAATCCATATGGTTGTGGCTCAGAGGCTTACTGCTCTGGACTACTGATTGGAAGGAGTTCAAATAACAGTACTCCCTTGTTAGGCGCTTAACCCCTTGTCTTCCCTTGCCTGGCCTGCCTGGCTAAATGGTAATCTGCTTTGGATCAAAGTGTCCGTCTCGTGAATAAATGTTAATTGAATATTGATATATTTTTTTTGAACAACTGTATATCAATATAATTCCCAGCAAAATTACTGGAAAGGCAAGCAGAGAATTGGTGTGGCATTCAATTATTTTCTAATACTTACATTTAATATCTATGAAAGCAGTCAATACGGTACAATAGGGCTGACAGTCGATTCAAATATTTAATCGCGATTAATCACACAATCGCCATGAATTAACTCAAGATTAATCACACTTTTAATTGCACATGCACCATCATTGAATACTTTTCATATTTCTAATACTCTAACAGATGTTATAAATATAGAAATTTTACTCACAATCACTCCCTTTAATATAATTATTATTTATTATTGTTATGTTAAATACAAATTATTCTTTCAAATACTAATTTATTGTTCATACCAATGCAGTTTTTTATGTGTGTTTTAATTGTTAAATAGCATACGTGGCTCTTTTAATATAGTGAGGAGCTCATACCTGGGGGAAATTTAGGAAGCGTGAGTGGATGCACATTGCTGGTGTTTTCTTGTTAATAAAACACATCTATCGCCTCTTTTATATTCCATCCTAACATTACAAGCGTGTAAGCATGGCTGAGGGAAGGTCAGTGATGAAATTATCTGGGCAGGACACGGATTGAAGTTTCATCTCGATTGTCTTTTTTGATCGGGTTTCGTTTATTCGCCAACACAACGCCGAGTGGGGGGAGCAGATCACTCACATAGTAATCATGCATTAATAATATTAGTGCCATTAAAGTGGATTTGCGTTAATACACATTTTATATATATATATATATATATATATATATATATATATATATATATATATATATATATATATATATAATGATATATGTATATGTACACTCATATTTGTATCCATGCACATGTTCTTTAGAGTATTAAAAACTCGGAACTTAATTTGCATTTAAAATGCATACAAATGTTTGATTAAGTTGCAATCATGAGTTATTCATTACAATCATGTGATTAGATTTGATCATATCTATCATAATTGTAAGTTTGAAAAACCAGCAGTAAAATTATTTTATTTAATGTTCAAAATTAGTACTGTTTACTTTGTCTCAATCATTCAAACCCACATCCTGTCCAAACTGGACGCATGTGAGAGAAATATCTCTGCCGGTCTATCGGCTAATCAGGTGAAATTTGTGTCATGAAGCGCCAAGATAAATTTGTGAAGAGGAAAGGTTATTACAATATCGACCTTCTCTAAAGAGGGAATTTCAAGCGTTCAGCTTCAACACTGGAATCTGGTCAAACGTCAACAATAGCATCTGCGTTGTACTGATGTGGGAGTGTTGCTAGAAAGTTGTGAGAAAGGTGAGGTTAGACAAGGTAACACCATTCCTGTAATCAAGCACAAAGGTATTAAAACCAGGAGGAACTGGAAATGCCAAGAGAATATTGTAAAGGAAACTCCAGGTGAACAAAAATTTGGTTTTAGAGGAATAATATAAGAAAAACACAAAGTACAAAAGACTGGCTGGGGAAGGTTGGGGATAAAGTGCAGGCTTGATTGTGATGGAAAGTCTGTAGTAAGAACTGAAAATCTGAATGCATACGTGTCAAATGTACGCACCGGAGGCGAAGCAAAGATTAGGCTACACTAATCCGGGTAAATGTGAGAGAAGGTGAGCTTAAAAATTCTCTGTTACACACTTTCACTTTGAAATGCACACGTCTCCATACTACTCATGAGCAAAACGTAAGGGGCTTCGAATTTTTATTATAGCTGTTTATTTACTTTCCGGGCTCTTTGTAACATCACAGCAATGTCAAGGACAGGAAAGGTCATATGATTAATGAATGAAGCCTCCATTTTCACAGTCAGCTCTGAAGTGTGGTCCAATTTTGAGACCAATTTCACAAATGAAATAAAACAAAACTACATTGCTTTGACTAAAAACACCAAAACAAAGTAAAAAATAGACATCTTAATGTGTTCATGCTGACGTTTGGCGTTTTCTTACTTTCAGATCATTCTGAAAACTTCCAAACACTGATTAAAAAAAAAATCTCATTCTCGGTTCAATCCAGGAATCAGTAAGGAAATATTTTCCATGGGAATATTTTCTAAACTGTCAGCATAAAGCAGTTATGCAGTTAACAATGATCCCCCCCTAGCAATATTTGTGAATAGTGAACTGTGATAAATCCAACTGATCACAATATCAGTATATTATATTATATTATATCATGTTTACCCAGATTTACAGTATACCCATGTCATAAAAGACAGCTTGTGCTGTTGTAAGCAAATGTATTTATTTATTTGTTTCCTTTTTTTATCATCGGCTTTTACAAATATGTTTTAACTTATAATTTTTTGTCCAACATTTAATGTGGTTTAATAAGATCAGTCAGAATTATCACACTTTATTAATCCCTATTGAGAAATGATTACATTGCAGTTGCTCCCAGTAAAAGACATTAGCAGTGGAACAGGTGGCAGAAAATTCAGACTATAACGATATTTATTACACATCATTGTTATTATTATTATGGCAATTATTGCACATAACTGAAATTATTGCACAAAATTGCCCAGGATATTTACATCATGTAAGTGTGGCATCAAATATATATTTATAAAACTATATCCATGTATTTCAGAGATTTTAGTTTTTGGGCCACTTGTCCTTTTAAGATAAAAACCCAGTGTAGTAAATGTTTAAAGTGTGACACCCTTGTTCTGGAGGCTGTATAGTGCAAGACCAGGCATGTCGAAATTCCACACGAGGATGGATGCGAGCAGCGATGTTCTCTTTTACCAGCGCACTGCCTTTTGTGTCAGTGAAGAAATTTACATAATCCTGGTATTTTTTTATGACATCTCGTGAAGTGTTCATTATGTACGTGTTGGGATTTTTTCTCTCATAAAGCATTGCAATTTAGAGAAATATGTCACGCGCCGTACGTCAACCTGGGAAGACAAATGGATTGTTTGTGTTACTAAAAAAGGCACCAACGGAAAATAACAAAAGAAACAATAACAATAATATTTTGGACTAATAATAATTTGCAATCTCATCCTCACATTCCTCTGTACATTTACTGTAGGGATGTACACCAAGTTCATGTACCACATTTTTAAATAATGTTATTTTTTTTATTAATATTATTAATTATTACTAACATTTGTGAGCATCAACAGGTCCAGTTGCTTGGTTTTAATAGAAAAATGCTATATTTAATGTAATATGACTTTTATTGTCTTGATTAAAATGGCACTGGAAAGGTACTGGGTTGTGCAACCCTAATGTCTGAGGCAGACTGAGCAATTTTTGGGGGTTAAGGGCCTTTCTCAAGGGCCCACTGGGAGAATCTTTGCAGTGCCGGGATTCGATTCTGCGACATTTCAGTCCAGAACCCAGTGCTTTAACCACTGGGCTAAGGTACCACCTCCCCATAGCTATTTATTTCTTGATACAATTTATTTATTTACAAACCGGATTCCAAAAAAGTTGGGACACTATACAAATCGTGAATAAAAACTGAATGCAATGATGTGTAGGTGCCAACTTCTAATATTTTATTCAGAATAGAACATAACACACGAAACAAAAGTTTAAACTGAGAAAATGTACCATTTTAAGGGAAAAATATGTTGATTCAGAATTTCATGGTGTCAACAAATCCCAAAAAAGTTGGGACAAGGACATTTTCACCACTGTGTGGCATCTCCCCTTCTTTTTACAACACTCAACAGACGTCTGGGGACAGAGGAGACCAGTTTCTCCAGTTTAGAAATAGGAATGCTCTCCCATTCTTGTCTAATACAGGCCTCTAACTGTTCAATCGTCTTGGGCCTTCTTTGTCGCACCTTCCTCTTTATGATGCGCCAAATGTTCTCTATAGGTGAAAGATCTGGACTGCAGACTGGCCATTTCAGTACCCGGATCCTTCTCCTACGCAGCCATGATGCTGTGATTGATGCAGAATGTGGTCTGGCATTATCTTGTTGGAAAATGCAGGGTCTTCCCTGAAAAAGATGACATCTGGATGGGAGCATATGTTGTTCTAGAACCTGAATATATTTTTCTGCATTGATGGTGCCTTTCCAGACATGCAAGCTGCCCATGCCACACGCACTCATGCAACCCCATACCATCAGAGATGCAGGCTTCTGAACCGAGCGTTGATAACAACTTGGGTTGTCCTTGTCCTCTTTGGTCCGGATGACATGGCGTCCCAGATTTCCAAAAAGAACTTCGAATCGTGACTCGTCTGACCACAGAACAGTCTTCCATTTCGCCACACTCCATTTTAAATGATCCCTGGCCCAGTGTAAACGCCTGAGCTTGTGGATCTTGCTTAGAAATGGCTTCTTCTTTGCACTGTAGAGTTTCAGCTGGCAACGGCGGATGGTACGGTGGATTGTGTTCACTGACAATGTTTTCTGGAAGTATTCCTGAGCCCATTCTGTGATTTCCTTTACAGTAGCATTCCTGTTTGTGGTGCAGTGTCGTTTAAGGGCCCGGAGATCACGGGCATCCAGTATGGTTTTACGGCCTTGACCCTTTCTCACAGAGATTGTTCCAGATTCTCTGAATCTTTGGATGATGTTATGCACAGTTGATGATGATAGATGCAAAGTCTTTGCAATTTTTCGCTGGGTAACACCTTTCTGATATTGCTCCACTATCTTTCTGCGCAACATTGTGGGAATTGGTGATCCTCTACCCATCTCGGCTTCTGAGAGACACTGCCACTCTGAGAAGCTCTTTTTATACCCAATCATGTTGCCAATTGACCTAATTTGTGTTAATTGGTCTTCCAGCTCCTCGTTATGCTTAAATTTACTTTTTCCAGCCTCCTACTGCTACTTGTCCCAACTTTTTTGGGATTTGTTGACACCGTGAAATTCTGAATCAACATATTTTTCCCTTAAAATGGTACATTTTCTCAGTTTAAACTTTTGTTTTCGTGTGTTATGTTCTATTCTGAATAAAATATTAGAAGTTGGCACCTACACATCATTGCATTCAGTTTTTATTCACGATTTGTATAGTGTCCCACCTTTTTTGGAATCCGGTTTGTAGAATAGAATCAATTCCATCCATCTTTTATTCATTTATTCTCTCTATGTTGTCAGGAATCTCCTTTTTAGAGCAATTCTTGAACCCGGACAGAAAACGCAGAAGAATCCATATCGCTAGATTGTTGTAAAATTGTTGCCTGAAGTCTGAAGTATCAGCCATGTCACACATGCGCAGTACAAATCGTGTTTCCGTAAAGAACGTGAAGAGAAAAAACTTGCGATCTACCACATAATATGTTTTTGTGGTAACTCCAGTTTGAGAACGAGGATTGCACCGTATCAAAAGTTCTGTATCGTAGCAGTTCGGTACAAATGCATGCACCGTTACACCCCTACTTCATTCCCCACCTAATGTCTGGAATCCATCATGTGATTATAGAGTCTAATTGGGCAAATGACAATATATATATATTTCAGAGTCATGTCTTTGGCGCGTACTTTGCTGTCTATACTACAGCGTGATTGTATCTAAAGATTAATTGCCATTGGTCTATACATCATCCTCGGTATGGGCGTCCACGTCGGCGCTCGGTTCACCGAGAATTTATGTCTTCGTCTGCTTCACGTAAAACACTGTAACCATTATTGCTTTTGTCTGTAGCCCACTCCCCATGCCTGCCTACACTCCCTCACTGTAAACCCACCATTCATCAGTAAGGAAGAGTTATTGCCCCACACGGCTAAAAGGACCCCCGCCGCCGCTGCCGCCACCCACCCAAAGAACCTTGTATGAAAGAGGCACTAAAGGCAGATTAATAACTACAGCTGTCACTGGGCTAAGAGCTCTTAATCAGGAGTTTAATGGACCATAATTGAAGCCAGTAACACTGAGTGGCACGTCAGCTGGTGCTTGGAAACGTCCACGAAGCAACGTATCACGCACTTGTAGAAGACTGAATACCAGGAATACGTTCGGTTTTCTATACGTTCGGTTGTTTGATTTAGTTTGTTTGGTTTCATACTGTAAGCGGTGTGTCAGAAATTCCATTTTAAAAAATGACCACATTTTCACAATCCCATTGTGAGACTCGTCGGCATTAAACATTAACAGGCATCCTGCTTAAACCGAATAAAGGCATGACCGGCGTCTACTAGATCCCGAAGACGAATTTTCAGCCGACTGGTTCTAATTACACTCTTCTATAGGGATGACCATTTAAAGCCTCAGGCATGGAGGAGTTGGATTTCAAAGTAAAAAAGAATTTTTTTTCCAAACTTCGTCCACACTAATGTGTTTGTTTTGGGATTTTTAGCCAATGAAAACACAGCTTTATGAAAATCCTCTCTAACATGGATCATTTGGTGTGGACTGAGATTTCAAAGCTAATTCATGAGATGCACCTGATTCCACACTTAATGCTCATGATATTTCTCCCTCTCCGGTGTTTGTAATGCTTTTAATTATATTCGTTCTGTCGCTCAGATGAGGATGGGTTTCCCTTCTGAGTCTTTCAACGCTTAAATTGCAAACACGAATATCTGTGAAAACTAAAACCATTTAGTGCATTCATTTGCAATATTATATCAAAATGCAAATACAAAAAAATGTCAAATTTATCTAAAAAAAAAAGTTCTTTGGGTTTTAGTTTGGATTGGTCCCAATAGTAGTAATATTCATTCATTCGTTCATCTTCTACATGGGGAGCCTGTGCCTATTTTAGTCGTCTATGGGCATAAAGGCAGGATACACCCTGGATGGAATGCCAACCCATTGCAGGGCGCACACACTCACAATCACACACACACATTCATACACTAGATTTTCATACACAATTTTCCAAGGTGCCAATCAACCTACCGTGCATGTTTTTGGACCGGGGGAGGAAACCAGAGAGAAACTCGGGGGGGGGGGGGGAACCCCATGAGGCAAGGAGGGGGAGAACATGCAAACTCCACACACACATGGCCGAGTCGGGAAAATCGAACCCACGGACCCTGGAGGTGTGAGGCGAACGTGCTAACCACTAAGCCACTGTGCCCTTTCAGTAGTAATAGTCCATGGGAAAATGATCATTATGATTATTTGTTTTCAAACTACTTGAATCTGCCCTAGTCCGAGGTTTTACATTATTCTGTGATACTTTTAGACAGCGTTCTTTCGCTAATGCTACCTAGCAGCAAATACAATTTTGAACATTTATCAAAAAATGAATCAAACGAACATTCAGTTTCCTTTTATAATGCAATAAGTAGTTTTTCTTGCTGTGCTCTCCACCTGACTCGCCATTTTGCCCGAGGTGGTTAGACGACCAGACGACCAAATCGTAGCCAAAATTGCACAGTGTGCAGTTAAATTCAGGGTGTTTTTCCTTGCTGCAGTCGCCTCAGGCTTTCCCATCAGAAATAAATACGAATACATTTAAAAATATGGAGAGGGGTGTAGCTTAGTGGTTTAAGGCGCTGGAGCTACTGATCGGAAGGTTTGGGGTTCAAAGCCCCTGGTATCACAAGCTGCCACCCTTGGGGTCCTTGAGCAAGGCCCTTAACTCTCTGTGCTCCAGGGGCACCATACCATTTCTGACCCCAACGAAGAAAAGAATTTCCCTCACGGAATCAATAAAGTATGATATATCATATAGAAGTATGAAATATATATATATATATATATATATATATATATATATATATATATATATATATATATATATATATATATATATCTCTTCTTGAATCCATATCCATAAGCTGCTTCGAGACAATGTTAATTGTGAAACATAATTGAACTAAATATTTGTTTAAAAAAATATTTGTTTATCTCCAGCTTCTTTGTCATCGCTGAATCATTTCTACGTTTGGTTAGCACAATGTCGGGTCTTTACTGGGGCAATTCAGTCTAATAACAAGGTTGACACATTAGAAATGTAGGAAATCGAATCCCAAGTGGACACTAGAGACCGTTTCAAAATTCCAGCTATAAACAGCTGTGGATTTTTTTTTGCTGTCTGCTTGTAATTGGATCACTCGAGACAGATGTTAATACCAGGTGGGAACAGGCCCACAGAGAATAGCCCCACTTTTCCTTGGCCTTCATTCTTTTCCTTGGCTTCAACATTCCCAGTTCACATATACCAAAAAAAAAATTCCCACAAACTGTAATAAAAAAGTATGTGCGGTTCACTGGGTGCAGTTAAATGAACCACACCAAAGGGGAAAGCAGATAGGTGCATAGAGACCGGGCCTATTAACTTTAGGTATAGAAGATGGTGATTTACATAGCTGTAAATGCTGCAGGCATTCTCCATGGAACTCCGTGTTTAACAAAGCATAGAGGTAACTTGTTTAGGCAGCATGCCGAAAAAGTCAGTCCACTGCTTTTTTTTTTTTTTAGAGTAATAGTGCAGACTTTTTCCACAGCAAGTGGTTAAAACAGCCGATCTCTTTCAGTAATAAAGTTGCACTTAGTGAAGACGTGTTGTTTGAGTGCTTCATAGAGCAGCAGTCAAAATAAATTCATTCGATGAATGCCATGCCATTAGCGGTATGTCACGGGCGTTTTGATTCATAATGGATTGTATATTTTGCCCAGCTATTCGTTTTGAAGTTTAAAAAAATGTTTTACCTTGCTAATGCATTTGGGTATTTTTCTTTAGTTTTTTTGGCGGGGTCTGAGTGTGTGTATGGGGGGGGGAGTTGTTTGTTTATTTATTTATTTATTTGTTTGTTTGTTTATTGCTTTCGCACATGAAATTCACCCCTGCAAAAATCCATCAAATGTTCAATTCAATATAATTCAGTCTGATTTGTATGGCGCTTTCAACAGCTATAAATGGATAAGAAGTTAATGACATTGGAATGTATAAGTGTAGCGCCTATGAGTTTATCCTTAGCAATGTTGACTGCGGCAGGGAAAAACTCCCTGAGATGGCATAAGGAAGAAACCTTGAGAGGAACCAGATTCAAAAGGGAACCTCATCATCAGATCAAATCCCAGCACCAATAAACTACCACTAGTTGGCCCTTGGACAAGGCCATTCAACTTCTCAGTTATGGATAAGGGCATCTGCCAAATGCTGTGAATGTAAATGGATGCTAAGATTCACCAAATCACATCATTGCATTGGCTTAACACTAAAAGTTAAAGTTAACACTATGATGCATGGATTTAAAAAATGTGCTTTGGATACAAGTTGGCATTTGTATCCTGATGCATTGTTTTTAATATATAATTTTCTAATATCAGACGTGTCCATGTAGATCGATTTCTCGCCACTTGTCTCGAGCATGTTCTCTCAGAGCCGCTGTTGCTTAATTGAATATGAAGTATCACAACACTATGGAGGCCCATGTGTTAGAAGTCAGGTGGTACATTGGGTATATATCGAGATGCAAATTGGCTTCGGTCATGGAGATCCGTAAATTCTATCATTGCTGACATTGTACTCTTCCGTGTTCGGCACTTAAACATCAGAGCATCATTCAAATTGTACCGTAATCCAAAGTAACCGTAGCACACCGTTGATATTAATTACATTCCAAATCCATGCTGATCCATGCATGTAACGTTTCTGGCTTCCGAATTGATGCAGTGCATGTCATAATTAACATTTGTCATCACAGACAACACCCCTCCCCCTACAATAGTGATTTGCAAACCTGTCAACACGTGCATGCCGCACGGGAAATGTCCCCAGCTACGGAACGGGTTCGTCCGTCTGTCAAACATAAAATAGCCTCCAGATAAGGCTGGTGGCGTTAACACAGAATGTGTTTTTTTTAACACTTATGGTGCTGTATATGACCTTGTAATCTTTCTTTTAAAAATGCCAACCTGCTCATTTCATATGCCGAAGCCTGGCCTTTGTTGCAGCGTGGCATTTCACCATGATTTTTTGTTCTTTTTTTTGTGTGTGACTGTGAGTGAAATGCATTTCAGAGAACCTTAAATGTACACTTGGAAAATGGCGTATAGATCGCTACAGCTCAATATATAACCGCCTTATTGTACCCACATCAAAAAGTTATACTTTTTATTCAGCCTTATAACAATATACACAATATTGGTCAAGATTTATGTGGATTTATTCC
>JACRUU010000008.1:10632189-10672595 GCA_030449085.1 Kryptopterus vitreolus | reverse complement strand
CCCTTATTATAATAATCCCTAATCCATATTATTTATATCTATAATTATGTTTACATGCTGGATGGTCATTAAAAAACATTTCACTACATGTTGTGCTGTTTATGTATATGTGTATGTGACAAATAAAATCTAAAATGTGAATCTGAATGTACAATTATTATTATTTTTTTTAAATGCAGGAAGCCCATGACTTTCCAGGACCTCGGGGCTCACTTGGAGAAGCTGCTGTCAGAGGATGTGACCACTGACGACAACTCGGGTCAGATTAAGTCTCTTCTCACATATGTTCTACATCTATCATTCTTACTAAAATATGATACAATAAAATATATGAATGCAAGTCAGAATAGTTTCATGTGGTATTTGTCTAATATCCAGCAATACAGTCCTGGCTACAATCACAGATGAACAAAGCTACAATCCTGGCAAACTTGCAAATGGAAATATAAATATATTTAATGACTCGCATTCATATTAAAATGGGTATTTCATGTCTTCCTCAATAACATAGCTGCAGGAGATTACAAGCTTTTTTCCGCCATGTTTTATTATAGGCAGAAAATTGGTGCTGCTATATCAAGGGCTTGTTTTTGTTTATGCTACCTAATTCTCTACTCAAACCGAGATTCATAATTTATGTAATAAATGAATGTATAAGCTCAATTGTGCCTTTGCCACAAACCAATAGAACTAACTAAAAAAGTGACAAAAGAATATAATGAAATATAATAATACACTAATAAAGCTGAGCATTACTAGTGTATTTTTCATTCACAAAATGACCATTTATAAGGGGCACGGTGGCTTAGTGGTTAGCACGTTCGCCTCACACCTCCAGGTTCGATTCCCGTCTCGGCCATGTGTGTGTGGAGTTTGCATGTTCTCCCCATGTCTCAGGGTTTTTTTCTCCGGGTTCTCCTGGTTTCCCCCGGTCCAAAAACATGCACGGTAGGTTTTGATAAAGTTGGTAACCTTGTGAAATTGTGTGTATGTGTGTGAATGTGAGTGTGTCCCCTGTGATGGGTTGGCATTCCATTCAGGTCTGCCTTGTATCGACGGTAGGCACAGGCTCCCCGTGATGCTCATAGACTGAATGAATGGATGAAAATGACCATTTAGATGAAGGCTTTATTAGTTAGACTGCATGATTAGTAAACAAACCTCACTATACATGTACTTATGACATGCATTTTATCTTACTGTATGATTTTTCACTTAAAAAGTAGGATTCTGATAGAGAATATTTATATTTATTAAATCTTACATAGTATAATGATGTGGTATTCCTGTCTCCAAAAAAGCTTGAAATTATCCACGAACCAAAGGCGTGTATTTTTAATTTAATTTCCACTTCCTTCTCTACACGCCAATGCGGAGAGGCTTTTTGTTTTAGTTTGAAGTGATCCAAAAGATTTCACTTTTTCATTCTGCAGCCTCCCTTACCCTATCTGCAACACTCCATGTTTAGTGGGTGATGCCTCAGTAATAATGGTCCGTGGGAAACCATATCAGTAGTGAATACTAGCTATTACAATGTTAATTTTCACAATTAAAACCATTTTGTTTTCTCCGGCTATTTTTTGATGTTTACAATGTTTTTTTCTTTGTCTGCAGATCAATCGGATGGGCGACTCGGACCCTCTACCGTTGTCCTGGACCACACCAGTGGATTCGAGGGCCTCTTATTTGTCGATGATGATCTTTTAGGAGTAAGAACGCAATGACACTGCATTGACACTTGGGGATTGTACATGCACTAGATTAATAGTTCTAACTGAATGAGGAAACACAACACAAGTTTAATGATCTGAATGTTCTGGATTCAAGGTGATTGGCCATAGCAATTTCAGTTCAATAAGGGCTACAACCTGCGTATTTAAAGGTAATGATAACTTTTTCCAGCTACACTTCTGAGATATTTCCTTGACTCGCCGTTAGAGTCACTTGCTTGTGTTTTTACTGCAAACTCTTTCAGGTAAATGGATGTACGAGGTGCTGATTTCATCGCAAGGTTTGATGCAGATAGGGTGGTGCACTCTGAACTGCCGATTTAACCAGGAGGTGAGTGTGTGTACAGTGTGTGTGCATTTGTGTTGCATTCACATTTAAAGCTAAATTATCGTGAAATACGGTCAGGCTATAGATCCTGGTGTTTAAAAAAGGGATGTAAAAACAAGGGTTTTTGCAAGGGGTTGCTCATTTTTCGAGAACAAATAAAGAACTTATAAAAATAGAATATTTGATTCGTACGCTGACACTTCAGGCATTTAAACATAAATGAAGTTTTCTTTTTTTTTTTTTTAATTTGCTGGTATTTATATTTTTGGTTTAGGAGGGAGTAGGAGACACTCCGGACTCGTACGCATATGACGGTAATCGTGTCCGAAAATGGAACGTGACAACTACTAACTATGGCAAAGTAAGAACATTGCTCCATAGAGCGTGCCATTTCTCCTTAATTGTGAAACTGTCAGCATAAAGCAGTTATGCAGTTAACAATGATCCCCCCCTAGCAATATTTGTGAATAGTGAACTGTGATAAATCCAACTGATCACAATATCAGTATATTATATTATATTATATCATGTTTACCCAGATTTACAGTATACCCATGTCATAAAAGACAGCTTGTGCTGTTGTAAGCAAATGTATTTATTTATTTGTTTCCTTTTTTTATCATCGGCTTTTACAAATATGTTTTAACTTATAATTTTTTGTCCAACATTTAATGTGGTTTAATAAGATCAGTCAGAATTATCACACTTTATTAATCCCTATTGAGAAATGATTACATTGCAGTTGCTCCCAGTAAAAGACATTAGCAGTGGAACAGGTGGCAGAAAATTCAGACTATAACGATATTTATTACACATCATTGTTATTATTATTATGGCAATTATTGCACATAACTGAAATTATTGCACAAAATTGCCCAGGATATTTACATCATGTAAGTGTGGCATCAAATATATATTTATAAAACTATATCCATGTATTTCAGAGATTTTAGTTTTTGGGCCACTTGTCCTTTTAAGATAAAAACCCAGTGTAGTAAATGTTTAAAGTGTGACACCCTTGTTCTGGAGGCTGTATAGTGCAAGACCAGGCATGTCGAAATTCCACACGAGGATGGATGCGAGCAGCGATGTTCTCTTTTACCAGCGCACTGCCTTTTGTGTCAGTGAAGAAATTTACATAATCCTGGTATTTTTTTATGACATCTCGTGAAGTGTTCATTATGTACGTGTTGGGATTTTTTCTCTCATAAAGCATTGCAATTTAGAGAAATATGTCACGCGCCGTACGTCAACCTGGGAAGACAAATGGATTGTTTGTGTTACTAAAAAAGGCACCAACGGAAAATAACAAAAGAAACAATAACAATAATATTTTGGACTAATAATAATTTGCAATCTCATCCTCACATTCCTCTGTACATTTACTGTAGGGATGTACACCAAGTTCATGTACCACATTTTTAAATAATGTTATTTTTTTTATTAATATTATTAATTATTACTAACATTTGTGAGCATCAACAGGTCCAGTTGCTTGGTTTTAATAGAAAAATGCTATATTTAATGTAATATGACTTTTATTGTCTTGATTAAAATGGCACTGGAAAGGTACTGGGTTGTGCAACCCTAATGTCTGAGGCAGACTGAGCAATTTTTGGGGGTTAAGGGCCTTTCTCAAGGGCCCACTGGGAGAATCTTTGCAGTGCCGGGATTCGATTCTGCGACATTTCAGTCCAGAACCCAGTGCTTTAACCACTGGGCTAAGGTACCACCTCCCCATAGCTATTTATTTCTTGATACAATTTATTTATTTACAAACCGGATTCCAAAAAAGTTGGGACACTATACAAATCGTGAATAAAAACTGAATGCAATGATGTGTAGGTGCCAACTTCTAATATTTTATTCAGAATAGAACATAACACACAAAACAAAAGTTTAAACTGAGAAAATGTACCATTTTAAGGGAAAAATATGTTGATTCAGAATTTCATGGTGTCAACAAATCCCAAAAAAGTTGGGACAAGGACATTTTCACCACTGTGTGGCATCTCCCCTTCTTTTTACAACACTCAACAGACGTCTGGGGACAGAGGAGACCAGTTTCTCCAGTTTAGAAATAGGAATGCTCTCCCATTCTTGTCTAATACAGGCCTCTAACTGTTCAATCGTCTTGGGCCTTCTTTGTCGCACCTTCCTCTTTATGATGCGCCAAATGTTCTCTATAGGTGAAAGATCTGGACTGCAGACTGGCCATTTCAGTACCCGGATCCTTCTCCTACGCAGCCATGATGCTGTGATTGATGCAGAATGTGGTCTGGCATTATCTTGTTGGAAAATGCAGGGTCTTCCCTGAAAAAGATGACGTCTGGATGGGAGCATATGTTGTTCTAGAACCTGAATATATTTTTCTGCATTGATGGTGCCTTTCCAGACATGCAAGCTGCCCATGCCACACGCACTCATGCAAACCCATACCATCAGAGATGCGGGCTTCTGAACCGAGCGTTGATAACAACTTGGGTTGTCCTTGTCCTCTTTGGTCCGGATGACATGGCGTCCCAGATTTCCAAAAAGAACTTCGAATCGTGACTCGTCTGACCACAGAACAGTCTTCCATTTCGCCACACTCCATTTTAAATGATCCCTGGCCCAGTGTAAACGCCTGAGCTTGTGGATCTTGCTTAGAAATGGCTTCTTCTTTGCACTGTAGAGTTTCAGCTGGCAACGGCGGATGGCACGGTGGATTGTGTTCACTGACAATGGTTTCTGGAAGTATTCCTGAGCCCATTCTGTGATTTCCTTTACAGTAGCATTCCTGTTTGTGGTGCAGTGTCGTTTAAGGGCCCGGAGATCACGGGCATCCAGTATGGTTTTACGGCCTTGACCCTTTCTCACAGAGATTGTTCCAGATTCTCTGAATCTTTGGATGATGTTATGCACAGTTGATGATGATAGATGCAAAGTCTTTGCAATTTTTCGCTGGGTAACACCTTTCTGATATTGCTCCACTATCTTTCTGCGCAACATTGTGGGAATTGGTGATCCTCTACCCATCTTGGCTTCTGAGAGACACTGCCACTCTGAGAAGCTCTTTTTATACCCAATCATGTTGCCAATTGACCTAATTTGTGTTAATTGGTCTTCCAGCTCCTCGTTATGCTTAAATTTACTTTTTCCAGCCTCTTACTGCTACTTGTCCCAACTTTTTTGGGATTTGTTGACACCGTTAACACCATGAAATTCTGAATCAACATATTTTTCCCTTAAAATGGTACATTTTCTCAGTTTAAACTTTTGTTTTCGTGTGTTATGTTCTATTCTGAATAAAATATTAGAAGTTGGCACCTACACATCATTGCATTCAGTTTTTATTCACGATTTGTATAGTGTCCCACCTTTTTTGGAATCCGGTTTGTAGAATAGAATCAATTCCATCCATCTTTTATTCATTTATTCTCTCTATGTTGTCAGGAATCTCCTTTTTAGAGCAATTCTTGAACCCGGACAGAAAACGCAGAAGAATCCATATCGCTAGATTGTTGTAAAATTGTTGCCTGAAGTCTGAAGTATCAGCCATGTCACACATGCGCAGTACAAATCGTGTTTCCGTAAAGAACGTGAAGAGAAAAAACTTGCGATCTACCACATAATATGTTTTTGTGGTAACTCCAGTTTGAGAACGAGGATTGCACCGTATCAAAAGTTCTGTATCGTAGCAGTTCGGTACAAATGCATGCACCGTTACACCCCTACTTCATTCCCCACCTAATGTCTGGAATCCATCATGTGATTATAGAGTCTAATTGGGCAAATGACAATATATATATATTTCAGAGTCATGTCTTTGGCGCGTACTTTGCTGTCTATACTACAGCGTGATTGTATCTAAAGATTAATTGCCATTGGTCTATACATCATCCTCGGTATGGGCGTCCACGTCGGCGCTCGGTTCACCGAGAATTTATGTCTTCGTCTGCTTCACGTAAAACACTGTAACCATTATTGCTTTTGTCTGTAGCCCACTCCCCATGCCTGCCTACACTCCCTCACTGTAAACCCACCATTCATCAGTAAGGAAGAGTTATTGCCCCACACGGCTAAAAGGACCCCCGCCGCCGCTGCCGCCACCCACCCAAAGAACCTTGTATGAAAGAGGCACTAAAGGCAGATTAATAACTACAGCTGTCACTGGGCTAAGAGCTCTTAATCAGGAGTTTAATGGACCATAATTGAAGCCAGTAACACTGAGTGGCACGTCAGCTGGTGCTTGGAAACGTCCACGAAGCAACGTATCACGCACTTGTAGAAGACTGAATACCAGGAATACGTTCGGTTTTCTATACGTTCGGTTGTTTGATTTAGTTTGTTTGGTTTCATACTGTAAGCGGTGTGTCAGAAATTCCATTTTAAAAAATGACCACATTTTCACAATCCCATTGTGAGACTCGTCGGCATTAAACATTAACAGGCATCCTGCTTAAACCGAATAAAGGCATGACCGGCGTCTACTAGATCCCGAAGACGAATTTTCAGCCGACTGGTTCTAATTACACTCTTCTATAGGGATGACCATTTAAAGCCTCAGGCATGGAGGAGTTGGATTTCAAAGTAAAAAAGAATTTTTTTTCCAAACTTCGTCCACACTAATGTGTTTGTTTTGGGATTTTTAGCCAATGAAAACACAGCTTTATGAAAATCCTCTCTAACATGGATCATTTGGTGTGGACTGAGATTTCAAAGCTAATTCATGAGATGCACCTGATTCCACACTTAATGCTCATGATATTTCTCCCTCTCCGGTGTTTGTAATGCTTTTAATTATATTCGTTCTGTCGCTCAGATGAGGATGGGTTTCCCTTCTGAGTCTTTCAACGCTTAAATTGCAAACACGAATATCTGTGAAAACTAAAACCATTTAGTGCATTCATTTGCAATATTATATCAAAATGCAAATACAAAAAAATGTCAAATTTATCTAAAAAAAAAAGTTCTTTGGGTTTTAGTTTGGATTGGTCCCAATAGTAGTAATATTCATTCATTCGTTCATCTTCTACATGGGGAGCCTGTGCCTATTTTAGTCGTCTATGGGCATAAAGGCAGGATACACCCTGGATGGAATGCCAACCCATTGCACAGGGCACACACACACACACACACACACACACACACATTCATACACTAGATTTTCATACACAATTTTCCAAGGTGCCAATCAACCTACCGTGCATGTTTTTGGACCGGGGGAAACCAGAGAACTCGGGGGGGGGGGGGGAACCCCATGAGGCAAGGGGAGAACATGCAAACTCCACACACACATGGCCGAGTCGGGAATCGAACCCAGACCCTGGAGGTGTGAGGCGAACGTGCTAACCACTAAGCCACTGTGCCCTTTCAGTAGTAATAGTCCATGGGAAAATGATCATTATGATTATTTGTTTTCAAACTACTTGAATCTGCCCTAGTCCGAGGTTTTACATTATTCTGTGATACTTTTAGACAGCGTTCTTTCGCTAATGCTACCTAGCAGCAAATACAATTTTGAACATTTATCAAAAAATGAATCAAACGAACATTCAGTTTCCTTTTATAATGCAATAAGTAGTTTTTCTTGCTGTGCTCTCCACCTGACTCGCCATTTTGCCCGAGGTGGTTAGACGACCAGACGACCAAATCGTAGCCAAAATTGCACAGTGTGCAGTTAAATTCAGGGTGTTTTTCCTTGCTGCAGTCGCCTCAGGCTTTCCCATCAGAAATAAATACGAATACATTTAAAAATATGGAGAGGGGTGTAGCTTAGTGGTTTAAGGCGCTGGAGCTACTGATCGGAAGGTTGGGGTTCAAGCCCCTGGTATCGCACTAAGCTGCCACCCTTGGGGCCTTGAGCAAGGCCCTTAACTCTCTGTGCTCCAGGGGCACCATACCATTTCTGACCCCAACGAAGAAAAGAATTTCCCTCACGGAATCAATAAAGTATGATATATCATATAGAAGTATGATATATATAGATATATATATATATATATATATATATATATATATATATATATATATATATATATATATATATATATATATATCTCTTCTTGAATCCATATCCATAAGCTGCTTCGAGACAATGTTAATTGTGAAACATAATTGAACTAAATATTTGTTTAAAAAAATATTTGTTTATCTCCAGCTTCTTTGTCATCGCTGAATCATTTCTACGTTTGGTTAGCACAATGTCGGGTCTTTACTGGGGCAATTCAGTCTAATAACAAGGTTGACACATTAGAAATGTAGGAAATCGAATCCCAAGTGGACACTAGAGACCGTTTCAAAATTCCAGCTATAAACAGCTGTGGATTTTTTTTTGCTGTCTGCTTGTAATTGGATCACTCGAGACAGATGTTAATACCAGGTGGGAACAGGCCCACAGAGAATAGCCCCACTTTTCCTTGGCCTTCATTCTTTTCCTTGGCTTCAACATTCCCAGTTCACATATACCAAAAAAAAAATTCCCACAAACTGTAATAAAAAAGTATGTGCGGTTCACTGGGTGCAGTTAAATGAACCACACCAAAGGGGAAAGCAGATAGGTGCATAGAGACCGGGCCTATTAACTTTAGGTATAGAAGATGGTGATTTACATAGCTGTAAATGCTGCAGGCATTCTCCATGGAACTCCGTGTTTAACAAAGCATAGAGGTAACTTGTTTAGGCAGCATGCCGAAAAAGTCAGTCCACTGCTTTTTTTTTTTTTTAGAGTAATAGTGCAGACTTTTTCCACAGCAAGTGGTTAAAACAGCCGATCTCTTTCAGTAATAAAGTTGCACTTAGTGAAGACGTGTTGTTTGAGTGCTTCATAGAGCAGCAGTCAAAATAAATTCATTCGATGAATGCCATGCCATTAGCGGTATGTCACGGGCGTTTTGATTCATAATGGATTGTATATTTTGCCCAGCTATTCGTTTTGAAGTTTAAAAAAATGTTTTACCTTGCTAATGCATTTGGGTATTTTTCTTTAGTTTTTTTGGCGGGGTCTGAGTGTGTGTATGGGGGGGGGAGTTGTTTGTTTATTTATTTATTTATTTGTTTGTTTGTTTATTGCTTTCGCACATGAAATTCACCCCTGCAAAAATCCATCAAATGTTCAATTCAATATAATTCAGTCTGATTTGTATGGCGCTTTCAACAGCTATAAATGGATAAGAAGTTAATGACATTGGAATGTATAAGTGTAGCGCCTATGAGTTTATCCTTAGCAATGTTGACTGCGGCAGGGAAAAACTCCCTGAGATGGCATAAGGAAGAAACCTTGAGAGGAACCAGATTCAAAAGGGAACCTCATCATCAGATCAAATCCCAGCACCAATAAACTA
Source organism: Kryptopterus vitreolus (assembly GCA_030449085.1). Classification (NCBI taxonomy): domain Eukaryota; kingdom Metazoa; phylum Chordata; class Actinopteri; order Siluriformes; family Siluridae; genus Kryptopterus; species Kryptopterus vitreolus. Next base: position 10,663,212 of record JACRUU010000008.1, on the reverse strand, counting down.
CCACTAGTTGGCCCTTGGACAAGGCCATTCAACTTCTCAGTTATGGATAAGGGCATCTGCCAAATGCTGTGAATGTAAATGGATGCTAAGATTCACCAAATCACATCATTGCATTGGCTTAACACTAAAAGTTAAAGTTAACACTATGATGCATGGATTTAAAAAATGTGCTTTGGATACAAGTTGGCATTTGTATCCTGATGCATTGTTTTTAATATATAATTTTCTAATATCAGACGTGTCCATGTAGATCGATTTCTCGCCACTTGTCTCGAGCATGTTCTCTCAGAGCCGCTGTTGCTTAATTGAATATGAAGTATCACAACACTATGGAGGCCCATGTGTTAGAAGTCAGGTGGTACATTGGGTATATATCGAGATGCAAATTGGCTTCGGTCATGGAGATCCGTAAATTCTATCATTGCTGACATTGTACTCTTCCGTGTTCGGCACTTAAACATCAGAGCATCATTCAAATTGTACCGTAATCCAAAGTAACCGTAGCACACCGTTGATATTAATTACATTCCAAATCCATGCTGATCCATGCATGTAACGTTTCTGGCTTCCGAATTGATGCAGTGCATGTCATAATTAACATTTGTCATCACAGACAACACCCCTCCCCCTACAATAGTGATTTGCAAACCTGTCAACACGTGCATGCCGCACGGGAAATGTCCCCAGCTACGGAACGGGTTCGTCCGTCTGTCAAACATAAAATAGCCTCCAGATAAGGCTGGTGGCGTTAACACAGAATGTGTTTTTTTTAACACTTATGGTGCTGTATATGACCTTGTAATCTTTCTTTTAAAAATGCCAACCTGCTCATTTCATATGCCGAAGCCTGGCCTTTGTTGCAGCGTGGCATTTCACCATGATTTTTTGTTCTTTTTTTTGTGTGTGACTGTGAGTGAAATGCATTTCAGAGAACCTTAAATGTACACTTGGAAAATGGCGTATAGATCGCTACAGCTCAATATATAACCGCCTTATTGTACCCACATCAAAAAGTTATACTTTTTATTCAGCCTTATAACAATATACACAATATTGGTCAAGATTTATGTGGATTTATTCCCATTGAGTTTGTCCAAAGGATTTCCACTAGATACCTCAGCGAAGTTTGGGGAATTAGTGATTGTTTAGGTACAAGAGCAAACAAAAGTGTTCAATGTGGGGAAGCCATGGACACTTGAGTCCTGCAGAGTTGTTCCAAAATGGTTGTTAATTGGAGCTACCCATGAATCCCTTTGTCTTGACTAGAACAATAGTCTTTATTTGTCACATATACATTACAGCACAGGGAAATTCTTTCTTCGCATATCCCAGCTGGTTGTTGGTAGCTGGGGTCAGAGCGCAGGGTCAGCCATGATACGGCACCCCTGGAGCTCAGTGGATTAAGGGTCTTTCTCAAGGACCCAAGGGCGGCAGCTTGGCCGGGGCTCGAACCGGGATCTTCAGATCAGTAGGAGTTACGGTTCATCCCGTTGTATATAAGTTTGAAATTGTATTTCCATTGAAATAGAGCATACAGATGCATTGTATTCAATTGTAATAGAACTGGGAGATCAATCATCATTATCAATTCATTCAAGTTTATGTCGGTGTTGAAAAAAACCAAAATCGTTTTTTACTCTTTCACCCCAGTTTGACTCAGTGAGCTTCCGTAATTCTCCGCCTCCCACCCTGCATTACACTTTAAGAATATGAAATACGACACGGCGGCGCTCTGACGAATCCAAAGAGCTTGTTTCCAAAAGGGACGGGGTTTCATCAGTCGCATGGGAACGGTTTGGGTTTGTAATTTCAGATGTTCAACAAAGAAAACCCGCTGTAAAATCTGTCTAAAGTTTGTGGCGACTAAAGGAACAGCACCACTAATTTATTCCAGCAACTCAAACACAACCACGTTGTTGAATGTGTGTGGGGCAGCGGGCTAAACATGACAACATGGCAAACCACAAAACACCGACTACAAACAGGTCAAAATAGTGGATACGTTTCCCCCAACTGTATCTAAAACCAAAAATCGAATTTTGTCTAAAAAATTTGATCGGACATATTATATATGTGAGTGTGTGTGTGTGTGTGTGTGGGTATGGGTGTGTGATGGTCAGGGGTGCACAATAATGCAATGATAATGGGCAATATAGTCTTTGAACTAATGAAATAAACAAAAGAAGTTTTTGGCTACAAGTCAACCAAATTCGCCACTCGTACTCGTATTTTCTTCCAGTCCTCCTTGAAGGAAATGCCCCAGATATCTCAGATTGTGATAGGATCTCTCCTGGGCACATTCCTCATGCTGGAATGTGACATTTTTCTTTTAACTTCAGTTGTCTGCCTGCAGGTCTGTTCCAAAATAGATTGGTAATCAGAGTTACCCATAAGTCCCTCTGTCCTGACCTGATCACCACACCCAGTTTAAGAGAATCCGACCCACAGAATACTTACCACCAAGTAGTTTTTTTTGGTGATGAGATGTAATTTTGCACTTTTATCTTGAGCACTTTTTCACGCAGTATCGTAACTGTTGCTGTAGCACCTTTCAGCACCCTCTGTTTTCCTCTTGTCCTTTTTTTGCATTCATGTCTTTTTCTTGGTGATGTCGCAGTCTTTCATGGTGTCCCATATTGTAAAGTTTGGGGAATTCTTTTGTATCCTTCCCTGGATCAAGATTTACATCCTGTGCAGCAGGGGGTCACCCACCTTTTTCAAACTGAGATCTACTTCATGGATATAAAGGGCTAGCAGTTTGATATGATACACTCTGAAATAACAAATTTGCCTTTAGTCATACATTGTTATTAATGATTAAGGCCATTTATTTTTCTATGTCAAGACAATAATAATATCCCACAATAATGATCAACAATGGCATTATCAAAATTTGCATTTAAACACATCTAATTGATTAGTGAGTTAACTGTTTTGGAAAACAGGCCTGCGGGCAACTTGTGTGGTCTTTGGGGGCGCCCTGGTTCCCGCGGTCACCTGCTGTGCATGCTATTCACACTTCAAATCTTATGTGAACGATTTTACTCCTCTATAGACATTTAAGGAGACAGTAAAGACACTTATTAGGATATTCATTCATTCATTCTTCTACCGCTATATCCGATCTTCCAATGGGTCACGGGGAGTCTGTGCCTATCTTAGGCGTCTATGGGCATTAAGGCAGGATACACCCTGGATGGAATGCCAACCCATTGTAGGGCACACACACACACACACTCACAATCACACACACATGCATACAATAGGGACAATTTTCCAAGGTGCCAATCAACCTACTGTGCATGTTTTTGGACGGTGTAAAACCGGGAAACCCGGAGAAAAACCTCCTGAGGCACGGAGAGAACATGCAAACTCCACACACACATGGCCGAGACGGGAATTGAACCCGGACCCTGGAGGTGTGAGGCGAACGTGCTAACCACTAAACCACCATGCTCTTATTATTACTATATTGTTGTTGTTTTTTTTTACTTAAAGTTAAAGTTGTACAAAGATCAAAAACCTGCTTCAAATGTGGTCGTAAATCGATCTAATCCCAAAGATTGGTTAATGTAGATTAAAAGTGTGGTGTTTTCTGTGTGTTTCAGGTAGCGTCTCTGGGCGTGACCACCTTCACAATTTGCGCCCTGTGCATCGATCGATTCCGTGCCGCCACCAACGTGCAAATGTACTACGAGACCATCGAGACGTGCGCATCCGCTGCTGCTAAGCTCGCCGTGATCTGGGTCGGTGCGTTGCTCTTGGCGCTGCCAGAACTCCTGATCCGGCAGCTGGTGAAGGATTCGGACACGGCGGATACCGAACGCTGCCTAGAACGCATCTCCACCATGCTGCCTGAGACTCTTTATACGCTGGGCCTGGCCTACGAGAGCGCCAGGCTCTGGTGGTGCTTCGGGTGCTATTTCTGCCTACCTGCTCTCTTTACCATTGGTAGCTCGTTAGCCACAGCGCGCCGCATGCGCCGGGCCGAGCGCGGGTGCCCGCGCGGGAACAAGAAGCAGATGCGCCTGGAAAGCCGCATGAACTGCGTGGTGGTGGCGCTGGCCGTCGTCTACGCCGCCTGTGCAGTGCCCGATAACGTCGCCAACATGGTTTCGACCTACATAGGGCACCTAGAGGTGGTGGGTGTCCTGCGCACACTCGGGCAGCTGTTGCTGTTCCTGCGCGCTGCCATAACGCCCGTGTTGCTGCTGTGCCTGTGCCCGCCGTTTGGCCACGCGTTCCTCGAGTGCTGTTGCTGTTGCGCGAGTATGTGTGGCGCGGCGGCGTCCTCCGCTGTCGGCAGCGACGATAACGAGCACGAATGCACCACCGAGCTGGAACTGTCGCCATTCAGCACCATCCGTAGGGAGATGTCCAACTACACTGCGACGGGGTCCCACTCCTGAGCCGTGCCGCCATTGGTGTTTCAGGTGGTATCAAAATGTTTCGAGACGAGCCCTGTTTACAAGAAAGTACTTATCTACGTTTACACAACATCGCCTTCAAAAGTAGTGCCCTTGCAATAGATCCCAGCATTCCTGCCACTTCTGAATGGGTCCTGGAATCCGACGTGTGTCAAACACCTTTCGCTGTGGATCGCCGCACTAGTGTCCAAACTCGGAACTGGATCTTTTTTTTTTGTTTTTTTCAGGAAGAGAGAAAAGTCTGCAGGAGCCAATCTGGCAAGTGGGATGATATCTTTTAACACACTGACTTATGAAGTCCGGTGCTCCTTGTGACAATGCGGCCTTGTGCTGACAAAACTTGCCTGGAAGATTTTTGATACCACCTTGCCAGTACCAACCTACGAGCAGGTGTACTGCACAAGGACACGCTTGTCTTGACTTCTGTAAATACTCCTACCCCTGTCTGATGAAGTAACATACAAAACCTTTTTTTTTTTCCCCGGATTATTCATTTGTATTCGTCCCTGTTTTCAAACCTAGTGACTCTTGACACCTATTTTGCACTGCCAGCTGCTTTAGCTTTATTTATATGTCTCTGCATCTTACTGCTAGTAACATTCCTTCTGTATGATACCTTTACGTGGCAGAATGTCCCCTTGCCTTGACCATAACTTCTAATGAAGGTGATTGTGTAAATCTGTCTTGAATTGCTTGAAGCAGTGCACCCGAACACCTGAAAAAGAACTCTTGCCTGGTTGTGTGTGTGTGTGTGAAGCAGAAAAGTAGATCTCGACACTAAGCTCGGTGTGCTTAATGGTTTGTAAGTCCGTTTTTTTTTCTATAACCGACAAAAAAAATCTCTTTAATAAAATCAAGTGTTTGTGGGGAAACGGATTATCGTCGGGAATTCTTTGAGGAATGAAAAACGCCATCTTTTTTCTTTTTTTTTCTTTTTATTAATCATACATACCTTGTCAGCAGTTTTTTTTGTTATTACAAGAGATCTATTTAGCACGGCTTGAAACATCCCCCTACACACACTCACACATATAACATGATATTGAGCAAACGATCGCATGCTTTGTTGTCTTTGTTGCCTTTAACGGTACAAAAGCGCAGATAGCGCAGATCTGCCGCGGCTGTACAGGAGATTATCTGCGTAATCGTATTAGTTGTCAGACTGAACAGATCCAGACCGGGTCTGCTTTCGCTCAGAGTGCGTTGAGATGGGAGAAGCCTACTTCCTCTTCTCAGGAAAGCTGCTATATTTGTCCCTTTGTGTCATATTAAGACGATGTATTTGTTGGATGTCCATTTTTTTTCCAGAGAGTAATTTGAGGTTTTTGAGGATTTGAGGTCATTACTTCATCTATAGTTAGAAAGTTGATAATGGTTAGATGATAGTTAGATGATGGATGCGTGACTGGAACTTTCCTGAGTCCTGATTGGAATGTAAAGTACCCTTTTAGACCTATTGTTAGTGTTTCTTTCTCTCTCTCTCTCTCTCTCTCTCTCTCTCTCTCCCTCCCCCTGTTCTCAGTTTCTTTCCTCGCTCTTTTGTGTTAATTCTCTCCCTGTTCTGCTTTAAAAGCTTCTATTACCGATAGGTCATTCCTGAAAGATTTGTTCATATTAAACAAGTCTTTAATGTGACTCTGAGTGATCCATTCGCGCTCTACCAAGCGTGCATTAGCAAAGCAAAATATCTCTAGGTGAAGTACCGAAAACGGAATTGATTAGTTCACGTCCCTACTCACTGTGCAGCGCATTACACATAGCTGAGTCGTTTGTCTCATGAGTCATTCCTTCTTTTGTCAAATAACACCCATAAAGGTGATTAATAGAATTGACTAAACAATTCAGTCTCTTATCAAAGAGTAAATCAAAATCACAAGCTTGCAAAATTTAGAATACCATCAGACTTTTGAGAAGAACCATAGCACACTTTTATGCAGTGCTGGTTTGAGTGTTTCATGATGCGGTAAGTCTTTACCCATGATTTGCATTTAAGCACTGTCTTAGTTGTTCGGACATCTAGGCCGGCACTCCCCAACCTTTTTTGCACCACGATCTGGTGTAACGTCAAGCAATATTTTCATGGACCGGCCTTTAAGGTGTGGCGGATAAATACAAAATAAAATGATACGACCGCCATAAAAACTGGTATTTTAATGCAGAATGCTTTGTCTCCATGTCGCACAGCTGTTTTGAAAGCTTCATTGCGGCATTATAGAGCCGTTCGCCGCAATATTACGCAGAGCGGGTTTTGCTGTGGGAACGACGTGTCTCAATCAATCCATATTTCAAATAGGGACTCCTGGTATTGTCTGTTAAATGCAGTTTTCTTTTTCATTCTTCAGTCTCCTCACTGGCTGTTTTACCCGGCGCAAAGAAACTTTTTTTGTTCATTTTCCTAGCTTGGAGTAGCTATCTTTCAATTTGGTGGTAATGTATTGCGTGTTAGCGGCCGGAGCAGCCCCTTTCAGAAGATATCGAATGTAGTTAAGACGTGACCTAGGCAAGAGTGAATCATAGCCAGAGGTAAAAATCTGGTAATTTTCCAAAATAAAACATCGTTTAAAATCAAATAATAAATAAAACGGAAATAATTTAAGTTATGCATTCTTTCTGTACGGCCCGGCACCAATTGGTCCACTGAAACTGGGCCCAGGGGTTGGGGACCACTGATCTACGAGACGTTTATTTCACAATTTTAGTGCCATAAAGTAAAAGGGCCTCGATATACACCTCAAGTCAGGTCAAGTCAAGTCAAGAGGGTTTTGACTTTGGAATTATAACCCTGATAAAGTACTAGGAGATCTGTGGCTACGCATCACTGTTTTGAATCTGATGTAAAAAAAAAAAAAAAAAAGCACACCTGCATTTTGAATCAAAGCGGACTAGGTCGACATGCAGCGTGCAGAGTGTTGAATTGACAAGAGGCTGAAAATGGTTGAATCCTTCTGATGTTGTAGAGAAGTCTTACATTAGTAGCATATGTGGAAAAGTACTCTTGATTGACCCCAAGGTAGTGAGCAATGGGATATCCACTACCGCTGACTGGTTGGTGTGCCTGTTCCGGATCTGGCTAGTAATTCTGGCGGTGGTCAGCATCTTTCAAAGTAACTCCAAGGAAGAAACAGCGGTAACCCGGCGACTGGATAAAGGCTCATTGATACACACATGGCCCAACAGACAACCTACTGTAGGTCAAATTGCTTCTAATGCTGTTAATGCTAGACGGGACAGGACTGTTTTACCAGAAAAAGGGGGCTAACACAATAATAATAATAACTGTCTTTCGGATGTGACGTTAAAACCAAGGTTCTGAATCTCTGTGGTCATTAAAAATCCCAGGATGTCTTTCGGAAAAGAATAGAGACGTGTTGCCCTCTGAACATCAGGGCCTCCTAACCGTCAACCATATCTACCAATTGGCTTCATCATTCTGTCTCCTCTCCACAAGTAAGCAGTGGTGTGGTGGGAGTTCTGGTGCACTATGGCTGCCATTGCATCATCCAGGTGGATTCTGCAACACCGGTGGTGTCCGAGGAGATCCCCCTCTCATAATTTAAAGTGCTTCGAGTGTCTAGAAAAGAGCTATACGAATGTAATGAATGAAATTATGACTTAATTAAGGCAGTAATAATGTTAAGGCTGATTGGTGGCCATAACAAACAGTTTAATAAGTTTATGTGGTCAAGTCAAGTCAAGAGGTTTTATTGTCATCTCAACCACATATAGCTGACGCAGTACACAGTGAAATGAGACAATGTTTCTCCAGGACCCTGGTGCTACACAAGACAACATATAACACAAACACAAGAACACAATGCTGAGGACTAGACTAAGTTTGTCCTAGCTACATAAAGTGCATCGTGTGCAACCTGGTGCAAACAGCGCAAAGACAGAATAGGACTGTGTTGATTGTAGCGACAATAGTCATAAGGTCGGAGTGGGTGTATTGCAAGCAGGATCCCCCTACAACAGGATTCTCTACAACAGCAATTATCTTTCTCACCAGGATAATGCGCCTTGGACTCTCCAGACCTCCATGGTTTCAGAAAAATGATCAAGGTGCGAGTTCCCCAGATCTGCGGGATTCCTGACAAACAAGTCTGATCAATGGAGGTCCCACCTGATCGAATCTGATACACTAACGTCTTGGTGACATCATTGCACACCATCAGAGGTCTTGTGGAGTTTAAGGCACAAGGAGAAGCTACAAACTTAGGCAGGTGGTTAAAAATTATGGTGTGTGTGTGTGTGTGTAAGCACATTACTGGAGCCTTTCTCCTCTTCTGTTTTTATAATGAAGAGCTCAGTTAATGCTTGTCTAAGTTCATTTTAAACTCATTTTGTGGCTGAGGGTTGAGAGTGCTCTTCAGTCTGATCTTGTTAGAGCACACGGTTAGCATCACTTGCTGTATTCTCGACACTCGAACATTTCCCTGGGCCGTGGTATAACCTTTTAAATCTTTTATTTTTGCCTTGGTATCAGGCTGTTAGTCAATGCTTCTAAGTTTCTCTTTTTATGAAGGATGATTATAATGATGATGATAATGATGATGATGCACTTGCTGAAAGTGTAGTGAGTGGTGAGTCAAATGTATTTACATTTACATTTACAGTATTTAGCAGACGCCCTTATCCAGAGCGACGTACAAATAGTGCTTTAGGTCTGCATCTAAGAATAAATTCATCAGGTATGGTTGATACAAATTTAAGGTACAAAATAAGCACAGACACAGTTATGGGATTATTTTTTATTTTTTCATTATTATTTTATAATTTTTTCATTATTATTTTATAATAGCATTTAGAGACGGAATAATCATGACGAATCGGAATGCCATGATGAATAGAGATCAGCCTTTGAACAAGTCATGTGACATCCATACTTGTCATCCGTTTTGTCAATTAAATCAATGTGAACTAACGTTGCTGTTCGTAGCCCGAGAGGAATTATTAATTTTGAGTAGATTGGAATATTAGTAGGAATATTTCCAGTAAATTTCTGGAAAATGTCCTTCAACTAGGGAATTATTCGAAAATAAACCAGGAGTTTTTATTTAATCATAAATTTTAATAAAAAAATCAAAATAAAATGTATATAAACTGTATCATATTCTAACGTTATTATTCGTCTATACATATTTTTTTAATGACACTATTGACTTAATTGTCCATTAAATTTTTTTATCACAAGCGCTTACACACAGCATAAGAGAGTTTTAAACATAAATTAATGTAATATTAATGATGTTTTCTGACATTGCATGTAGGGGGTGTGACCTCATTATTCCATCAGTAAGTGTGCTGTGTGCATGTGATTAATGAATGCGCAGGTCAACTGAAATTGCATTAAATCAAGGTGTTTGAACCAAAATTATCCTTCACCCCCCCCCACTAAATATAAGATCCCTATTATAGACTATTATAGACTCATATAGACACTTTTTTTTATAAAATCAAAGTTTATTTCTATTAATTCCCAAGAAATCCTGAAAATCCCCAGATTTCTGCAGCCCTACTTTTGAGGCGTGAGGGGATTTTATTTGGCATGGAGGAAACCTGGGTCAAGTGCACTTTCCTGTCCAAATCACCATCTTTGCACAGATCTGCCACATTAATTCAACAATCTTCCCCTTATTTCTGCTCCAACGACCAATCTCGAGGTCACTCTAGCACGGCGTATTCAACCAAAGCATCAGGAATGGTTGGGTGCACATGGGTGAGATGGATAAGTGTGAGGAAAAAACACCCAAAGCCACAAACCTGCTCAAAAATTCTGAAGCAAAAAATACATTAAATTAGCCTGCAGTGCTCCATTAATCTGCATTATAAATAGATTGTGGTGTGCGCATGAATTATATTGTATTTATGTAGTTGTCTGAGCCTTCTTACTGCAGGAATAGCAAAAATATTTCATGCACAATTGATCCTCTGATGCTTTTATATACAGATTTGGCACAGATCATTAAAACAATGTCTGTTTTTTAACATTAGCATTCATGGTGTTGATTGTGGGTCTCGCTTGCCAGTGTTTACATGTGTATAGACCCCTATATCATGGGGTCTCACTGTGTCCTTCTGAAAAGATCCAGTGCGCCTCAGGAGCCCATGATACACATGAAATACACATGGGTGTGTTCATTAGTTTTCCTTGTTTGCCGCTCTGAGGTCCGCTCTGTTCAGAGCATCGACGGCTTCACAATGCTCACCCACACATCGCTACACACGCTGCCTGCCATCTGCCTGGTACAGCTGAAATCAGGATTTAAATCTGTACAGACGATTGTTTGCAAGTGTGCGCGTGAATGTTTTTTGCCCACTCATGTTCCTTGCGACATCAAGCCACGTTAAGATCAGGGCCCCAATACAGACGTCAGATGACCTTGCCTAAGACGATTTCAGGGCAGGAATTTGTTGTGTGGTGTGTCTGACAAATCCTGCAGGCCGAGTAGCTTTATATCGGCCACATTAGAATATAAAGAATTTTTTTGTGTGTTTTTTGCACCTACAACAAAATGCTGAGACTATAATGGAATTCCTGGTTGGGCTTTTTTGACCATGTTAAAGGGAATGATTCCTGATTAGTGTTGGGTACCATTTCTTACTTGATCGATTCCGAATCTTATCGATTCCCAGTTTCCAAATGCATTTTGGTCGTAACACTTTTCTTTCAACATATTCGTTTACTACAATAATTACTCCTAGCTTTACACTTAGCACATAAGGTCCTGGAAGATTGAACTTGTAGAAGGTCCTGGCAGGTTGCCAAAAAATACAACCAGGATTTGGTTAGAAGAATCAAATTCCTAATCTATTCCTAATGGTATTATTATACAGTGTTACCCAGGTGAGGTGGGTTACTATGTATTTTAGAATACTTTATTCCCACAAGGAGATTTTTGTTTCTTCAAATATCCCAGAAATGGGTTAAGGGCCTTGCTCAGGGGCCACCAGCTTGAATCTCCTATACTTCAAATCAGGTTTCGATCTCGAACATCTAGTTTCTTAAAGGGTTTCATTCTCATGTAGTGTGTAGAGGTTTTGTCCCTCACCAGCCTCACCTCAGGTTCACTTAATAGGAATAAACTTATTGCAGTGGAAAGCCACAAGCTACGTAAAGCCTTCTCTTTAGGTTAGAATCACTGAGTTGATTATAAAATGTTTTTTTTCGTACATGAATATGCATTAAATTACTTTATTAAGTTATTCCATTACTTTTCTACTGTATACCCTGTACAGTAGAATTTATATTGTCAGATTTAAGCCTTCACATAATGTGGGTGAAAGGTATTTGTTCATTTAATTAAACAAATTGTGATTTTTGCCACAATGTGCCTTTTGTCAGCTGCCCAAATACATCAGCATTTTCACGTCCTCTGATTGGATAGTCATCGAGGACACTACTCTGAACTTGCGAACTGCATCGCTATCAAACTGCATGATCCTCAAATATACTCGTGTTTGTTTATTTCATTTCACAATGACTGACAGAGGAGAGGAAATACATTTGGTTAAATTCTGATATAATTCCAAAGACATTTTACAAGAAAAGATGGACGTCGTGAGGGAAGTTCTGTCAAAATCTTTGTATGGCTATATTGTACGAGGGGTCTGGGGCATTGTATTGCTAAACAGTCATTTTAAGAGTGTCTTTTTATCATCCCCATAATATGGAGCAGCTTTTTACATGCGTCGTGCTGATCAGACTGTTCATGGTGGGGTTTTTTTGACCGGTGTATGTGTATAATGTGTGTAGCCTGGGCCTTAAGACCTAGATTTCCATCTTGAGTTATTGTCCAGTTCCAGCCCACCTGATGGCTTTAATACCTATAAATAACCAAAATAGCTCAACAGAGATCCAGGTTTATTTATGTGACTGTTTCGCCCTTGCGCTTGTGTGACTCTTTCCCAGCTAGTGTAATTCTCAGTTTTGTTCCTGGGCTGAAATATATATATCGCATTTAAATGTATTTATTTAAAATAAATGTGTTTATTAATTTATTAATTTAAATCAGATCAAAATTCATCAAGACAAGCATGCAAGTGCTGTCACACAGTTTTACCCAGTGCACACAGTGCAGTGTGTAATCTGTATCATCTGACACAGCCATGCCTTTATTTCCCTCGACCCGCTTGCACATTTCCTCCTCAGATGCAGGAGTGCAGTAAAAAGACATGCAGAGGAAACACCTGCTACTCTCTCGCTGTAATTAAATATGGCTAATGAGCAGCAGGATCTGTTATAGCGAGCGGGTGGGGGTGGAGCACAATCTTTCTGACTTTCTGACTGCTGCTCCACAAATGAAGCTCGCACACTGAGGCCTTGATGTGTTTGTGTTTTCTTTTTTTCCCCCAAGCAGACGAACCTGGTTTAGCCATCAATTATAATGAATCTGTGATGTGTATAGTAACAGAGGCTTATTAGTGGAATCTCAAGCGGCGCATCAAAGTCGAATAACAGTTTTTATTGCTCATTCTGGAGTTTAGTAAAGAATTCGTTTCCTACACCTGAGCATAATATCAATACAGTCGAACCCCCAAATTCATCAAATTGAACTTCCTAGAATGAATTGTGAAAAACTTTGGATGTGGTACAAAAAATGCTTATAAAAAGCCCTAATATGCCCTAAAAAAACTTTCATTTCATATCATAAACAATGTAGGATGTAAAATTACTCCTATATTCTTGCAAGCACATTTTCATTTTCACATATAGACATTGTCATTTTCTTTCATATAATTAGGCTATTAATTGGTAACAATTGTTAGTTTGGTAACAAACTAAAAAAAACGTTATCCTGAGCCTTTATCCTAAGCAACTTACATTTATTTATGGGGTTAAGAGCCTTGTTTAGAGGTCAAGGAGTGGCACTTTGGTTAACAAGGTTCAGATCCAAAACCCAATCATTCGTTTCTGCATTTGGAATGGAGTTTTCTTGCCCATTGCTTTAACCACTAAAGGAGAAGAGGACTGGGATACTGTCAAGATTCCCAACACCACAAACAGGGTGTTTTATAGGGTTTAGAGCTTTACAGCATGCAAATCAAGATCTTTCACATCAACCTATGTATCTTTAGAACAGCCCAGAATAGAAGAACCTTTATTTGTTCCATATACATTCCAGCACAGTGAAATTATTTCTTCGCATATCCCGTGTTTTGGAAGCCGGGGTCAGAGTGCAGGGTGTGGTGCCTCCTGGAGCACAGGGTTAAGGATGGTTAAGCGCCTTGCTCAAGGATAGAGGGCCTCGAACCCCTGACCTTCCAATCAGTAGCCCAGCACCTTAACCCACTGAGCTACACCTTCCCTTTATGGAGCTCCATTTGTGCACAGGTACACGTCAAGTTCAAGCGAAGGGAAAATTTCATGCTAGTAAATTCAGAGGCGGGGTTTTGGAGAGAAAGCACATTTCGAATGAGACTGATCTGCCAGATACTTCATGTCTAATTAAGTAACAATGTCATTGACAGTACATTAGTTTCAGCACATTATAAGAGTTACAATCAGGTTTCCCATACAAGATCACTTCTTGTTTTCACTTATGTTACAGCATCATTAACAGACTTTCCCTCATCACCTTATATATTCATTCATTCATTCATTCATCTTCTAAACTATATCCGATCTTCCCTCGGGTCACGGGGAGCCTGTGCCTATCTCAGGCGTCTTTGGGCATTAAGGCAGGATACACCCTGGATGGAATGCCAACCCATCACACGGCACACATACACACACATTCACACACTAGGGACAATTTTCCAAGGTGCCAATCAACCTACCGTGCATGTTTTTTGGACCAGGAGGAAACCGGAGAACCCGGAGAAAACCCCCTGAGGCACGGGGAGAACATGCAAACTCTTTTTCAGACAGAATATATCATAATATACAGATTGCATTATTTGAACATTTGCAGCTGCATTTGAAATAACGAAATCTTTAAGAAAAAAAAAAAGGTTTGTGGCACTTCTATTTCCTGCGTTCTTGTCCTCGGCTTCGGGAATAGATTCTATTCATAAGGGAAATTTTTAGCTTAATGCATGTGTGCCAATTACACAGGCGACCTCTGCACCAGCACAAACAGCACCTCCCAGTCTATTTAGTGCATCTAATTGCATTAAGCCATCTGAAGCACTCATTCTCAGTAATTACACATCAGTAGCTGTGTCTCTCGCCCTTCCCCCCTTTCATACCGCCGTGACGACTCCAAACACCGTTGCCTTGGTGATAGCATAGCGCTATTCAGAGTCCGACTACGCAGAGCTGCACCAGCAAGAGTTTTAGTTCGGGGGGAAAAAAAACATATTGTATGTGTGCAGAGATTAGTGAGAGAATTTTGGCCCAGTAATCTACACTTTATTGATCTCTAGTCACTCAATAATAGCCTTCGCCGTACGAGCTGCGCTCTAAGGGATCGCTTGGTGCGTTAACTCTCTGCACGACAATGCCTTATCGATGTGCGCTGAAAGGGATTTTTTTGGGTCCGAGAATTATGGACCGTTTCCTTTCTTTTCCTTTTTTTTGGGAGAGCAACTCTAGGACAGTTACTCAATCCGCTAGGGTGGAAAATACATGCAGGTCTTATGGCTGATGGAAAAAGAATGCTCCTGGGGCTTGATATGGATACAGGGGAAATGCAAGGAGTATTGCTTTTTTGCAACATCACCCAACTCTGAAGAGAGTGAGAAAGAGCAAAACAGTGAAAGAGTTGTTTTTTTGGTTTTGACATGTTGATTTTGACACTGGTACAATGAGACATTGAGTTTCTTGAAAAACAAAAGGACCATGATATATATGTACACATATACATCAAATATTTAAATAAATAAATATAAATAATGAAAAAAACAATTATAATTATATATATATATATATATATATATATATATATATATAGATATATATATATATATATATATAAAATCTTTGTTTCAGTATGTTTCATACACTTGAGGGCTTATTTATAACTCCTGTGTTTGTCTCTCTATAGGCGGGCTCAGCCAAGCATATCCACTTTGTTCTAGTGCCAAAATATCAACATGAGCTTCGAGTGTGCTTCAGAACTGTTCCACAGATCGTCAGGAACGTGCAGAAAAATAGCTTCTATCTATGATAGAGCATCTATTAGATGTAATAATGGGTGAATTAAGGTATGTGGAATATATATATATATATATATATATATATATATATATATATATATATATATATATATATATATATATATATATATATATATATATATATCTATATATCTTCTACCGCTTTATCCGATCTATTCCCTTCTGGTCACGGGGAACCTGTGCCTATCTCAGGCGTATTCTATGGGAATTCAAGGCAGGCATACACCTCTGGATGGAATGCCAACCCATCGCAGGGCACAAACACACACACACATCACATTCACACACACACCGGACAATTTTCCAAGCTGCCAATCAACCTACAGTGCATGTTTTTGGACCAGGGGACCCCTTGAGGCACTGGGAGAACATGCAAACTACACACACACACATGGCCTGAGGGAATCGAACCCCGACCCTGAACATTCTAACCACGTGAACATGCTAACCACCACCCTATACATATATATATATATATATATATATATATATATATAATATATATATATTTATTTATTTATATATATATTACTGCTTTCTCATGACTGAACTTAACCCGAGAAATGTGAGTGACAGTCTCATATCCCATCAAATGCCAAAGCATTGAGTTGCTCTAAGGTGATGTTGGCGTGACATTTCCTTTTGCAAACTCATTCAAAAGCAATATTCAGAAATACGCCTCAAGTTCCTCAAGCTTTCATTCTATAAGGAAGAAACATTTTTCTTTTTTTCCTTTTTCCCAATCTGCAGTTTCCAAGACAACGCTGAACATCATCGCTGGTTTATGAGATATTGGACTAGTTCTAAATTTAGTCTTTGTTGAATGAATTCATATAAATCCACATTTCATTTAGGATCCGCCGCAGTCGTTGTGGTTAATGAATTCGTTCTGTAAGTAGAAGTGTACGGGGTTCTGTGGTTTGATTTTGAAGCAAATCTGTATAGTACATCCTTCTCTACCTTCTCACTCACTTTCTTCTCTATACTGCTGCGCTCATGTCGTTTTAAGGAAATGCAGAATATAAATGTCGCTCTCAGTGTCTTGGGAGTGTCTTGGGGCGTGGCACATGGTAAAGTAGGTCCATTTTCAAGCCAGATCATAAAATGCAGACTCATCTTTTTTATCTTCGTGAGGATTCTACATACACTAGAAATCATTTCACCAAGCCTTAACGCCTGCATGCAGAATGGTGACTTTATTAGCATAAACCTCTCCAAATATTAGCATAATTACCCATTAGTGCAGCTTAGCTGTTTTTAGAAAGCCCTCATTTAAAGGTTAAATCGATGCCTCTTCATTAAGAGCGCATAAAACCCCTACTGTGTCCCCATATCAGGCAGGCTATAGCATTTTAAAGGGGGAAAAATATCCTCCACTTCATGGCAGCAGGTTTATTCTTCTGAGAAATTCAGCTTAAATACTTTAACAAAAAAAAGAAAAGAACTGTTTATTGTCAGGTTCATTGTTCTGATCAGCCAAGCCACTTTCATACCCAATGTATCCATGTCTAAGTTTGTGGAAATATAATATAAAATTTGATCTGGATTGACACTTATAGTCCTTCCAAACACTCTCAGCACAAATAGCACAACACACCATGTAGTCCAGCCCACGTGTGAAGCAGTCCAAGAAAACCCGTCCGATCCCCTGTGGTGTGCTTCTGCAAGAAAGGAATTTTTGCCAACAATACACTTTGCCAGTGTATAATTGTAAGGTAAACGCTATATTTCCCTTCAAAACAAAGCACAATTATTTGATTTTGTCTTGGAATTCTGCCTACAAAAAACATTTTGGGAACGCAAGCAATCTGCCTGAAGATTAATATTTAAAATCTCGCTACTTTTGATTTGAGAAGTAGCTTTTTTCACATATCTTCTCTTTACTCAAGTATTTCCATTAATTTAACTTCACTCCAATTCCAAGCCAATTATTTCACCTTTTACTAAACTACATTTTGTGAAATCAGTTGTTCCTTTTTATTTATTAGTGGATAAGAACTGAACTGAACTGGTCAATCACACAGCAAGCCACCAATCAGAGTCGAGCACGCTTGTTTTGATTGTTGATTGAGGGGTATCTGCATATCACCTGCATGATGAGTGGAATAAATGATGGAAGAAACTGACTTGAACTTGAAACAAATAGTGTGTCTGCTTTCAACTCCTTCAGCTCTCCACAGCACTCCAAGTTTATCGGCTGATACATCAGTAATAATGGTTCGCTGGAGAAATGCAGCGTGTTTAGTTAAAGGGAATAAACGAATCATTCATTGCCTGGATTTACACTGTGCACTGACATACACAGATATTAAAATAACAAGGTATTTCACCTCAAAAATGGTCAGAATCAATCAATTTTCAACTGGTGTTAGCTTGCATGATCAGTGGTTAAGATATCTGACTTCTCACCAGGAGGTCAGGAGTTCAAATCCCCGCACCAACAAGGAGCTTCTTCTTACACTCTAACAGACTCCTTAATGCAAGGCAACTTAAACTATCCCATAAATCTCTAATGCTCAGTTCTCGCTTTGATACTCGTGTTCATTTTGCATTCTGCACTTAAATAGTAATCGTTTTTGCTTTGTTAGACCTCTTTACATTTTGTACTCTAAATATTGTGCCTTTTATCTAATGAATACATGTCTGAGCGGCCCATTGCGTTTACATTTCACTGTATAAATCTATTTTGCAAAAAAAAAAAACGGTGAATATTGAATCCTAAAAACACTGATGAATAAGGCTCAACTCTCAACTTTAAGGTTCAGTTGTATGAACGAGCTGATTGTAAAACACTTTGGATACGGCCAAATACTGAATTCTGTAAATGTACATAATGTAAATATTACATTAAGTCTTTTACCTGAGACGATGAGACGTTACTGTATTGGAACATTCTGGCATTTTGTTTGTTTAATTGGCATCTATAATGTTTTTCAATAATCATAACTTATAAATGTAAGCAATTCTCTTTCAACAGAACGGCTTTGAATGTACATTTTCATTTGTAGTGGATTTTTTTTCAAAGGGCTCAAAATCGGGTTACATGCAAGATTGAACTCAGCTGTTTTTAGAAACATAACTATGAGAGGGATTCTCCCAGGTGCCTTCACATATAGCGATGTCGGTGCTCTGTGGCATTCGTACACTACACATCTCATATTCTGAGTTGTTCCTTCAAAAGCTCATGCCGGCTTCCTTGTAGACACATACTCAGACTCCAAACAACTAATAATGAAAGTTCCCTTCCCATGACAATGTCCTGCAGCAAATCTCTCACATATGATATTCCTGCCATATAACAATGCAAATAAACATCCTCTTTCTGACTAATCAGAAACATATAAAGGCATGTAGGCAATGCAAGCGTGTCCTGTAATCCTCCCACTTACTGTCTCTCCGAATGCACAACAAAGACTCTATTGCTGGAATCTATACAGTGGCCCTCCACATAAAAGGTTTTTATCATATACAATGATAGAATACAGTCGCACAGCCTTGATGGAGGTTTCATGACATTCAAACAAAGCTATTCTATCCAACTTATATCAGTACATAGTATCAATAAGATAATAAGTCATTCATTATGGTACAAATGGCACAACAAATCATCAATGTATTTAAAAGTTCCTGCTAACACGGCCCTTTCACAAGCAGTGCAAAAGAGATTCAATCTATCTTTCCCTGTTTTGTTTTCAGGAAGCTGCAGCTCTACCTCTGCCATGTTAACCTATATTCAGTGTGTGTCAGGGACAGGCTTCAATATCCGTTGCGTTACGATATTCCATATTCTCCTAGCAGAAGTGGTGCCGAGAGAAACAGTTTAGCAACATGAAGTCGAGCTACGTAGGAAATATCGGTCACTGGTTGCCGGGCGACACTATACTGTCGAAAAGTACCTTCAGAAAGTGTTTCAGTCTTTCGGATGAAACATTAAACTGAGGTCCTGAGTCTCTGTAGACATTAAAAATACCACGATGTCTTTGGAAAAAGAGTACATGCGTGTCCTCGCATCCCGGCCAAATTCGCCCATTGGCTTCTGACCATCACAGCCTCCTAACCGTCCCCATATCTACTGACTGGCTTCATCATTCTGTCTCCTCTCCACCAGTAAGCTGGTGTGTGGTGGGCGTTCTGGCGCACTATGGCTGCCATCGCATCATCCAGGTGGATTCTGTACACCTATGGTGGATGAGGAGATCCCCCTCTCATAATATAAAGTGCTTTGAGTGTCCAGAAAAGCTCTATATAAATGTAATGAATTATTATTATTATTATTATTATTATTATTATTAATAGTTACATATAAATAAATCACTTGTATCTGATGCACAATTTTTTAAACTCGTACCTCATCAATGATTAAAGCCTCCGTTTTCAAGTCCATGTATTTCTATATTGCTTTCTCAGTGGAAATGTTTCAAAGCAGCTTTAAAGAGTTATAGAAAAAAAATGTTAATATAAAGTTTTATCCTTGATGAGCAAACCCGGGGCGACTGTGGCAAGGAAAAACTCCATTAGATGATATGAGAAGGAAACCTTGACTCAACCGGACCGGAACCGGACTCAAAAGGGAATCCACATCCTCATTTGAGTGATATCAAGTGTGTGATTATAAGTGATAGAAAATACCATGAATGTGAATGTGTGAATGTGTGAATGTGAGTAATGTCCTAAGACAAAGTAAAACTCTGCATGAAGGGGGGTCCAAAATTGGTACATCTCTAGAAGATTCCGGATCCAACGGTTTTCACACACCGTCCAGGCTACAATACACCTTGTAGAGATTCTACATTTTTGTCAAAGCTCTGGATTTGACAAACCAACACTTCCTTTGCTTTGTATAACGTTTATCTACACATTAGGAATTTCAGGAAGTGAGGAGAACTGGGGAATTTATATATTTTCATTCATTCATTCATATTCTACCGCTCTATCCGATCTTCCCTATCCGGGTCACGGGGAGCCTGTGCCTATCTTAGGCGTCTATGTGCATTAAGGCATGATACACCCTGTATGGAATGCAACCCATCACAGAGCACACACACTCACTCACTCACTCATTCACACACACATTCATACACAAGGGACAATTTTCCAAGGTGCCAATCAACCTACCGTGCATGTTTTTGGACCGGGAGGAAACCGGAGAACCCGGAGAAAAAACCCCTGAGGCACGGGGAGAACACATGGCCAAACCCTGGAGGTGTGAGGAGGCGAACCTGCTAATACACATATATATATATATATATATATATATATATATATATATATATATATATATATATATATATATATATATATATATATATATATATATTTTTTTTTTTTTTTTTTTGTTTTTTGTTTGTTGACTGACCACGGCATTTTCGTGCGGGGGGAAAATATATATGAAAGTGAAATATATTAGTATAGCATATACTAACATGTAGTTTTTTTTTCCAACTGAAATGGTTTCTGGAAGGTGTAAAGGTTCTTTACAGAAGTGACATGCAGGAACATGAACATGCAGGAATAGGACAAGGCAAGTGTGTATTTTATTCCACATTTTGGCCTATATATTCAGCTATAAAAATCTTCTGAACACAATAATGGACCTTCTACCTTCCTCTAACTTATCTATACAATTTCTAATGAACACAATCCCCCTTTGTTTAGAATACACATTAAACAAATTAGTATTTGTGTGGAATAAAAAAAAATATAGGTCTTTCCAAAGGTCACTACCAGAGCACTTTTTTTTTGATTGATTAAAACAGTCAATTTCCTGTCACCTCGGCTGCCTTGTTAAGGATGTCTGAGAAACGGATCGACTTTGAGGGATTAAGTGACAAATGAAAGCACAATTTTTACACGTTTTTTTTTCCCTCCTTTGTTTCCGACCAACTGTGCATTACTGTTGCACAGAACAAAATGTTCTCCATGGTTTTTCCATTCTCTGTCACTTTCATTCTGCATCTCGCCTCATCCCTCACTCTCGCTCTCCCTCTCAGTGTCACTCTCACACACACTCTCACCCCCACACCACCCCCCCTCCTTTCTTTCAAAAAGCTCTCTGTCCATCTAAACATCCAATCTTGCAGATGGAACAAGGATGATTTTACGAACACTTCCTTTGCTTTGTATAACTGTTAACACTATAAACTTCAATCAGAAATTTGATATGCGTTTTTGATATTAATTAATGTTTGGTGTTTATCACCAGTTGTCCCAAAGGTCAAACTAAGGCGTCTCATTTGCATCACTGTCATGGTCACATGCTCAGCCAGGAACAATAAGCCCCTGTGTGATGTGCGGCCTGGGTGGAAGGTGTTAGCGCACTTTGACTCTTGTGCAGTGCTCGGATATGGGATGGATATCGGCAGCGGGGCCACAATGCCAGCCTGTCCCGAATACACAGGACAGAATTGACGGCTCATTTTCCGCCAACGGAACGTTCCAGAAAGTCAACACAGACAACATCAACATCAGAATCGGAAGTAGCACGGACATTTGTGTGCTGGTGTTATTCAAATATGAATAAAATATAGAAAAATAAATATTAAAGAGAATGATAATGTGTAATTGAGATTAAAAAAAAAAGATTGGAGAAAAAAACCCTGAGGCACGGGGAGAACATGCAAACTACACACACACATGTCGGAGGCGGGAATCGAACCCCCAACCGTGGATGTGTGAGGTGAACGTGCTAACCGCTAAACCACCATGTCCCTGTGGTGTCGTATTTGAACGAAATATATTACATTACATTTGGCGCATTTGGCAGACACCCTTATCCAGAGCAACTTACAACTGAGCAGTTGAGGGTTAAGGGCCTTGCTCAAGGGCCCGTTAGTGGCAGCTTGTTGGTGGTGGGGTTTGAACCTGTGTTAACCAAAGGGTTACCACTTCCCTGTTGAATATTAGAAAATATACATTTCCAAATAAAAATATTTAAGCCTTGCAGTATAGTGGTTATTATTAACGTTAGGGTTTGTGTATGATGGTCGGTCCTTGTTGATGAGGATGATTGCAGATGGGAAGAAGCTATTTGGATTCGCTATTTTATTCTTAAAAAGATAGTCCAGGGTGATGGAGAGCAACCGCAATCTTAGCTGCCTCTTTCAGGGTCCTGGAAGTGTACAGGTCCCAAAGGGGTGCAAGATTGCAAACAGTCAGCTTCTCAGCAGAGCGGATGACATGCTGCAGTCTGGATATAGTCCAAATAGTGATGGAGGGGGTACAGCGTGAAACCCTGACGATCGCTGGACATCAAATTGTACATTCATTTACTCATCCCAAGCGAAATCTCCAAAGGTTATTCCTTCAGACTAATACATCCACCGTCGACAGACTGAAAGATAATTAGAAGGAAACTGGCCGGAGAAGAGGAGCCTTGCGGTCATGCCGCTTGCCCTTCGTTAATGACAGCTCTGCAGCTTCTCCGTCGACCCTCTAAATTTTCAAAACACACCCAGAAACTGTTCATATCTTCCAAACGCCAGGAAGCCCCTGAGAAGAAACGCTTCCTTCATGTCACCGCTGGTGTCGCTTATCTCACCTTCCCTACCTGGAACAAACACATGTCCGACATCTCCGGGAGGGAGACTTTCAATGTCCTGCGACATACAGGAGTCATTTTAGTCCTTCAGAGACTAAAGGTAGTGAGTCACACTTGCCAGGGGAATGGGCTGTTGCTGGGTAAACAAGGGAGAATGTGCGGTTGTCATAGCAGTGCTTAGTGAATTGGACAAAAGGCAGAGGAAGCAAGTCGAAGAAAAAGATTCCTGGAAGCATGCACCGATGAAAAAGAGGGATAAAAATAAAAAAAGAAGAAGAAAATAAGCATTGTAATGCATTTGAGAGTCCACATATGAGAAGACGACTCCAATCTGCAATTTTTCAGCTGGCAGATAAGGTTCAGTTGCGATATGCATTACTCCTCTGCTACACTTCAGACAAATTATACACGAAATTCAGATGCAAACAACGCGTTAACCAAGTCATAACAAAACATGTTCCAGATGAATCTGTCTTAGAAATTAGTTTGGAAAGAACTAGGTCACTGCGATTAAAAGTGCTCCATGTCCAGCACGTCCTATTAGAATCTGATGAAGCCGTTCTAAAACGTTCTTTTACTCGAGGTCTTTTATTGCAGTTTATGTAATATAAAAAAGTAATTAAGTGTTTTTCATTTAATTGTGTACAGTGAATTTTTTTTTCAGCAGGAGGCCCTCAAAAGAAAATTCATGAAGCAAAACTTCCTCAAACTTACATTTTTACTTTCAAACCTTATATTTTGCCATTTTTTTCAAACAAGCTTCTACTATATAAACCTTCTCAGATGACACACTAAAAAGGTGAAGCCTTTATCAATGTTTTCATTGCTAACCGTTCTGCACACTAGTATATGGAGGTTTTGGTGAAGTTTCATTTGGTTCATCTTCTACCGCTATATACGATCTTCCCTCGGGTCACGGGGAACCTGTGCCTATCTCAGGCGTCTATGGGCATTAAGGGATACATCCTATATGGAATGCCAACCCACACACACAAACACACACATTTTTGGACCTGGGGAAACCGGAGAACCTGGAGAAAAACCACCTGAGGCACGGGGAGAACATGCAAACTCCACACACACATGGCCGAGACGGAATCAAACCCGGACCCTGGCGAACGCTAACCACTAAGCCACTGTGCCCCTACAATTCTGACATGATTTTTTAAATAATTTCCTAAACTATATTCCATAAATTCACTGTTGCTCCTCCCCCTCCCCCAAACTGGTGGCCCCCAGTTTGAGAACCACTGGCTTAAGGTACTTTTAAGATTTGAGCTCACAACCTGCAGATCAGAAGTTCAGCATCTTTCTCACCTAACAGCATACATTTAATAACGATTCTGCTCTTGAATCACTTACAGACTCTTAGAATTATTATTTACTCATTAAATTGAAACCCTCAGTTCTTCAATCATGCCAACATTGTTAGGAATCCTGTTAGGAAAGAGATAATGCTTTGCCAACGCTGCTCTAACACTCATGCCAATAAAGCTGATTGAATGGAATTGAACTGAGATAAAGGTGTGCATCGCTGGATATATTAATTTGAACTTGAGCTGTACTTGAGTCTAGACATCTCTGCGTCATCTTATAAAACATCAGAAGGTCCTCTTTGTCTTTGTAAAGCTTCTTTCAGACATTGTTAATTGTTATAAATGCAATATAAAGAGAATTAAATTGAATGACAGGAATGCTCTTGGATCACCTCAATCTGGAACATTCGTACCAGAACCAGCAGCTGAACTACATGCACTAAACTACATGCATTACAGATCAATATATAACTCCTGTACAGTTGTATATAAATTGTACATATCATACACCCAGGTACTTTGTATATGCTGTATATGCTGGCGGGGCACAGTGGCTTAGTGGTTAGCATGTTCGCCTCACACCAGGTGTGGGTTCGATTCCTGTGTTGCATGTTCTCCCGTGCCTTAGGGGGTTTTACTCCAGGTTGATTGGCACCTTGGAAAGTTGTCCATAGTGTGTGAATATGAGTGTGTGTATCCTGCCTTAATGCCCATATACGCCTGAGATAGGCACAGGCTCCCTGTGACCCGAGGGAAGATCGGATATAGCGATAGAAGATGAATGAATAAATGAATGTATATGCTGGTACACATATACACAACTATATATATATATATATATATATATATATATATATATATATATATAGTATATATATATATATATATATATATATATATATATATATATATATATATACATAACATATACTATATATATATATATATATATATATATATATATATATATATATATATATTGTGGCGACTCACTCGCCGCTTTGGGCTGAACACAGGCGCGGAGAGGCGTAACTGGGAGTGCAAAACAGTGTTTATTAAAAATAAAGCAACAGTAAAAAGGAAAATGTTCGTGTCCAATATTTGGGGGATCAGGATCAGGTGAGGAGTGGCTGGAACGGGAGATGGAGCGCGGAGATCCCTCGACGCGCTCTCCGACGTTGGGTCCCGACCAGTGGGCGGCTTCGTTCTCCGGATCTCCATTCGGCTCTTAGGGGTCAGGTTCGTTTCCTGCCGCAAGGCTGTGGAAGCTCCCAGCTATCAGGCACTGCGAGGGTCTGGCGGGTATTCCCATCTGCGCTTGCCGTCCAACCTGTAGTGGGAGGTCGGGAGGAGGAGAAGAAGAAGAAGAAGAAGAAGAAAAGAGGGAAAAAAAGTGTTTGCCCATCTCAGTAGATCGGGCGGAGGCCCATCGTGACAATATATATATAGAATATATATCTATTCTCTATATCTCTGCCATGTGTGTGTGGAGTTTGCATGTTCTCCCTGTGCCTCAGGGGTTTTTTCTCTGTGTTCTCCGGTTTCCTCCCGGTCCAAAAACATGCACGGTAGGTTGATTGGCACCTTGGAAAATTGTCCCTAGTGTATGAATGTGTGTGTGAGTGTGTGTGTGTGTGCCCTGCCATGGGTTGGCATTTCATCAGGGTGTATCCTGCCTTAATGCCCATAGACGCCTGAGATAGGCACAGGCTCCCCGTGACCCGAGGGAAGATCGGATAAAACTGTAGAAAATGAATGAATGAATGAATATACATCTGCATATTACTTCTACAAGCTGTATATACACACTTAGAACACTAATACTGTACATATGCTATATATTTAGATTTATAGTACTCACTGTATGCTCATTACAGTTTGCACACTACTATTTGCATTTCTGGGAGATGCTAAAACTGCATTTTGTTGCTGTGTACCTGCACTATACAATGACAAAGTTTGTTCGTTTGCTCGTTCTTTTGTTCGCTCTAATCAGCAATCGGATGATGAATGATGAAATACACACATGGCATGCTTCTTCTTTCATAATGAAAAAAAATCTGTATACAAGTATTTGATAAAAACGATTCCAATAGAATTCGATTCAAGACTAGGAAGCCTAATGACAGTTTGCACGATCGCATCATTTCAGAAACAGCATGATGTCGCTCATACTATACTTCTTTATTATAGTATATTTTATGCTCAGAACATCCACTTCCGCCTTCCTACATGCATTTCAAATGAGATCTACAGTAACGGTTCATATGAAATCTGTCAGTGGACAAAACGATAGTGGGCTGGAAGCCGTTGTCAATTTCTTTTTTCTCGCTCAGCAAAACATCTTCATTTCCTGTCAAGAATTGAATCTCAGAATTCTCTATAAATAAAGCCAGGAGCTCGAGGAGGTCGTGCAAGCACCTCCGTTTTTAGAAACCGGTCTTGGGTTGCGTTGGCTGAGTATTTTGGGTGTTGTTCAGCTCAGATTCTGTTTCTTGGCACATTAGATGACATTCTCCTCTAATGCATCCTGATATACTTGTGCCTCCCCTTTGATACGCCTGAAAAAATGCATCTTTATTATCACTTACATTCACAGCATTTTCCAGATACACTTATCCACAGCAGCATATACAATCATTCGTTTCTTACACAGCTGAGCTATTGAGAGTTAAGGACTTCACTCCAGGCCAAAGAACAGCAGCTTGGCAGCTGGGATTCGAACTCATGACCTTTTCTTTTTTAGTAGCCTTGACCATTAACTAGAGTATGATGCACAAACATAACAAGCTGAATAACTGCTAAAAAAAGAGGTCAATTTTTATAGTTTCCTCTTTTAAAGAGAATCTTGGCATGAGGTTTAGGAAGTGTTAATCGACATTTATTTCGACTTAAGATTCTCTTCTATCATTTTCCTCATAATTAGTCCCAGAGGAGGCTGTAAAGTCTTGTACAGCAGTCCCGAACCTCTAACTGTTCCCCATGTTTTTATCTGAGTTTTTACGTATTTCTAGTAGATTAATGCAGCGCACGTTTCTGTTTTTAATCAAAAATATAAATATGTATAAAACACGTAACACACTGTCTTTTCTTACATATAAAAAAAATAAACTCCACCATTTCTAATCATTAAACATTTCAAATCAAAACACAATAATGTGCCATGACGCGCACATGCGGCAATTAAAACCATCTGTGTGGAAATACGTATTTAACACACGTTTAGTGTCCTGATGATGTACATAACTTAAAACACATCATTAGTTTAAAACATTTACAAGAATATTTTGTCTTCCTGCCCTATTCTGACACTAATAATTAAATGTACAATTGTATAAATCATCCATATTTGTTGATTAGGGAAGTGGTCCCACTTTTTTTTTTTTTCAACAACTTTTATAACATTATTTCCTTTTTATTTATTATCTGGTTCTGAACAATGTTTTTTTTTGGAAAATTACCGGATTTTCTCCCCCACATCTGGCTATGGTTCACTTGTGACGCATGTCAAGATGCCTTACCTCCATCCATACCTCCAAAATTTTCTGCTCCGACCACTAACATATATAATACATTACCGATAATCTGAAACCCCCCAAACTAGCAACATGAACAAAAAGCAAACGTCTTTGGAAAGTTTCTTTGGAAAGTTTCACAGAGTAAAAGAACCCAGTGAGGAGAAAGAAGAAGATGCTACGACTTCAAAGAAAAAGAAATCTGCATTTAATAGACAATACCAGAAGTCTTACATGAAATATGGATTTATTGCGACAGGTCGTTCCCACGCACTAAACCCGCTCTGTATAATATTACAGCGACTGTCTCTCTAATGACGCAGTTTCAAAACTGCTTCGCCACTTGCAGGCCAAGCATTCTTCATTAATTTTTCTGCCGCTTATATCAGTTTATTTTGTTGTATTTATCCACCACACCTTGAAGGCCACTCCGTGAAAATATCGTCTGCCATTAAACCAGGACGTGGCACAAAAAAGTGTTATATATATACATAGAGGTGGAAAGAGTAATAAAATTTTGTACTCAAGTAAAAGTGCTGGTATCTATTTTGTTCATCTACATCGTTCCCGTGAGTTTTCCTACCCATCGATCATTGTGGAGGTAACGAATATGATTTAAAATCTAACGAAGTGCAGCATTTGTATAGGAGTCCCTCCTTTCTATAGTCTGGAGATTGTGGCATGTATGGTTTTTCAGAAAAGTATTAAAAATGTAATTTGTCACAGAGAAGTTGGCAAAGTCTGCATTTATTAAATAGGAGAAGCCGATCTTTATAGAAACTGAGAGAAAGGTTACTTTTGCTTGCCATGATTTAATGCCGAATCCAGACGCCATTACGTCCTCACATAAATCCAGATTTTTTTTGTAAAGTGGTCTGTGTGGAATCACTCCAGCGCTGTGACCTCCTCACAAGGACAAGTCGCAGTGACATTAACCAGCACACTACTGAGAACACCGGATCTGCGATTGTGAGACGCATGGCAATGTGGTTATTAGAGCAAAGCAGCTTAGTCCTGTCTGCTGCTTGGAAGGCTTATAACTACAGCATCCAAACAATTACACATAATTGTATTATTTTAATAAGGCTTTTGTGTTGTATACGCACATTGTCTTCTGGGGAATTAAGTTCCCGCAAAGTGTATGAGGTTTACTTGAAGCTTATTGATTTACAGAAAATTAAATCAGTCC
The DNA here is from genome assembly GCA_030449085.1 of Kryptopterus vitreolus. Classification (NCBI taxonomy): domain Eukaryota; kingdom Metazoa; phylum Chordata; class Actinopteri; order Siluriformes; family Siluridae; genus Kryptopterus; species Kryptopterus vitreolus. The sequence continues at coordinate 10,634,110 of JACRUU010000008.1, read as the reverse complement.
TCTATATATATATATTGCATATTGATATATATCAATGTATATTTCTCTTTATATATGCAATTCCTCATAACATTTTAAACACACAATTTACAGAACAATATATGTTAGAGGAAAATAAATAAAAGCATTTTGTTTGTGAACAACAAACTATAAAAATATTTAATAAAACATAACTGCAGAAAAGCCATACTGCAAACAAAATTTGCATTTCACATGTTGGGAAATCAAATTAAATTATCTATGCGGGGCCACAACACCGACGGGGCGAAAAACAATCAAGAACGAATCTGCAGAATTAAATTTCAACAGAATATATCGTTACAAAATATCCCAGACATTCAGACATTGGTACTGTATATGTTTAAATCGCTGCTGCCAAGAGGCTCCTGCATCACTCGCGAATCATGGAATGTCTTAAATCTATCCCAGGGGATTTTTTTTTTTCTTTCACATTTTCAGTGTATATATATATATATATATATATATATATATATATATATATATATATATATATATATATATATATATAGATATATATATATATATATATATATATATACACTGCAGAAAAAAGAAAAAATAGATAAATGTCTGGAAGCTAATGGCCACCACTTTGTGTGTCCAAGTGTCAAGTGTTAAGATCTAAACAAGAGACTTTTACACCAGGTCTTATTCCTAATAACATTTTAAAACACAAAAGGTACAGAACATTACACAATAATATAGAAGAAAAATATTATTCTTCCACTGTACAGCTATATATGTATCATACCATATTTACTCTTATACACCTTACGCCCCCTTATATATCTATATATATATATATATATATATATATATATATATATATTGTACATTATTCACTCCCACCTCTGTAATTATGAACCTCATACCCCTATTTATTACACTGCTATTTATTGTAAATAATTTATTATGCACGTCTGGTTAGGTGCTAACTACATTTCATTGGCTTAGTACACAATGACAATAAAGTTGAATATAATGTAATGTAATATAACGTATTAATCTCATTTTGTCTCAATACATGTAATATTAAGATTTATTGTTTTTCTTTTCCTGACATGTGTTCATTTTTTCTTTCTCTCTCTTTCTCTCTCTCTCTCTCTCTCTCTCTCTCTCTCTCTCTCTCTCAGTATATATACAGTACTGTACAAGTCACACAATTCACAGTTTTTAAATTATTTATTTATTTTATTTTATTTATTTTAAATAGAAATAATCTCGATTAAAGGTTTCATTAGCATAACAGGTTGGTCAGGCCTGAATTGTAATGCCTCTCGAATCGAACTCTAAGCAACAAGCCAGTCAGGATGACGAACAGATGTTAATTCTCTCGGCACAATTCTGGCAAACGAGGTGCTACTGGAGTCTTTGTCTCCATGGTGATAACCTTGACCTGATTCACTGGCCCATTGCAGAAACAACCTCTGAAAGATGAATTATAGATTAGCGGGTGAAATGTATTCAGCCGAACACTAAGAGGTTTCCAGGTGTCATTCACCAGGGTCCAAATATGACAATGATTTACAGAAGTTGGGTTGATTGGCGAATCAACAACAACAACAACAAAAAAATAATAATAATAATTTCAAATCTTCCGTGACTGCAGCGAGTGAATGCAAATGTATGAGTCTACAGTAACCCAATTTTGCCTTCATATCGCTTCCTGACCACACTTTCTAGCACCCTTGGTCACGCTATTAAAGGAAATGGGCTTGCAAATGACATGTCGTAGAAACCCATTACAGCGCCAATGACAGGGAGGATTCATTTATTAACTGGATATCGCAGGCACGAAGATCATTTGGACCCGAATTACAAATGTAGCTAAATTTGGACAAATGAATATACAGTAGAGAATATTGAAAGAAAGAGGCATTTAAATGAAAATGAAAATTTT